>CAJQUW010003657.1:0-600000 GCA_907163375.1 Prostheceraeus crozeri | reverse complement strand
TTGAAAGCTTCGAGTTTTAGTAGAGCTTTAAGTCATCGTCAGTCATCAACTTGAAAAACTCACACGGAATTTAAATTTACAGCTCCTATCCATTCTTTAGGATCAACACTTTGACGCCTTAAAAAGGTGGATTAATCGGTCGCAGAAGTACATGCAATATTGCGGTGTTCATTTCGATGGACTCTGACTCTTAAGCTTGTTATAAGATTCGTAAAACATTTTTGCGCCAGAACTTGCATTATTTTTGTGCACCCATCCATCGCATCATCAAAGGAATAAGAAAATGTGTTTATAGTTGCCCTAATTTGAATCGCCTTAAAGTTGCTCCAACAATCAGAATTTTATTCCCTACATCTAATGGAATCTCTTCATATGAAAATCTCACCGACATCCGCGTTTGAAGAAGAAAACTCTAACTTAATATCTATTGTATTATCTAGGTGCAAATTGAATGTCACAGCTGGTTAAATCAAGCAACAAAAATAATCACATGCATTATTAGATACTCGATTCATGGTCTTTGCTATGGTTTTCTAATTTCAGTTTTTGAGCCCAAAATTTCACGAAGTTAAGCCGCAGGGGGCGCATCTAGAACTTCTAAACTAGGGAAGATTTCCCCATGCCCTCCCACGCGCCCCCATTGGTCATCTAACACCTTCAAACGACCTAATTCTACGGCTTCTGGGTTCGGTAGTCTTAATCCTTTGATTTACGGTGTGACACCAAACATTTACCGGATGTGTCTTGTTTAGATATTGTAATTGATTCGAACTATCTACTTTTTTCACTTTGCGTCCAATTATTCTAATAGAAAATGTCCTTAACTGCATGACTCGCTTTCCAATTTAATTGAGAATTGGTTCGCCGACAGTCAACAAAAATGAAGATGACAACTTTAGAGCAAAATGTTCCTGACAAATGCTCATTTGAGATTGACAATAAAATGTGATCGCAGTTTAAATGTCATTCTATGGTTCGGAATGATTATCTTTTGATCTTATCGTGAGTGCATCAACTACACTGTCAGATCACAAAGATGAGCCGACATTTTACAGTCCATTAATACAAAGAAAATCAGGACGCAATTCTGGTATCACTGTTATCATCTCATTTCCAAGAGATACTCAATTTCGACCTCACAGCGGCTGCTGTAAATATGACTCATTATCGACATGTATTTGTACGAGTTGATTTGTGAAGGATATCCAAAATTGTGATATTGTGAAGTAGCAACATTGATGGCATGATACATTGAGCTTAGAAATTATCACGAACTTTAGCACATCACAACGTTTCGAAATGGAAGGATCGCCTTCATTTCTGCCTGTGTCAAATTGAACATCATTAAAGAAATATGGGTGGTAGGATAGCTTAATTGACAAAGAGCCACACCTTGATACGGAAGTGCAGTAGGTCCAAGGTTCGAATCTGACCGTCTAAGGAGGTATCAACTCTCTCAATAACCCCTGATTGCGTCAGCAACTGCTTCCTTTCCACCACGATAATATGGCTTCGTACCTTGAATGAAGCAGAGTCATATAAAAAATCACAACACTAAATCCCTGATATTTAATGCTCTTGGGCTCTTCGATGCATCAACAACCCTTCATACTACTTATGAACGAAATAGATTCAACAACGTAATGTAGATTTATTATTCAAAAGCTTCATGAGAATAACGACTGGAAATGCCTTGACAGTTTCCGAATGCGACTGGAATCACACGTGCTCGATACAATCTGAAATGGCCAAATTCATCGATAAACATAAAATGTAACTCATTTGAACAACTATTTAAGAATTTTATAGTCCTCCATGTCATTTGAAAGTCAATTTAAGACCGCTACCGAATCAACTAATAAATTGATTCCCCAGTAACAAGTGGAACTCGTTTAAGTGACACCGGAGGGCGAAATCTCCTACCAGATATTCGATACTCTTGGGCGGAATTTCGCAGCGGGGAAGGTACCTGCACAGGTCTCGTGCCATCAGCAACCTCATCTAGATAGCACTAGTTACGGGCGTGCAGGGAATGCATAACTCAATGAGATTTGGTAGTCGAGTGTTACATATGTTCCACATGTGTCCATCCTCGAAGTCAGATGCATATTTCATGTCAATAAAAGCAACGACCGCTGCTGGGTAAAATATTACAATTACGACCTGTAAGGCGGTCAAAGGCTCATCAAACGAGAGATGTTCTGTTAAATAAATAATCACTTCACCAGAAACATCCAATGTAATGTCCTTCATTCAGTTTAAGCCAAATAGAAGAGATGAGAATCCCTCATGTCGGACTTGGAAACATAAACAAAATAACGGGATAAAGTAAAGAATTCTCTGAGTAGGTCGGCGATAATTGGGTTGTTGAAAGTTGGAGCTGTGTCTATCATGTCAGATGCACGCTTTACTTGACCGAGTGACCCCATGTAATTAAATGCTGATGCGACCTCAGACGAATAAATTAGAGGCGTATGATATGTTTTTGCAGCTTTCGAATTCATCACAGTCATTTTCCTTATTCTACCATTGATCACTTGGCAAACTGAAGATGACTATTGCGGCGGAATGGAAAGAATGTGTACCAGGACCAGCCCATACTTGGACATAAGAAACCAATGCAAACAAGTGTGCAGCCTGAAATCTATCGAACTTTGAACTGATTATTGAAAGGCAGATCAAAAGGATGGATAAATATATGTGAAAAGCATAATTGTCAAGAAAAAGAATTAGATACGTTGATGTTTGCAAGTCAACATGAACATACTAAGCCACAAAGAGCGATCCCATCAACCAATTGAAATGTTCGGCTAAGGACGCCTCTTCCTCCTGAGTGAACCGAAGGAGTTATTTCGGATTAAAGATCCTTAGCTTATAGAATAAAAAAGGCAAATTTTGAAATCGATAGAGGAAATTCAGCTAGAACTTAAATTCGTAATTGCAGAACAATAAAAAAACAGTTCTCAGTGAGCCTGGCAAGAAATTATCTTCACAAGATTTGAGTGATGCTGTTGTAGTAGATTAATTATCAACCAGGTAGATAACAATCGATTAACAATAATGATCATTGGAAAGAGATCTCATCTTACCTCAGCTAATTGAGACGGAAAATCGATGGGCGAAAACGAATAGAGGACACTTGTGTTTCATTTTTTTTCTTTCTGTTGAAAAAGTGAGACGAAGACACACGGTTTGATCCCTGAAAATGACGATTTTCTATCTCGTCTTCAGGAAGACTGGTTAATTCACCGATAGCCTTGCGTGACCTAAACAATATCTTTGCGTCCAAGTCTGTAGCTTACAGTCGAATATGATTACCGAAATCTCATCTTCATGTAACTTTGAGGAATAGAATATAAGTCAATTGTTGCAAGTTCTTTAAAACGCTTGATGTTGTACCGAAAGCAGATTGATCGTAGTCAACAAAGCCAGAGATTTCGTAGAATTTGATGTTGTGGCCAAACTTCAATTGCACCGACTTCATAGAAGACGAATTAGGATAAAGAACTTCAATTAAGAAATTCTGCGGTACGAAAGGGTTGTGATTGCTAACACAAAAGAGACGACGGTGTGAGCGTTCGATTATAACTTTACAGACACGAGCCTCTATTCACGAACCAAGGAAGACACCACAGGCGCAAGTTGCTTTGGAATCAGCGATATTATTGAAAGATGAGTGTTGACGCCGCACTTCCGTGTCACGCGTACGAGTACTTATCTATCGCAAGTTCGTCTGAATAAGTGCTCAATTCAAAATCAGGAATTTAGAAATACATACTAGCATATCTGATATTTGGAAGTATTTCAATCCATACCTTTCAGTAATTTCAAATCAAATTCTGTTACTGCAATTTCTAAGTCGGTCAAACAATTTGAAAACCAGTGAAGCAAAAGTTGCAGTATGGACAAGGTCTTTTTTAAAAAAAAAATACAAGAGTGGTTTGATCGAGGCATTATATCTCAGGGTGGATAGGTTTATCGAGCGTTACATTAGGGTGTATTGATATTTGAAAATGGTCGATTTATGCATTCATTATGTGAGCGAGCGAGTTTTTGTGAGACTTTATGCCTGGATTCGTCCCTGGAGCAAACTATAGTCTAACAACTATTCAAAGATGATCTTTCATTCTTTATCATAACCAAACTCTCAATCGCTTAACCTTGGGACATGAGTTGTCCGCAATATTATTGCACCATTTCAATATCTACTTTGGACAACATCTAAGACGAATAGTGGAACATAGAACTAGGTCAAAACCAGAATAAAACATAAATTGCGAATATTTCTCTCATTTTCTTGTAGACATTTTCTACAATAAATCGTTCATATATCAGAATATATCAGATTCATGCAGCAGATTGAGAATTCACATTTTTGAGTTATTGGGAAGTTAAACACACACAATGCATTACTTATACTCAATGCAGGAAGTTTTATGCATTTTGCTGAAGTTCCACCTCCACAATTAATCCCTTCAGTATTGAAAGTGGAACAGGAATGAAACAATCAGATAGGTTCACTTCTTCAAAACTTTCTAAAGGAACAGTTGATAACTGCTGAACTCCTGTATTGTCTTCAGACGATATCATATTTTCAGACATACAGACAGTTGCAATTCGTGAATAAGATATATACATGTATATAGATATTCTCCGAAATGGAAACTCGCATGCTCATACGATGCACAGAAATCTTTCCATGTCTATAACAAAAACTGAGTACATGTCACGTATCAGAAACATTTATCGCTAGTAAATGTTGAAACAGAATTCATCTATACCTGATTATCGTGACGATAAAAGTAAAAGTCAGTCACTGAGTCATTTCGTACTCCTCCGGGTATTGAACTTATAACTTTTGTTTCGCGATTTCGCGAAGATTTTCATGTCAATCAAACCCTCTAACATATTTCCTATATCTTTGCTCATCCTAGCGTCCCTAATGAGATGATTCATTCGAGAAAACACAAAATACATCTCTTGTGGCAACAACAATACTGAGGTGCAACTGTTCACACAAGGGAGCACCTTTTTGATTTGTTCTCGCAGAAATAGACTCGTTAAATTTTCTCATAAGAAAGGGTAGTGCATTTCTCATCACGCGAAATAACGTGCACAATCGACACCAATTCTTTCCTTTGTTCTTTCACATCCAGAGGACGACCTGTCATCCACCACATCTGAACTCTGATGAACACCTCTCGACCCACAAGGGAATTTCCAAAGCAATTGGCACGCGAAATTTATCTTTAAACAGCTTTTTCAACTTCTTTCCATGTAACCTGATGTTACAAGAAACATGTTTTTTTCGAGATTGACCCCCTCCTCCCAAATAAAGTTGCTTCTCTGGCATCAAATTTCATAGATGAACCATTGACTTTAGCTTTTCTTTGCTGTGATTAAAACTTTGCTACTTTGGAAGTTCATCAATTGTTAGAACAATGTAGTTCTTTCTACAAATTTTCTTACTCAACCCTTCTGTAATGTTACGTTGTTACACTGCCATGTTATTAAAATGTTATAACTTACTGAGCTTGAGACTCAAGGAATTAAAGCTTATATTCCTTTGCAATTAAAATGTAATTGGATGTACAGTTCAATGAAATAATACTTTGACAAACGCCAAAGATCCTCTATGAATAACTATGGATACGTGGAAATCTAAATGGCTATCATTCTACAAGGATTAAGGAATATTTTAAGGCTACTAAATTATTCAGCTGATACAATTAGGAAAGGATGAGGCAATCGAATAACCAAGAACCCGTTTATCGTCACATGAAATCTGGCATTAATGCAGGTTTTCCGAGACAAAAGAAAGTTTGAACTTCTCATGCTTGAAAGCTAATCCCAATATTCCTCATTAAGATACAATAGAAAGGCGGGGTTGAATTATTGAGCAATTTACTAAAAATATTGAGATAAACACTCACAACATCACGTTCGTCTCAACGTAGGTGTAAGATAATCACGACACCTTTTCCACATTAGACTTTCAAAATATCATCTGAAAATGTATGAGCTATTGAAGAAACATTCTCATGAGTCGGCTTCCTAATCCGAATTATGATTCATTTCAATCTAAGTTTCAATTATAAAAGAAAATAAGTTGGTTACATAAAAAATGATTGAAGCCTAAACGTTGCTGAGTCTACTGATCAATTTGTTATTGGAGAGAATGTCCTGAATGTTCTTCTGAAGATTTTAAAACTATCATTTTTCGTACTTGAGCCTGTGATGATTTTAATACTTCAGAAGCATTTAGCCTGCTAAGGTAAATTGCCCAACAGACTATATAGGTATCATGTTCGCACACGGATAGACATGAACACTGGACCTTCTGCATATTTAAACATGTCACCTTGCCTCCGTTACCGACAGAGCTATTTTTACCTTTCCTTGTGAGTCACAGTAATGAATCAAGTAGAGACCATCTCGAAGACATAGATGGAATTCGATACAGTGTAAAACAGATTCATAAATTTACATTAACCTTAAGGAACATTTTTAATTTTTTGCATTAAGACAAGAATGTGTTTAGTTTTTACTCTGTCGTAAATAAGAATTCAACACTTTATGCAATAATGAATAATTCATTCAAGCTATGACTTCCAAATGCTTCAATAAGTTTGTGAGGCATTGCATGCTCATATTCATAAATTCGAATTATTATAACACTTTCTTCAATTATGCTGAGTCGAATTGTTAATCAATGAATTTGACGGCAGTGAAATTTGATTTGCATGGCAATTGTTATTGACAGAAAAATATGCTTTCTATTTACGTGTATGTCTATTTCAATAAAAATCATTTCACCTACACTGATAATAGCAAATTTGTATTTGAAAAAGTGGCTTCTTTCGAAAGTCATTCTCGTTTCCATCGCTGCTGTCAAGTGAATGTTAAGTTTAACTTCCAATTGACAAACTGCCGTCCAATAAAACCAACATTGGTATAATTCAATAATTCTTGGTTGGCAACATAGTCACAATTTTGAGACAGTTGTAGCTGTGTTGTACCGTTCCACAAACCCAACATAAAATCCCGCATTGAAAAAGAAGCGGAAGTAAACTTTGAGGTTTAGAAAATTGCCGTAACTTGGCGTGCTTCTCAAATGAACTTTGAGAACATGTATCTACTATGTGACATGAAAATCAGGTGAGCTGTGGAAACTACGA
Organism: Prostheceraeus crozeri; assembly: GCA_907163375.1. Lineage (NCBI taxonomy): Eukaryota > Metazoa > Platyhelminthes > Polycladida > Euryleptidae > Prostheceraeus > Prostheceraeus crozeri. The sequence goes on along the minus strand of CAJQUW010003657.1, from coordinate 592,822 downwards.
CGTCAACTTATGAGATGCAGACGTGGTAAATGTTATGGCTTCAAAGTCGTACTTTGTCAAGAAATGATGGCTGCATACTACCTGTAATATAAGGCGCCTTGTACTCCCCAATCAAAATGAAATTTCGTTACGCGCCGAGAAGAGTTAATTTAAAACAATTTAAAGGTCTACTTTTACTATTGTACCGCGTTATTCACCGATTTACGTTACTTAGTTCTTAGTTTATAACTGGTGTAATGAAGTGGAAAACGAACAGCAATGCTGATGATCACTCTGATAGGTTATGCTATTGTAGCTCTGTTGGTTGAGAGCCGCACATCGGTACGGAAGTACAGAGAGTCCTGGGTGCGAGCCTGTCCACCAGGAGAGGCACCATCGCTTTCATCAAAATTTATCAATCTTTCCCTATTGAAAGCTATTCCACTCCTAATTTTTAAGTATGGTTTTTGTCTTGGATAAGTCAGGGATTTGTAAGGGGATCAATGGATGGTGTATGTGACTTTCAGCGCCTGAATAATCATCTGAACACGTGTTCTGCCTGTAAAGTTGCCGACTTATGCCAGAATTTTCGATAGCAATGCATATACGATAGCAATAAATGGCGAATGCGTTTCATAAATTCATGTACGGATGGTTCCGATTCTCAAAGACAGCTTACATCGTGACTTAGTCATAGGTGCTATGTGTTAAGGCAGTCTCATCCCTGATACGGCTTCATGCCTTGAATGGTCAGATATATGAAGAATTGGTCAGCATAAGGACAACACCTTGCTTCAAGAGCTCATTCTCTATCATGTTGATAAATCTCATTAAACCAATCATCAAAACTCCTTTGAGAGAGTGTCAATGCAAGTATGATCATCATCATATGAATTTGAAGTATTGATGTAGGTATAATATATAGCAGCCACAAGATTTTTGCTGTGTCTGGACAAGTTCTCATCTAACTTCTTTACTTGTGGAGTATTCTCGTGTCATGAAGAATTGTTACTTATAGAACACATGTTATTCAAAGAGCAGTGACTCATGATATCGTTGCTACACTGTTAATTATAATCAAGTGAAAAATTACAATAAATGAATTAACACAATCTATTTTTGAATGCATTATTCATTACGAAGGATTTTGGCTACTGATACGAAAGTGACTCGCAAGGTGAACGTAAAAAACAGACGCAAAAGTAACAGAACTGAATATTGCTTTTCATTAATTTACGTTATCTATCTTGCATTATTTCTTTCTTGAGATACAAAGTGAGAATTCCTAACTTGATGATGACATAATCTACCGTCTTTTCAAAATAGATACAAACAAAGGAAGTGTGGTATTATCGAATGAATAACTTGAAGTTTATCCTCTGAACTTAACTGTGAAACTCTGTGGAAACTAGAAATTTGGTCATGAGAAAACGAAGTGTTGCACCTTTGAGGTTGATATTTACGACTTCCCATATTTTTTTGTTAAAAGAAATGAAGCATTATTTGAAAGATTAGGGATAATATGAAGCTAAGCTTGAGACAACGAAGTCATTTTGGCAAGCAACTCATTGGCAATTTTCCAAGTCAGAGCGCATGTAATATATCAGCAAATTGTGTCAAGAAGTTGACACTTACACAAATACATAACCTTGGAACGATTTGCAGATATGACCTTAATAGAGGATAGTGTCACAAATATTGGACTATTGATGCCACATTTGACAAAGCAAATTCCTTCATTTCATTGTGAAATGCCGGTGAAAGGCGGGGGAATAAGGCGAACTTTTGTGGGAGATGTGTCTGAATCGTTGTGGGAGGAGATGTGCCTGTCAGTCGTGCTAAACTGGTCTAAATTAATGGAAGTCGAAGGTGTATCGGATATAACAGACCTGTTTTTGATGTACCGCAGCTCTAAAGATCAAGCAGTTGTCTTGTACAAAATACAGAGGCCAAATTTGAATTATCGATTTATGATGGTTTCCAGTGTGACTCAATGCTTCACTATTGATGGTGGACAGCGATCATGTGCATTGTGAATAACTGTTTAGAGCAAACAACCAAATAAACTCAAATCTCGATGTGATGCATATTGGAAGGATAAACATGAATGTGCGTTATGTGCCATGTAAATTGGTACATAAAACTTGTGAAAGGGAATTTTGAACATGTCTACTATACCTACAATTCTAACTTATTTAAGAACAAGTGCTATACAAATAGGCCAAAAGTTCATACAAATGCGCCTACATAATTTTTACTACGCTGACTGCAAGAAGAATTGCTTTCCCACCTTTCCAAGTAAACGGGAAATAATCTGCAGTTGAAAACAATGCACGATCAAGGCCACAATTATTAGAGATGGCTTTATTTTCTAATCTTGATATTTTCCCTTTAAAAAATAAGTACATGCACATCTCGAGTAATTGTAGCCTCGAAAGTATATTACTGACTTTCATTTGTCACGTGTGTTTTCAAGTGATCTCATAATGTAAGTATCAGAATGAGGTCTCTCAAGTCAAATTTTATTTGTACAGATGCTTAGTGGCAAACTTGATCAAAGGTTTGATAGTACGCTGAAATATGTCACCATTTTTTGTAATCTCATACTGATAATGTTCGTATTAGTCAATGATGTTAAAATAAACCAAGAAAATTTCTGAAGCTCTGACTTGAGGAATGAACTCATGTAGTATAACTTACAGCTGCTGCCTTGTCGATAACATCATGGACAAATTTCTTGAGGCACCGGACTTTACACTGCGCACGAAGTAGAGAATCCTCGGCATACCGCAGTTTTGGTAGCTGAGCCGCTACACCACTAACAATTAACAAGTGGCACCAGCAGATAATCCAAAATGTGCACCCAGTTTGCCACCACGATCCGAAAATATTTGACATGGTCACTACGAAGGATGATAACAGGAATTTAACAATCACTTCGATGAATCCAAAAGAATAGTACACTGTGATTTCAATTCGTACATGGCAAGAGTCGTGCGATGAATCTCAGAGACGGATTTCGCTCGAAGACGAAATGGACGCAAGATATGGCCAGGATGAACACTTGAGTGTGGTTCCGACGTTCTTGTTTCCACAGCGACAGACTCAGTCATGAACTCAACGAAAGAGCGTCGCCTAAAGTAGATTTGGAGATGATGGTATTTGGTGGTCATTCATTTGGTAGCGAAGGCTTTTTGTGCTATCCATTCCAATGCGATCTGCGCGCTGATTGGTCGACACGCCTATCCTATTCTACTACTTTACAGAGCGACTCAGAGATCGCGGTAGAAGTAACAGAAGTGATCTGCGCCATGTGGTGACACACAGACACTCATAGTCGGATAAAATGACATCAGATTTCGTAAAGAAAATGCTCGAAGTGCTGAAAATTAACGTTTAGCACTTGAAAATTTACTGTGCGTGACTGCAGTGTTGTTTCCCTAATCTATCGACACCTTTGATGTAAATAGGGGACTTTGCTTCGCATGTGAGTTGAGTTCATAGCCCAAGAGACCGTCCTATATTACAGCAGATGAAAACACTCAGAAAAACAGACGTCATGAGAGGAGAAATTCCCTAGCAACAATGAGGAAGGCTGCTACGATGAAATGATTGAGTCATATGGCCTGATATTGAAACTGCAATTGAACAGCAAGCACCACTTGGAGTTTCCTCGTCTATATCTGAATGATTCCAGAAAGGAAAATCAAGAACGTGGAATTAAATATGTTCATCATATTTTCTGACACGTTATAAATTATCGAGCCAAAAGTATTGAATTCTTGGGCGTGGCCAGAAAATGGGCTCTGCTGGGGGAAGGCAATATAGGTACGGTGGCTACCAGCGTATTTTTCTGGGAATAAGGCCTAATCAAGCTGTCATATGTCAACCATTGTGTACAATCGCTCAAAATCAGATGGGAGAATTAACTTATTAATTTCTACAATCTTGTTTAGTAAAATGACAGGTACAAAAAATCCCGGACAGGCATAAATCATCTTAATTTAATGAGAGATAGAATACTATTATTGCCAAATGAACAATAAATTGAGTAAAGCTTAAATATACTACCTATTAAAATCTGCCTTTAAAAAATCCAAATTGTGGTTCTCTTCGTTTCACAGACACCTGATATAATCTGTGAATCAACACTTGCAAATATTTTCGTATGACTTGAGTTGTGTAAGTACCGTCAAATTCGACAAACACAGTCAAGGAAACTTCAATGCTATTCATATACGCGTGTTTACTTTCACAGATGTTCGAATTCGAAATGTATCTACAATGCAAGTCAGGTATCTGATAATTAACCAGGTTAAAAGGGAAGCTAAAAAGAACATTCATCTATAATTGTTTGATACAATCATCGATATATTCTAGGACAGGGACATTACTATTGCGGAAATTACTCATTTCAGTATTTTTCCTTGTCAAACATTTGGAAGCTGCAACTCAAGTTTGCTTGATAGAACAAAAAAATTGTTTAACAATTTCTTAGCCTTTTAAACTATGCCGTTGCTTTCAAATAAAATTACTTTTGAAAATTTTTTCAATCCTTTTCATATATATTTTTATTTTTTTAACTTCGATGCTATTTGTACGCAAAGGTTACATGAAATTAGAAGATTTGAGATTAAATAAAATGATGTTTAACGTGAGCTATAAATCACACGAGCAAACAATTGTACAATTTGTTGCAAAATCTCAATTATGTCATCTATTGCCTTGTTTCTTGCAATTCATATGCCTATTAGATGGAAAAGTAGACAGGCCTCAGTTATCATCAAAATTTTTAATCCGAACCTTTATGAAAAGGTTTGGGAACTCCTGCTTTAAACGGTATATTACGAAAGCTATGTAGCAAATTTGACTGAGCTGGGATAGTCAAGAGCTGCGAAACTTTTTAGCTATAGTTTTTTGTTACTGTCGTTTTCTGGTTTGCTTTAGTAGTCTCCAGTTAAAAGTGCAGACTGTCATGAAAGGAAACTAGCAACGTGCACAATGCAATGTTTCAACACATTATTCCATTCGTCTCCTCCTCACTGTTATTATCTCTAAAGTGTCGTTTACTATTCAGTCAAAGTTGATCTTTCCATCTTCATCATTGTGTCACTGCATTTTTGTTTCCAAATGAAAGTGAAATATTATTTTCATTATGTTGATATTGTTGTTTCATATACTTTTATCACTTGCTTATTTGTGTAGCTTATCAAATTCAATGTTGTCCGTTTCAGGGGGTATTCAAGGGTATACAAAAGCAACAAACGTTGTCATCTCACTTCGCACAAAGATGAATTTGCTTAAATTGTAGATAATGGTGTTTGAATTTTCTCGCCGCTTCTCTTCGTGTTGTCGATTAATCTGAAATATAACAAGTTTAGCTTACATCAAAAGTCTTATCTAAGGAATTTCATGCATGCCGGTTCTCATTTCCTTTTGACGAACATGGGTAAGCTGTTTCTTTTATCAAAATGCAGTTGATTCAAAATCTATGGTTAATTTCTTTCATCGTGTGACTCTTCTTCGTAAGTAAATATCTCTTGTTGTCAAAGTGGACTTACTTATATTCAACTCTGTCAGCATATATTTACTTAACGCCGGAATTAGAATGCCCAAGTATTTCATGTAAATACTAAAACGGATAATTCTCATGATGAGGGTTTGTTGCTAGCAAACTAGGCTTTTAGACCCACGCTTCGAAGTTGATGTAGTTTACGCGATTTGCTTTGAAGAATGTAATACTTGTCACGCATTTCTGTAGAGTGGGTGGTCATCTGAGTACTGAGCGACCAGCATGTCCAACAGACACCAACCCAATTATTTATCAACAAATATGATGGACATTCGAATCAATCATAGTTCTTAGAATACCTGTATCTTAAGCGTTTTCATATTCCAAAAGCTGTGTTCGAATTTCCATGTTTCATTTTCATTAAAATTCAATTTGAGTGACGAAATTCAAAAAACACCGAATCACATTAAAATTTAGGAAATCAGTTATTGCTGATGATCTGTAATAACTATTACGCACCAGTCTACGCATCACTTGATACTGCTGATGAATTCAAAACATTACTCGACACCATGGAAACGCATCATCAGGCATGCACCTGGCCAGGTAACTGGAACCTTTGAGTCTAAACTATAGGGCACCAACTGGAAGCTATATTTTCTCATATATCAAATTTGTGCTCTTCCAACTGTCTTTATCAGAATATCATGCAAAATATGATTCCGGGACCATTTTTATGCAGAAATATGTGTATATGGTCACTTTAAGTAGCTGACATGATGGCATGTTCATGTGAAAGATGCAGATGCATGAAAGTTATCTTAACTCTACAGAAATAGCTTGCAATTTATGTAATCATTGAATAACAAAAATACAATTTTGCTTTTAATATCTTAAGAGTTGGTAACTGAAAACATCTATATAGTACAGTAGATTCCCACTTACCGAACCAACGAAGGGACTGACTTTAAGCGATCCGCTTAGAGAGCTCGTCCACAAAAAAGCTCGAAATCATGCAAGTAGATAGAGGCATGCTCGGGTGTGAGAAAAAATGGTCGTCTTATCGAGCTGGTCAGCGTGAGGAAGTCTACATTGTCTTCAATTCATTTAATGGGCTGTTATTCATATCATGACCATTGCAAATATCTCAAGATCCATAAAGTATCTATCCACAATGTAAAGCAGGTAAAACCACCACAAAGTAAGTATCTTTTGAGTACTTGAATAGGTATCTTCAATAAAAGATATTTAAGCTTAAATATTTTTGAAGGGAGAGCTACATTATTAGAGACAAAGAAGAGGGTTGCATAAAGAGTTTACAGATTTTTGTGGAGATTTTCGGTTTGAATTTTGTTTGAAACCCTCGTGTACATTCGAGATACGATAAATAAGCATTCCTCCAGAACTTTCAGCAATCTTCTTGTTTCCTACTTTACATTAAATTCCCATTCAGATTTGAGTCTAATATGATTCAATATAGGTTTGCGCCTAATTTACTATCAGCACACAAGATGAGATTGAAGCTACATGAATTACATGTGCAAGATATTTGACAAAATACATCTCTAGACGCAACTTTACGCACATCGAATTAAGAACATGGGTCAAAATGGTTTTGATTGAATGAAAGAATTTCATTGCTTATGAGCGATTATTAGGAGGAGATCATCCCCTATACTTATAATTTAGGAGGGACGCGTCTTCCCTGACCACTCCCCACAGATCAACGCAAAAGACGAAGTTCATATTTTCTTTACTCAAACCAGTTCACATGCAGCAATATGAAGACACAGCTTTGAGTATTGTAAAAATAGAAAATTATGCTGCTTAATCATCGATTGCTTGTGATCCGTAAGAACTCATTTCTGTTTAAAAAGACGAAATCAATTATGCAGATCCAAGAGGGATAATCAGGAAGATTATTTCAAATGGCAAAGATAGAACCGTAACGGATCGCTTTCATCTCAGTTAAGGCTTGCTACAAAGTAAATAATCAAATACTTGTCAAATAACGGTTAAATAGAGTTCGTCTGTCCTGGTAAAGAGCACTATTTAGTGAATAATTGATTAACTTTCACTGATGATGTTTATCCAGCAATTGAGAAATAACACGCATTCAATTTCATCAGAAGTATATTTGTTTCCCTCTAGAATACGTAGGAACTAGTCCTGAGAGCAAAGTGAATAGAAACAAATTAATTGAATAGAATTTCAGGTAAACATTGAACAAAGTGGTATGATTGACAGAAATTTTAATGTCTGTGATGACATTGATTGTTGACTTCGTCATTTTAAGCGCATCAAATACAAATATATTTAACGTCAATTTGAATAATTTTCTTCAGATATAATGACTGCTCCTTCCTGATTATTGATTCCGCTCCGAAACTATTGACTTCACTCAGGAAATATCCACTCACATCAAGTAATGTTGACTCCTCTGAGGAAATAATGACTATCTGGAAATGTTGACTCCTCTGAGGATATAATGACTATCTGGGAATGTTGACTCCTCTGAGAAAATAATGACTATCTGGGAATGTTGAGACTCCTCTGAGGAAATAATGACTATCTGGGAATGTTGACTCCTCTGAGGAAATAATGACTATCTGGGAATGTTGACTCCTCTGAGAAAATAATGACTATCTGGGAATGTTGACTCCTCTGAGGAAATAATGACTATCTGGGAATGTTGACTCCTCTGAGGAAATAATGACTATCTGGGAATGTTGACTCCTCTGAGGAAATAATGACTATCTGGGAATGTTGACTCCTCTGAGGAAATAATGACTATCTGGGAATGTTGACTCCTCTGAGGAAATAATGACTATCTGGGAATGTTGACTCCTCTGAGGAAATAATGACTATCTGGGAATGTTGACTCCTCTGAGGAAATAATGACCATCTGGGAATGTTGACTCCTCTGAGGAAATAATGACTATCTGGGAATGTTGACTCCTCTGAGGAAATAATGACTATCTGGGAATGTTGACTCCTCTGAGGAAATAATGACTATCTGGGAATGTTGACTCCTCTGAGGAAATAATGACCATCTGGGAATGTTGACTCCTCTGAGGAAATAATGACTATCTGGGAATGTTGACTCCTCTGAGGAAATATTCATTCACTTCAGACAATATAGACTCCTCTGAGGAAGGTCCCCTTGTAGAGAAGGTCATCCCAATGGATATAAATTTCATAAATCAAACAAACTGATATGCATGTGCTGCATTCCCTGCGGCTTGACTTTGCGATCTTCGTGGGACTGTCCGGGATATAAATGGGAATAAAAAACAGTAATGTTTTAACGAAGTTTTCACAATCTTCCGAACAAACTGTTTAGCTGCGTGTAAATTTGGGAGGCATTTGCTACTTAAGCATCAGTAAGATGTTAGTATGGTGTCCCAAATCCCAACCTTAGTCAATGTCAATTTCTTTGGTTGAAGAGATGCGACAAAATGTTTCAAACTCATATTTCTCCAAATGGTCAAAACTTCTAATAGCGAGCAATCGCACTACAATTGAAGCGTGTTGCAAGAACACCACCTGTGAAATTCTCACTACACAAGGAAAAGTACAATATTATCGTGCTCATCAGTTTACATCATGTTATTTCAGTTAGATCTTCGTGACAATGCAGATGTCTTCAGCAAGTTCGGAGCATATTACTCATTGCGTGCCGTTTAGTATTTGTGACTCCTTACCTTGAAAACTGTATAAGTGCATCTCAGTAAAGGAATGCTTAGACGAGATGACCAAACAAACTCACAGCTCAATCAATTTACTTTCCCAACACGTATGCTTGTGTACTACAAGCATTTAAATTAAAACTGTATCCAAACGTCTGCACTAAAGTGGAAAACTACATGTAAATAACGCGTAATGACTAGTTGCTTGGATAGCTCGCCAAAATTCGGACTTTTCCCAATGGCATCCTGTCCACTACAACCTCATCTGAATGGCATGATGGCTTATCCGATTTGATTTCGGACTCTCCTAATAATGGCGTATCCAGAAATTCCTCCACGGGAGGCACAAATTACATTCATTCGTAACTATGACCGATTATTATCCTGTAGTAAATTATTGCCAACTTACTTTTCTGAATTGAATTAAATTAATTTGATTTATCATATAATGACTTCTCCCCTACGAAGAATGGATAATGGACGTAAAACGAAAAAACGTAAGCAAGTAAGCCTATACTTATATATGATGTATTTATACTATACTGATAGTATCTTCCACAATCAAATGTTCTACAAGAAATAAAAAGAAGCAGCAATGCCAAAAATTTTTAAATTATTGCAGTTTGAATGCAAGTCCAAATTATAACTCAAATCTGCAGGTTACAAATGAAGCAGAAATGGGCTTGGTATTTAGGAGTTTCCGGTCTACATGTAAATTCCAAAGTAGAATCTGTGCCTTCAAAAAAATCAGATTGTTGTCTTCTGCGCATGTCAAAGTTAAACAATTGGTTGCGATTCATCTGAATGTCTCTGTTATACGCGTACAAAAATGGGCTAATCCATTTAATCGATCTTCTCCCATGCTCGGTCGCAAATATTTTTTGAGATGTTTTAGAGCAGTGACAGATCGCTCTCCTGTGGCGTTCGTAACTGGAACTGTAGCAAATACCTACGGCTAATTCCTGAGGGGGGACATGACCCGATGGCCTCCCCCTAAATGAGATACTGCTTCCTAACCTGAGCGCTGATGCGAGAAAGTGCAGCTACTAGAAGTTGCAGACAGAACAATAAGGCGGCTGATGAAGATAAAGGGGAAATCGGGATACTTGGAGTGAAAAATGACTTGAAGTAAATTCCGAATCCAACTTCTTAACTTGGTTAATGGTCAAAGAAGCAACTTACAGCCCGTACAACACCGCTGGCCTTACCTCGACATTGTGCACCCCCTCATTCACTCTCGGTGGTATACTCCGATCAAGAAGGACTAGACATCTTCCAGTTTAATCGTCCGGCTTGAATTTCTCCGATTTCCCTTCAACTCCATACCACATTCGACTTGTGCTACAAAAGTGCTTAGATTCCTTGATCTCGGGTAACCGACTGCCACCACACTTTCCATTGGCACTTGAATTCCGACAGTATCGACATGATATTCCTCACAGGTGAATGAAATCATTTTCTAGCAGCATAGGCGTCGATCTAAGGGGGGCAGGAGGGGCGGTCGCCCCCCCTGAGTTCAGAGTAGATCGACGCTTATGGCTAGCAACAAGAGAAAAGCTTAAAAAATAATTGATTTTCAACAAGACTTCACTTACATTTTGATCACCACGATTCAACGAGATATGTATCGCGTCACCGAAGTTTGATAGAGGTAAGACGAACACCTGTCAAGATCAGTTGTATCAAATGTTCCGACGCATTCCATTGAAAATAAGAAAATCTGGAATATTAAATGGATGACATGGTACAACTGGCTGACTGTCAAATCAATTAGAACTCCTTTCTTCTGGAAATTTCTGGAAAGTAATCTCAAAAATAGCGCAGTCGAGAATATGAAATCAATGACTGATTGCAAGTGCCGAAGATGGAAAATTTTCCAAATGTTTGGTTTAAAAGTAACAATGGGAAGTTGATAGAGTGAATTCGGTCTTCATAGCACGTGATCTAGATGTTTGCTAACATCTTAGCAATAAAAATTGATTGAGGAAGATCCACCAGATAAAAAGATTAAACACATTTTATCATCAAAGGCATGAATTCAGATTTCGCATTAACGTAGAAAGTAGGAAGAGGAAAAGAACTCTGATAAAATGCACAAAATTATGTTGATAAAGTTCAGTATATCAAATGGGGGGGGGGAATGGAAATATCATGCGACAGAAAGCGGTGGGTTGACTAGAATTCGTATTGTACAATACGTAGAAATTATACAAGTGCTTTAAGTTTAATCACCAAATGAAATATAGAGATGAGCTCTAAATGACATGTGAGGAAGGAAATATTTGCAGCATTCCATTGGTTTCAGTTTGTGAATGAGCATATATTCAATGAGTTCCATATATTCAATTCTTCTCTCAATATTCAAGCTTCTCCTTTTCAACACAACTTTGGGGAGAAGAATTTTTTGCCCGTTTTAACCTACTGCATGGGTGCATTCATGTACATCTTAAAACTTTCACGAAGAAGAAACAAACGATAAAAATTCGATGGCAAAAAATCAAAAATAACAGAGCAAAATGTTTCTCTCTTGCTTCTTGAAAAAAATATTGCAATTCGAAAAACCCACTTTACCGTTTCTTTCCAACATTATAGCTCTAAATGTACATAATGAATGCAAATTCATTGCAGAAGCCTTTGTATATAGGCCATTGGTGGATCAAAGAGATGCATCACTGGAATCAAGTTGACATGAAAATAGAACATTCCCGTAATGACAAAAATTATACTTCTTTTATTAAAATGCAAGTCTTCTGAGGTGAATTGTCTCTATCAACAAAGTTCATGAGTCCAAGGGTGGTGATCATTTTCTTTTTGAGTGCCGCTGACAATGAGTCAGACATTAGCGTGACGAAAAATTACACATTTAATTCCGATTGACAATGCTCATTGTAGTCATCACACGAATGTTTCACGCTATTGCTTATTCCATCCAATTTGAATTGGAGATGGACATTCATTCCCAAATATTTGGTGGTAATGACTTCAATCTCATTCGATTTCTTCTTGGCTTTGTTCGCTTCACAGACACTGCAGGGACGAAGGCAACAGCTCAAACTTCTCTTTCACTAGTTTTCTGAGCAAATTCCTTCTTTTGCCTCTCCCTTTAACACCAATTATTTTTGGGGATTACCCGCATTTATTTCTGCCCGTGCCAAAAACAAAGCGGTCTTTGCAGGTTGACTTAAGCCATAATGAATGACATTGCTTGAATTCAAATTGCTCTTCAGGGGCGATAAAGTCACAAAGAAGAAATAAAATGAAAGCCAAGGGACCGAAATGAACGAACTTCTCAAACACTGGTTTCATATTCTTTAATGTGCAATCGTCTTTCTGGAAACTTCATTAAATTTGACTTGCCATTGAATGTATAGAGTACTTCGTGAGTGAAATTAATGTACATTCCATCAAATTGCTAAACGAAAGATATTGTCCGAACAATTGTCAGTAAATACATGCATGCAACTTATCACATTGACTGTTGGTGTGAACTAGAGGTGAGCAGCAGAGTTGGAACCGGCCCGTGCCCGGCTAGCGTTAAAAATTCTTTGCTGCAATGTTTATCATAACCATCACAAGACGAAGAATGCAGGGCTCTAAATGCAGGATTGAATTGTGCTACTACTGCGCATTTTATGCCATTCAAATAATAGTAAGTTTGCTCATTGAATTGTATGATATTCTATAACTCATCCTAACTAATGAATGCATGACTCTTGTAGAAGATAAGTATCTTCGACATTTGTTGCAGTTTATACTGGTCCTTGTCAACCAGGTAATCTCTGTAATTTATTTAGCTTATATTAGCCATTTGCTGTTTTATATTTGCATATGATGGCTTACTAAAAGCAAAAACACGCAAAGTGATATCAAACTAGATGATGTATTTCGTCGAATCATCTCCAAGTAACTAGTTTCATACTATACTTATATATTATATATATTATTGACACGTCCGTTGTCCAAATCCATTCTAATGTCGAAAGTTTGTTAACAATGAATGAAATGAGGTAAAAGTTAGATCAAATTGCCAAGCAAAAGATGCCACGCGGCTGGTAGGACCCCAACCTCCGACCCTAGGTTATATAGACCTGTCGCTCCTTGGCCAACTGAGCTACCCTGTCACTTGCCACATCATTTAGGACAGTTGCAATTACGATGCTTGATCCAGCAATGGAAATAATGGAAAGGTTTCAAAAAAAATCACAGAATATTAGAAGATAGAAAATTTTTGCGGATTGGAAGGTGATATATTTCTTCGCTGGATTATTGGCATTTGACTTCGGTGAGAGTGCATTAGCAGTGGTCGGACATCAGACGTTGATATCGCACTGTCAGTGCATGCTCATTGTTCACCTAAATTTTGAAACACGAGTTTGCTACTTGGCAAAGTTCGCATGATTTAGGAAGAATACGACAGTTATCCGTATTTCTATAACAAATGATTATTATCCTGGAATGTGATGAAAATGTTGAGATTCAACGAAGCAATAAAACCGTCAATTGAACACGTAAATTGAATGCAAATATTGGCCTGTGAACTTTGCAGTGCGTTTGAGCCTTTATCAATTTGAAATTGCTTCACTTTTCAGTTGAGTTCAACAAAATCGTGAAGTCGATTTCAAATGATGCGCAACATTGAGAAAAAGGATGTGAATTTATTGCATCAATGTGACTTTTCACCTGTGGTGTGCAAAGCGGATTTGAAAATGTATAGCTAGGTCAACTCTTTGAAGTTGGAGTGAATTAGGTTAATGGTATTCATCTTCACGATCTACCTAATGAAAATAGCAAACGAAATTCCATTTTGAATGTAGATGTGCATTTCTAATATTTATAATTACTGAATTCTAAGCTGACGCTTCGAAACCAAGCAGGGCAATGGTTTTTCTGCAAGCTACAGAAATTAGGAGCAGAAAGGAAGAAGAACTCGTCAATCTCAGTGCTTCTTAGTCATTATTGCCAAGACAAGCATCATCTGCTAATATCATGCGCAATATTCATAGAAAAATCATTAGGAATGCTTGTAATCTAACAAGGGTTACAGGCCTTATTGGACAAATTCTCTTCTATGTCATTCAATTTCGAAGATAGTCAGTATGTTATTTATTTTATTTATTTATTCACCGTACAATTTTTGATTTGCGTTATATCAGTGATGACTTCAAGGCCACTGAACAAAAATAAAAGTAAGAAAGGCAAAAACTGAAAAAGGACGTTTTCTGAGACTGTTTGAAGGGGAGGAGAGAAGACTGGCAGGTTACTCCCTGGTTCCGCGCATGTGCTGTTGCAGATGTGTAAGTACGATTTCCGATCGATCGCTGGGAGAATGGAACATTCAGAGCAGAACGAGCTGCGGAGCGCAAGAGCGCGCGAGAATCAATCTCTGATACACTAAGAAGGGACTCGACGAGATAGGAAGCAGCAGAGCCATTGAGACATCCAAAGCTAAGCACTACATGGCGAAGGTGAATCCTCTCTTGAAAGCATGGCAAGTGGAGGTCTTTCCGGATCGGATTGATGTGAGAGTGGCTACGGAGGAGTTGACGAGAAGAAACTCCATAGATTCCAATTCTCATGCGATGATGAAAATCATCCCAGCAGCCATTTATAATAGAATAAAATTATAATGCTTACTAATTTAAATTATTAATTGAAGTAATCCTAATGAGGACTGATGGCGTTCTCCAATCCTCAAATGTACAAATGCAATGCTGTTATAACCATTGGATTAATCAGTTCTTGAAAGAACTCAATGGAGCTTTCTCGTGGGAACGAATTAAAATTGATCAGCTTTGGCCCAATGTCTGGTAAAAATGGAAATCTTAAGACTTGTAACACTACTCATTCTTACTGTTAATATACTAATACCACAGATTCCAAACACTGCCGTATACATGTTAAAAACAGACGTCTAATATACTGTACCGACTACAGATGCTGGTAGTGGAAATAGAATAGGACAATGGTCACCTTAGGTTAAGGAAATTAAAAATGGACATTATAAAACAGTAGGAGACCGATGGATGAAAATTGGAAAAGTGGAGGTAAAACATGGAAATTCAATAATGCTACTACACCGATAACAAGTGAACTAATGCTACACTATATCTGACACTACACATGGTGGATAAATGGAAAGTGGCTAATGGAGGCAAACAATGTTAGATCGCACATGTTCGCGCACAAGTCGAGCAATTCCGTGGTAACGCATGCAAATTCGTGATTCGCAAAATCGAATATAAATCATTCAATAGAAGTGTGATGCTATTGAAACTGATTGCATTATATTGAACTTGGATACTCTAACACGATCTTGATTTCCTTAGTAATCCTAGATTTGGCGAAAGGCCTCGCAAAACGATGACACTGTTTTGTCCTATATTTATAACGAAGGCATTAACAGTAAACAAAGATTTCCATAGTGTTGAAATTCAGCTTCCGAATGTCTGAAGCTGGTTTCACTGTTTATGCTCCATGAAATTGCTTGACCAGTAGCCTATTCATCTTTTGCTTAATTGAATTTGGAAAACTTGTGGCAAAATTACTTATAGTTAGAGTGGACAGAGTAATCAGTTAATTCAGCAATCAACAACACCGATATTGTAGATGCTTTATTCTTCTTGACTTCCGTATTTCGTTCAATGCAGCTTAATAGGCTACTTGTATAAAACTGAAAGTGAGCAAGCCATTCGCATTCAATGCGCTTTTAGCTGTATTTTATATTGGATTCCTTATACTGGACTTAAATGAAAATAATGCACTAGAGACATTGGCTCATCAAGTTCAAGCATTAACAGTCATCTGATTTTCGTGCGATTATGATACTGAGCTCTCTACAAATCGCTTGTCGCACAGAGCGCGGATGATCCTCCTCCACTGCAGCCATGCTGAGGTGATGCGGACACGCGCATCTGGGAAGCTGTCACATCCGCAGTCAAAGCTGATCCTAGGTATTCACAGTTGGTGATCTTTGGAATGTCCGCTCCCTCGACTTGCAGTGTTCCATCGGTTTGCTCTTCACATTATATTCACTCCATCTTGCCAAGATTGAGCCGCAGACCGGCCTCGCCGAGCTTGTTCTTCCACAGCTGCACCTGTGCATTGAGCTCTTCTCTGCTCGTGGTATCCAGACACACTTCCAGTCATCTTTGTTCTTCCAAACTAAGATGCTTTCTGTCCATTCCTGTGGCACTACGCCTGTTTCGATGACGGCAATGAGTACGGCGGTGGAAGTCCACACCTTGCTGATTAAGTGCCTTCCACAGCTTGGTCGGTTCCTCATAAGTCCCACTGGACTTTTCAGAATTCATTTTATTGATCGTGCAAGCAACTTCAACATGTGTGATCCTCGGGGCCGTTCCAGGAATTTTCACGACACTGTTATTTCGTGGCTGCAGGAAAACTTTGTTGGAGATTTCGGAGAAAGGTTCACCCAGCGACGCAGTAAGTCTGCCGGGTTTGGTCAAGGGCGCTAGTTCTCATGTTTGATGTTCGAGACTTGGCGGAAATCTTGGGCTGCTCGGTGGCGGGCCTAGCCAGTTTCAAGACTTTGTTCGTGTTTCCCTGTGGGTTGTGCTCATCATGCACAACAGAATAGTGCGATTCTTTTGCTTTTGTTACGACTCTCTTCGTCCTCTTCGCTTCCTTGTACCGCTGGCGGTCATTCGTGAAGTGAATTGTTAAATATTGCTGCTTAACTTTATGCACGTATTATATGATGACGATTCTTACCTGAACCGAATCAAAGCACTATTTTTTTGATATGAAAAGTATATAAGAATCATCGACTGCCTGCGTTAGTATTTAATTAAGTACGTGCAAATGCCAGTGTTTATATTTTGTTGATTAATGATTGGACCTATGCAATGTAATTTCTTACTTTTTGTCATTGACTGTGCCTAATAGGAGAGAGTTCGCAGATTTTTCAAGTTAAAGTTTGCAGACGTTCAGGAATTTGTCTGAGTCTTTGAAATGTATCTTGAAAACTAATTTGCGCTTCAGAACACAGCTGCAACATTTACATATGCATGCTTTCCTGCCCATGCAGTAATGTACGTGTACATGCAGCTAATTTTAGGACTGAGATCACCTGTCGCACCGATAACATTTAAGCCTAGTTAACTATTCTGATTTTCGTGAACAAGAATGCAAAGAATGCTTAAAAACAGCCAAAATCCTGTTACACTGTTATTTGATCATTTCAATGAATCAGTTGAATTGTTGAAGGCGGGAATCGGAAAGATGAATAAACTGAAATTGTCCTTAAATGCTTAACAAAATTTCACTCAACTTTCCGCTTGAGTATAGCCAAGTTGTTAATCTAATACAGTATTGCTAAAGCAAAAGAATTTCGCGCAATTATAATTCTCAATAATTGTTTATTATTAAGAAAACATTGCTATTTAATTGACGCACTAACTTTATCAATAAAGGTGAGCGTCGGGTCGGTTTTAGTGAATATTGAACCCGACTCGTAATAAAAGTCAACCCAAACCCGAAGTCGGGTTGATTCCATAATTTTACCCGAACCCGATCAGAAAACACCAGAGCCCGACCCGACTAGATCCGAAAACCATTCATGATATTGTGCAAGTGCTCGTATGACCCAAAAGTTATCGTATTACAGGAGTGAGGGTAATTTTAGAGCTGTATCAAAGCTTCATCCGAGGTTCATATCATATATCTATGCACCGTAGGCAGTCTTCTGGAAGGGCCATCAGACAGAATTAATTGTATTCTCCACAAGGGGTGAGCGCTGCACCGACTTATTCGGTAGAACAGAAAGGATGACAGATTAGCATGATCTATTTTATGGGATCAGAGATTTGCATCAGAGGAAAGCAAACAAATACCATGTTGTCTATAACCCTGGTATTGATCTGCGTATACTGTACCACACATTGACGTAGACTGCATTTCATGGTCGAAACTTTGCAGCAGCATCGAGAACGTAGGATAGATAGAATGCTTACTTCTTTTAAATGCTGTTGTTTGAGTATTTTATGCATCCAATAACTGAGTGCCGGAACACATGGATTACTGAAACACGTAGCCATACAAACATTTCTGTAGATTTTGCCGTTCACCAGCTTTCACATTCATTCTAAACGTCTCTTGATGATTCTGTCATTACCTATCCCAGAAAGTTCTCTGTCGTCGATAACTCAAATTGATGATATTATAACATTTCGATGCTATTTGAATGAAATTATGCTACACCTTTGACAGTCGTATATAAGTCGTTATATCAGATTAATGAAATAGCTTCGATAAAAGCGATACATTATCAAAACTAAAAATGACTACACAAGCAAGAAGCAATAATTCCCCTTGCAATTTATCAGCACAATGCAAAACGGCAGAAGTATAGATCAAATTAATTGCCCAGACCAATGTACTACAAGTAGGAATGATATTGTAACAAAGGCCGTGATAGTGCATTAATTCTGACAGATTTCCAAAAACTAGGATCGCTCATCTTTACTTATAATATAAGATAATTCTACAAAATTGAGTTGTTTCTTGATCTTCAAAAACAAGAATAATAAATACAGTATTGATTTTGACCAATAATTTTGGAACTTTTTGAACATGAACAGACAAAATCACTGACTCAAATTTCAAAAGAAGTTGCCTTACCTATTTATTTTTATAAATGATCGTGAGCAGTCATGCGATATTGAGATTGAGATCATGCCCAAATACTGTAGATTAATGTAGGCGTATTATCTTTTCATTTCAAATTATATACTGAAAAATTAAGCATTAAAATTGTTTCATTGTGGGTACAGGACTGAAGTGTTTGCCTAGAACAGACCTTTTTACCCAACCCTGAACCGACGACATTCAGTCTTTTCACTGGCTCTATGTGTCTACATAAAACAGCGATGATTTGTAGAAAAAATAGTTCAGTTTACAAGGGATCAATATATTTGAGTACTATATGACTTTCCAATAATCTTAAAAGATTTCCGGATTTCCGTATTTCAAGTCACTGTGCTCTGAAAAAAGCTAACAGAGTCTTAAAAAGCCTTTCCGATTCTTCAATGACGTACACATATTCTTCTACTGCCCTTGCTTCATCATCGCTATGAAAGATGACTAATTATCGCAATAAATCAAATCGTCGGCAGGTGAAAGTGACGAATAACTTCGGTTCTATAGGAAAATAAAATGCGAGTAAATCATCCAGAACTTCCGAGAGCCGAAACAGATTAGGAAAAGGCGCATGACCTTATCACCCACTTTTGATAACCATTCAAATTTCCATTCTATAGCATAAATAAAGCAAAGCAGCCGACCAGAAGGTGTTAAAGCACGGTGAAGTGTTATTGTTGTGAAATGTCCGTCCATGTCTGAGGGTAAATTTTCAATTATCTGCCGGTTAGACACTTTTTCGCGTCATAATTCAATCGAGTGGAAGACTGTGAAGTTTGCGTATTTAAGTCTTAAGCTAAACAATACAAGAATGCAATGATATGGATGGCTAGATAAAATGCTTGATAATGATGAGAACTGATGCAGTTCAATGCTGCGACCTGCTGCTTGATTTTCTTGTAATGATTGAAAGATATGAGGGAACCGTCACCAATGATCTCTTTCTGAAAGTGCATACAAATTAAAAGACGGTCCAGTTAAGAATTCATTACAATTGCACCGCGATGACAAAAAATAAGAATTCTCAGTAGGCTAACTTTTGTATTATATGAAGTGGCAACGTCATTATCAGTTGGCGACACAGTTAACAGTGACTGTCTATCAACAGGATTACTAAAGCTGAGATACTTGACAAAATCCCAGGTTCTTGCATAAAATTGAAACTAACCACTCAAATTGACTATATCTTCTTGAATGCATTTGTAAATGGATTATCAGATTATCAAGCGCTAGTGGTAGGATAGCACAGCTGGTAAAGGTCCGACTTCGGTACGGAAGTGCTGAGGGTTCACAGCTCGAGTCTGCCCTTTGTGGACAGTAACACCACTCTACATGTACCTATAGGCTATTAATCCGAGCGTGGGGAGAATTGCCAGTGCATCGAGGGCTTCCCCACCCCTAGCTTGGTAGCATGACTTCGTGCCTTCAATGAGTCAGGGCAAAAAAGATTTATAATTTATGGGAACATTAAAATTCATCACCGCGAGTAAATTCGCTTGTAATATATGCTGCTATGCGTGGTAGATTAATTAGAAATGTGCTAATGCATACATCCCGTAGCATTATTATGAGCAACATAACATGCATAGTTGTCAATCACATTCTTTTTAATGTTAATTTCCGTGGTTCAGGGAATTCATTCATTCATTGAGTGAGTTTGTGACGACAAATTAGAATTTCCAAAAATGACATATCTACATGACTGGTAAATGACCATGGATCTACACATTGATGAGTACATGCAAGTTCAATTCTCGCGGAAAAGTTGATGCATTTCGCACAGGTCATATATTATGATTACAACACAACAGTAACTCCACATCATGTAGGCCTACACTTTGAAATTGAGATATAAGAATATCGAGCTTCAATCCAAATGAAGATTTCTTAAATACCACTTTTCATTGATGACACAGATAGTAGTACATAATACTGAGTCTTTTGGTAAAGGAGATTAAGAAATATTATTGGCAGATTGACTTAGGACACAATTGGCAGATACATTAGCAGATTGTTACAGATATATTGACAGATTTAGACTTGTTGCGTATACAATATTATTAGAGAAATTGAACGAGCATGCACACTTAAAAAAGCATCACGTCGTGGTCACACGTCGTTGTGATATGCAGTGCATAAAGAGCATTTACTGAAAATGCCTTTGATGGTAATGCCTCAATCTTGTTGTGAAAATGCAATTAGTAGCGTACTTTGTAATAATTCCCGACTATCCCACACCACTGTTCGAATATGAAATTTTTGATATCTTATATCATTTTCATAAAATAATTCATCTGCAGCTATTGCATGCATCGACAATTTGATAGTTTTAGGTCCTACCAACATAGAATCACGTCGGTAGAACTGAATTGGTCATCAAAATTCGGCTAGCTTCCATTATAGTCCTGCCAACTATGATGTTGCATATTCTCATTAATGCTATTCATTCTTACAAATGCTCAAAATGAAGCACTTTTATGACAGATAGCATTAGAAGAAAAATAAATTATAAAATGATGCAGCCATTAAGGACAGAATAAACGTCCACAACCGAAATTTTGGAATGATTTGTCCTCTGCTGAAAGATAAGCATGGATCGGATAAAATGAACATCACAATCAACACGGTAACATTGAGACCATTGTTGTTGTATGGATGTGGTAGTTGGACTATAACAGTATCCATTTCCATCAAGAGTCAGATTCAAGTGGCGGAGATGGGAATAACACGAAGGGAGTGAGAAGCGAAAATATTATGGAAGGATTGGGCGTTTAGAGTATTCAGACGGTGATAGAAGAAACACAGTTGAGATGACTGGGACAAAGCCGGCGGATGGACAACTCAAGAACCCTCAAGAATTGGCCCAACTGGCGAGGGTCTCCCAGGAGACATGTAGAACATCCGAGGAAAAGGTAGCTGAAATATACAGCAAAAGCGGTGGAGCGTCGAGGATCGTCTATGAACGACATTGAATCTGTCCAAGTTCCAAAACAGACAACTATGGAGATGTTTCTGATATGCCGCGAGGCATACATGGAGTTGGGAGAGAGGTGAGAGTAAGATAGCAGATTTTTAGTAGACCACTGACGGATTTAGGCTTGCAGTGTAGAAGCCTGGTAGGAGCGCGAGTTACATGCATGATATGGTTCATTTATCATAATATACGTACGTTGATTAAGCTATTTGCGAAACGAAATGTTTTCGCATTACGATGTCACTTGGCAATTTGGAAAAAACGACTCGTATTAACTCCTTGTACATTTATGCGCTTATTACAATCAACTCCGAAGTATATATGCAAGTCTAGTTGAAACTACAATTTTCTATATGACATTTCAGTAATTTAGTGGAATTCTACGTACATATAGGTTCAATATGAAAAGTCGATGTATCCTTGTGCAAGAGAATGAATAACTCATGAATAACTCGTGAATAAAAGACAGTTGACCAAAATTCATTTTTCTGTCAATGCGACCATCTAAGAATCATCACATTTTTATAGAATAGTCAATAATGGGAGTGGTGGCCATCGTCCTCTAACATTTCCGGAAAGCGTATTACGGTAGCCGTACGAGACATTAATATGTGATGGCTAGAAGAAAGCTCATTTCCTGCATGGACAGAAGGCATAATTCAATTTGATAAAATTCATCCTTCAAATAAGCACACTTCGAGCAATTATTGCTTCGCAAAAATTCGAACATCACTAACAGTCTCCCATCGTGAAAGACAGTGAAATCCTGTGCAACCTTTTACTGAGCTTGTAACAACAAAGGAAATTCTACGGTCGCCTTGATGCGCCTCCAACCTTCCTTAATGATCGAATGATGGATTATTTAAGTTAAAGAGAATCTGAATTCATAACCTCAGGCAATGAAGTAATTAAAGATTTATTTTGCATTCTATTCATCATTGTCATGAAGTTTTTAGAGTTTTACTTTGAAGGAATTCAAGTTAATGCATGATTAGAAAATGCCCCAAGAGATCACCGTAAACAAAGATTAAGTCAATGACATATATCTGACAAAAAATGTTTTGTCTGTCAAACATTTTAGTTGAAGAAATACTAGAAATATGTAAAATGGAGTGGAATAACAGGTCAGAAACAGTCAGATATTACCACAGTGTGCGAGAAATATTTGATCCGTGGTGATATTTTCCACATTTGACATAGTGACTATTTAGTGACATATTTGTCCGAAGTGAGGGTGTAATAATAAAAATAAAAATAATAATGACTTCACTTTAGCTCGAAACACATTAGGAAGGATCCATTTTTCGATACGGTCGAACAACAAAAATTGCATAATAGGAGGGAGGATGAGACCTTAATGACTTCTATACGTCATTCAAAAGTCATTATGATAAAAATTAAAAGAAGCCTTCTTGAAGACTTTCAGTGACTCTAATTGACGGATTTCGGCAGACAGGTTGTTATAGATGGTTGGAGTCACAACAGAAGAGGACGAGCCTCCAAGTCCTGTGCGACTGAAAGGAACAGAGAGTAATCTGCTTTTTGAAGACCTAAAGTGCGTGATGGACGATGAATCAATAACAGTTCCTTCAAATTTTCCGGGGTCATACCATGTAAAGCATTGTAGACCATTACACTAGTTTTGAAGCTTGCTCGATGCTTTATGGGTAGCCATCGCATTTTTGCAAGAATGTGTGACAGGGGTAAGTGATCTATTAAATTTACATTCAGAATACGTCCCATTATTTTGCCGAGCAGTCCATTAAGACGCATGGAATGTGCTTTTTTATCCCGTACCACATATCTAGAGATGTGCAGAGATATGTGTTCTAATGCGAACCCAACCCGATAGAAAATTTCGACCGCGAATTCGAAAATCTTCACGAATTGACAAGAGTGCAACTTAAACATACTGTATAATAAGCTCCGGGGAAATGAAATTAAATGAAATGTGTCTATCTGTAGACCATGTACATTTATGTTCTTTCATCTAAATGCGCATACTGTTTATTCGCATGTAATACACTGAAACAGTGCATATAAAAATATTAAGTTAATTTATCTATACGATTTAATAAAATTCACATGCATCTTACCATTTAAATTTCATCAGTCAACTCATAAATTACATCAGCAAGCATTTTATTACGCTACCACATTTCTGCAAATATTCGACATTTCAAATACTTGTTTTTACTTGTATTCCAAGTATTTCATACTCAAAGCATCAGTCTTCTTTGTATTCATGCGTGACTTCTCACTTCATAGAGCCAATTTCCATGTAGTCCGGCAGCCAGAAAGAGTTTCTGCAGGGAACGAGGCCGAAAGTGAGGCTTTCACAGAAAGAGGTACACCCTATGACTACTACGAATCTGCACGTCTGCCGAGTTCTACTGAGTTCCTCTTCTTGTCAGACAGGATCAAGGAAAAACACATGTAATTCCAATGGGACGCAAAATTGCAGTTTTTGGCTAAAATGACATTCTCTATGTTTCTCTGATTAAGCCAAAAGTGCTAGGCACAGAGTCATAATTTTTGGTATGGAATGTCTTCAGGTCATTTCCTATGATATGCATGTGCTATTATCATGCATCTGATCGGTAATGTATGTGAGAATGTGGTTCAATGTGAATGAAGTGGCCCACCATGTTGGTGTTTGCTGACATTAAGAGGGTCGCCCAATCTAGATGTGTTTAGCTTTATAGACAAGGATGCAAAAACATGAAAGGAAATGACCTGAAGACATTCCATGCCAAAAATTATAACTCTGTGCCTAGCACTTTTGGCTTAATCAGAGAAACATAGAGAATGTCATTTTAGCCAAAAACTGCAATTTTGCGTCCCATTGGAATTACATGTGTTTTTCCTTGATCCTGTCTGACAAGAAGAGGAACTCAGTAGAACTCGGCAGACGTGCAGATTCGTAGTAGTCATAGGGTGTACCTCTTTCTGTGAAAGTCTCACTTTCGGCCTCGTTCCCTGCAGAAACTCTTTCTGGCTGCCGGACTAATGGTAATTAGCGAAATCATTTAGGGAGAGCATAATCAGAGGAATGTCTGATAAGCATAAGCCATGCTTTAGGAGTTGAGGAGCGTGATGGGTCGGCGAGACTTTGGTGTGGATGCAGTTGACCGGACGGATTATCTGGACAGGTTGGAGAATACTTCCGGATTATTGAATCACGTTCTTGCATGGTCTTTCTAAAACATCAAACTTGTGTAAACACAATTTTACATTAAAATCGTCCTCTTTTGGCTAATACTTGCACTACATTAACATACGTACGTGTACTTACTCGTTTGTCAACAGATTGTTATTATGCATATTATCAAAGCAAAGAATCTGATTTGGTAATTTATACTTGACTCCTTTTCATTTACTTCTTGTTATCTCCCGATAGTACCAGCGATGCCGGAACAGGGGGCGAAGGGGGCATCGTGTCCTTGCCCCGACTAAGGAGGGGCAAAGGGGGCCAGTGCCCCTGAGCAGAAGTGCAGTTATACTACAATTACTTTCGAAATTTAACTTCGAATTAGAAGTATTTCTGATGAAATAATTTTCTTTTTAGCTCAGATGCTTTCAGAAATAGCGAATTAATTTTGAATAAACATTCAAGCTAGTTACCTCATTTTGGTAATGAAATATTCCGCAGATTATTGGCTAGATCGCATCAATCAACAAAGTGACTCGAAAGCATGATGTTGCACGCTGATGAACAGTCATGGACCCTACACTAAAGGATGACGTGTTTAACGCTATCACCTCCGTTAGTTTAGACAATTTTAGGTGATAGGCAATTTTTATGAAAGAATAATTTATGTCTTGATCAAGCACTTGTCAGAATGTCTAATACAATGCAATAAATCCGTTAGGGCGATACATGCTGTAAATGTTGCTTTGTACACCCATCAAACAAAATTGCTTAGTCGTTTTTCTCGGAATTACATCTTTTTGAGTCATCTCTCTACGTAGCTTGCAAATGAGGCCTCACCTTCTACAAAAACCAGAAATGCAAGCTTTCCATTTCAGAAAGAGATGGGAGGAAAGCAAAAAGAGATTAGCAAGCGATTAGAAAGTAAGTTATATTATAGATTAGTGTTCGGCATTACTCGAATGACCACCACTCGAGCATCACTCGAGTGTACTCGAATAAAACATCGATGTATTTATTGGGTGCACCGCTAGAATGTAACACTAGTGCACCGTTTAATTCAATATAGTATTTTTATAAGCTGAGATGCAACTCTACAAAAACAGATGCATGATTGAATATTCTTAAAATACATAATTTACGTAGACTTGCTCATTCATGCGGTTCTGTAGGATCGACTATAGAAGTGCATCAACGTTTTGCGCACTTTTTATAAAATCGGCCTAACATAAAGGAGGGAAGTTTTTTCTCTTCACTGTATTGCTGTCATTAAAAATGATTTCTTGCCAATTGGTCAACTATAGATTTTGTTTTGGAAAATTTACCGCTCAAGATAATTAATTGAAATAGCTAGAGTTTTATCTGACGCAATAAATAATGAGTGATCTACTGAATACATGTTCATTTTCTTCTGAGATGAGATCAACGAAGATTCATGGCTTCATGGACCTATGTGTACTGTACTTGAGAATGTATCCCCTTTGTTTAACGCAAAAACTTGAAAATAAAATTGCTTTTACCATTTTTTGATTTCGATTTATAGATGTGTATAGAACATACCACACATGCTTGTATAATTTTTCATCAACAATGTCTCCTATTATGGACACTGAACAATGTATGATTTCTGTGAAGGCGCAGTAAGTACAAACCACACACAGAATTTTATTCACGACTGAATGCGAATTTCAGTTTTTGATATTATGAAGTTTACTAGCTTATAACAGCTATGTCTCCTATCATTACTGAAATACATTCTCTTGCTGCTTAACATGTTTTGCCTTATTGAGATATTCAATAGCAGCCTATTTAACGAATGCTTTAATCCCAACAACTGGTACATTCAATCATATTATCTTTTGCTGAATGCTTTAAATGCAACGAAGTTGGTAACCATCGATCTGGATATACACATTCTTTGGTCGACTTGATCTTGTACATGTAGTCATGAGTTGCAATACGGTATTTTAGATCTATGAATTATCATTTTTGAATGGAGAAAACAATAAAATAAGTTGAAGAGGTCTTATTACAAGTGGATTAGTACTTACTGAATTCTTGGCAAATTATCACACACTTAGGCCTATTTTGTTTTGGGTACTCGGAATTACTGCTTGAGCAAAAAATTTGGGAGATAATACTCGTGCCGAAAACTTTACCCTGGTCTGTGTATGTGAAAGACAGATAGCTTGATGGCTTGAACTTCTTGGCATTGAAAATCTATATCACTACTGCATGTGCCTTGCTCCAGCATTCTTGCCCCCTTGCCCAAAATTCGTTTTGGCATCCCTGGATAATACAGGCTTGTTTGTTTATGTATGCAAGTAATTGCATCTATTGCTTTTGCAATGAACAACATCAAGTATGTTCGAATAATGCACGTATTTCATCCATGTACCAGCACTGATAAAAAAAATTTGATAAGGCTGAAATTTTGAAATGCTGACAAAAGCTCTCCAGAAAGTTTCGAGGATACATACACTCTCTACGTCAGTTGATGACATGTTACCCGTTGACTGTTTAGAAAGAACCAATCCGCATTATCGAATTGGAATACATGCAAAGCCGGCTATCGGTTCAAATTTTGATTTCGGTTCCCGTACGCGAATTTGCGAATTATTGAATATAATTAACGCAACAGAATTCATTTCCTTTATTTTTCGTGTGGGTCTGGAGAAACAAGGTTTTTGTATAAGAAATGACTCGCATCCTCCTCCTTCTTCCCTTCATATGATGAGGACAATGCAGCAAATGAAAATTCGTTCATGTGGTTATTCAATACATCTATCACTATGTAGACTTGATGAAAATAAGTTTCTGTAGTAAACAGTAAAAAATGAAATGTGTCAAGATAAGAAAGCAATAAAATATCCGCGATAGAATTGCGATTTAATATTTTTATGATTTGGAAACAAAGTTCTTATGCTAACAAATCAAAGCTTGAATTCAAGGATTCATGAAACAAGTTTCAAAGACTGCTGCCGACTTCAATATTTGCCAAGGAAACACGATTTTATTATAAAGGAAACATTTTGTAAAAGTTTTAACTTTGAATATTTTATCGCGTTGAATTAACAAATAAAACATAATGCAGCTGAATCAGAGCAATAAACAAAGTTCACTGCGTTGCAAAACGTTCGTTTGCATCATACATACATTTTTCAAACTTAATGACTTCAGATTGACAAAGAGACATTTTAACTTTTGATTTGTAAGCTATGATGACTAATTTGAAACAATAATGAAAATGGGCTGTGTCACTTATTACAGAGCTCCACCTTGTATAATTTGATCTTCAAGGAGGATTATTAATGTTTTTCCGTTGAGCTGTTCTAATGCTGATACGTTTTCCTAGCAGCTTTTATCAATGGAATTTTAAAATATGTACATGCAGGAGAGATTCTTGATGAATATTATCCAAACAAAGCAGACTCCTGGAAAATGTGCAGGCGTACTTCGCTCCTAAGATGATGCAATCCGATTAAAGCATGGATAAGGAGATTAAAATTGAGGCAAGGGACTATTGGCGAAGGAAACAGAATACATCAACAGTTTTATTTTTGGAATGGGTTGTGTAGAAGTGTTGCATGCACTTAAAGCACAAAAAAGTTCTGAATTTCCATGAGCCAAGGATAGCTGATGGATATACCGGCACATCACATGACATATGAAGTAAGTATACATAATTAAACACAAGCTTCGTGTATCATTTATGAACTTGCTTCCTTCTAGTGGTATGGCTTTCAACGACAAATGGTTTTATGTTGGAGTGTCTCACAGCTGGATGGGGGTGGTCTATCCAAGGGCCCACGATAAAAGTTATTTCCGAAGTCTTCAGTCTATCCTATTATCTCTTTCGATGTTTATTGAACTTACGATGTAATAACTTTGCATTTAATTAATCTACGATAATTATGTCATGACCATTTGTGCACATATTATTATTCATTTATGTACCAGACATGCTAAATATGCATCGCATTATGTTAGTATTTGATACAAGGCCTCATTTCCACATAGAAATCGACGCATGTGCTTTTTCTGAATAGCATTATCTATCTTTGTTATCTGGGCATTCATGTACTTGTTCGTTGTACAATTGTTTCATGATTATTAGACATTGCAACAGATGAGCATAAATTCCTAAATTTTTAATTATATCGCATGACATGCGTGACATTAAAAGTTAAAACCTGGTGTTCAGCAAGAACGTAAAAAGCTGAGGATCGTCAGGATCAGTCAGTGGGCCCGCAATGTCACAGTTCAACACGTGTTGAGCAGTTTGAGGGCGGCCGCAGGAACATAGGTCGGATGCCGCCAAGCCCCAGGCGCTCATGAGGGCAGCAAACCGACCAACTCCGGACCGCAGGCGGATGAGCTGCACCCACGCGCGACGCCGGAGCCGATGGCTAGGAGGATGTGGACTCCAGGCTCGCAGGAAGGGCTGTAGAATATCCGGAGCTGGTGGCGGGTCCACCGCCAGAAGACCTTCGGTGTACGGTCTGAGCGTCTCGATCATAGCCCTGTCGGGTCGTGAGCGGTGTGCAGGACTTGGTGCAGCAGATGGCTAACGGAAGATGCCTTCTTATGCAAGAGTAGGCAGGCCTCGTAACGGCGGGCTCGGGGAGTCTGAATGCCTGCGTGGTGGAGGAGCAAGTCCAGGGGTGTGCTTCGCAGGCAACTAGAGATGAGTCGCATGGCTTCGTTGAGTGGAACATCGACCTGGGCCGCGTGGGAACTGCGGCATCATGCGGTGGCGCAGTATTCCGCGACAGAGTGCGCCAAGGCAAGCGCAAAGATGCGGAAAGTTGAGAACCGAGCGCCCCAGTTTGCTCCATCGAGGCGACGAAGCACGGCGACTCTCGAGTTGACCTTCTGCTTCAGGGTGAGGCAATGGCGACGGAAGGTCAAGCTCCTGTCCAACGTCACTCCAAGTTATTTGGGGTTGCGTTCAAAAGGAAGCAGCTGACCACTGGGCAGTGTAACTCTCAATTCACTTCACCGTAGAAACCGTGCAGACCTTCCCTCTACACCATAAAACCATAAGACCGCAAGACAGAGATTGCAGAGGTTTTGCAAACGGACACCTTAAATCTCCACCGCTGCATGCATGAAGTAACGGCAGTTATGTCTGTATGTAGTGCTTGCTCTGTCTCTTCGAAGGCTCGCCGCGATGGTCAGGGCCACGTCGTCCGCATAGATATATCTTGCGCTCCTTGTAGAGGGAAGGTCTGCCGTGTACAGATTGTACAGTAAGGGCACCAGCACTGAGCCTTGGGCAACCCCGTTCTTTAAGCGGCACGGTTTACTGCTTTGACCGTGGTCAGTGTAGAGAACGAAGGAGCGTTTGGCTAGTAACTCCATGCTGAAGTTCGTCAGCTTCTCCGAGGTGATGTGCCTCAAAAGTTTCGTTTCCAAGCCGCGGTGCTATACAGCATCGTAGGCGGTAGTAAGATCCAGACAACAGCTTTCTTCTGGTCGAATCCTTCTTCTATTTTCTCAGCTGTGACATCCACTTGGTCGGTGGTCGAAACGCCCTTGTTTGAATCCGGCTTGTTCTGTAGGCAGCGATGGGTCTATGGTTTTGTAGCTTCTGTTGAGCAGTACCCTTTCGATCAGCTTGTAGCAGGTGCAGAGTAGAGAGATGTGCCGATAGCTAGAAGCGTCCGATGCTGGCTTCCCCGGCTTCAGGGGGGTGACCACTGTCGATCGGCGTCAAATCCTGGGAATCCACTCCATGGAGAAGCACGCGTTCATAAAAGAACGGAGCCATTCTAGACCCAGCGGACCAAGGTAGACTAGGAACTCGTTGTCGGGCCCTGGTGCCTTGCCAAGTTTCAGGGAGCTCAAATCTGTAACTAGCTCAGTAGTAATCCCATCCCAGACGCAAGCACAAAATGAGCAACGATGAGTCATCATGCTGACTCAGCCCCCCCCTCTGGAAGGAGAGCAGCAAGGGTAGGAATGTGGAAAGGCGGGTTTTTGTGGTTTTGGGATGACAAAGGTCGGAATTCGGCATGAAGGAGGTCTCGGATGTGAAAACGGAGGGCAGATTCGGAGTCTACGTGAAATTTTGGGTTAGGAAGAATGTTTCCAGCGACATCGGAGAGAAAAAAGTTTTGAGGACGTCCCCCCCCGCTCTGGAACGAGACTTCCAACTTTGCTTCTAGAGATCGTACAAAGTCGTGTGATAGCTCATTTGAAAGCTAAGAGTGAGAAAAACGCAGTGGAAAGATCAGTTTGGCCCTATTTTCCTGGGTTTAGAGAGGAAATTCTCTGGAAAACGGCAGAGTTGGAAAAAGGCGGGTTTTGGTCGTTTTGGGATGAGAAAAGTCGTTTTTCGGCATGAAAGAGGCCTCGGATGAAAAAACGGAGGACAGATTCGGAGTCTACGTGAAATTTTGGGTTAGGAAGGGTGTTTCCAGCGACGTCGGAGAGAAAAAGTTTTGAGGACGTCCACCCCCTCTGGAACTAGACTTCCAACTTTGGTTCTAGAGATCGTAGAACGTCGTGCAATAGCTCATTTGAAAGCTAAGAGTGAGAAAAACGCAGTGGAAAGCTCAGTTTGGCCCTATGTTCCTGGGTTTAAAGAGGAAAATGGCAGGAAAACGTCAGAGTGAGAAAAGGCAGGTTTTGGTCGTTCTGTGATGAGAAAGTCCATATTTCGGCATGAAGGAGGTCTCGGATGGGAAAACGGAGTGCACATTCGGACTTTTTGGCAAATTTTGGGTTTAGGGACTTGTTTCCAGCTCAATCGGAGAGAAAAAGTTCTGACCCCCCCTCTGGAACGAGACTTCCAACTTTGGTTCTAGAGATCGTACAACGTCGTGTGATGGCTCATTTGAAAGCTGAGAGTGAGACAAATTCAGTGGAAGAAACGGCTTGTTCATATCTGCCTTCGTTTAGATGTGAGAGTGACTTTAAGATTTTTGTCCATCACCGAAAAACGACAGACTTAGAATTTTTATGAAAATGGCTCTAATGGGTGAACGAAGCCTCGGACGGGAAAACGGAGACCAGATTTGGAATCAGCGTGCCATTCTGCATCTAGAGGGCGAGTATCAAGTCAATCGGAGAGAAAAAGTTGAAAATTTTCTTCACACTGGGTCTCCACACGGGATTTTTTCGTGAAAATGTTAAATTGTGGCCACCTTTGGCGATGAATAGCGGAGGATTTGAAGTGAATGAAGAGTTCGGGTTTCTTTCACGGGCAAGACCGCACTTTGTTCTCTAGGATCCTATCTTTTCAGATCTGTGGAAGGTTTCGTTTCCAAATGAGAGCATGTTTAAAATCGATTTTTTGCGCATTTTCCAAGATCTTGGAACTTTTGAAAAATCGACACGTTATCAGCTGATCGCCGCAATCTATATAAGTGGAGTCTCTACTTGTGGAAATCAGTTCTCCTCCCGACTGGTTTGGGGTAGGTAAACTCCGGAGCTCTGATGATAGCATCGGACATTCCAAATTTCGGGTTTCTGCAAGAAACCGACTTAGAAAATTTCATGGCTGATATCAGCTAAGGCGTCAGACTTAAAGGTTAGCCAGGAGATGGCCTTCGTCTCCAGGCCATAAAAGACTCCAAAACTTTAGAGGCTTGTAACTCTGCTTCTACAAGTCCTTTTGACCTGATTCAAATAAGGTTCGATCGCTATTGATCAGACCTATATTGACAGACTACTTATAAAACTTCATAAGTATTGCTAAAATGCTGAAAATTTTTAATTCACTATTTTTGGATGTTTTCTGGGGTTTTCGACCCTGCTGAAGTCAACTAAAGGATTTGTAATGATGTCTGAGCCAGTCTTTACATGATACAAGCGTCTTTTCACTGAAGGCGAGCATGACACGGAGAGTTTTGCTGTAATATTCCACTGACAGGGTGTTCCTTCGGGACGGCGGACGATGCCGTAGTGATAAGTGTGGCAAGGGAGTGTGTCATATTTTAGACCGAAACCGCTGGGGCAACTCATGTTGGGCATTTGACACAGTTCTCAACGTAGCACTTTGAACGCCAATCGGTTGAGTCTTAGCTATCTTGTCATGGGTGGCATCTAAACATCTCCATTGCAAAACGCTTCTAAATCACGGCTTGCTATCAAGCTGATCAAAGTCTGCCAACCTCCTGTAAATAACTCCACCGGTTTTCATGTCTGGCTATCAAGTCATTGACGGTGCAAGTCACTGAGATTTTCGGTGTCATACTTCCTGTTGGTGGGCGTTCTTTCGAGACAGCGCGAAGTCCGTAGCGATGAGTACTGCACGGGACGTTGGCAATGGTAATCCTTGTAGAACCTCTCTGCCTCATGTTTTCAAGTGGTTGCCTTTCGTCTCAACGTTGTACTCTGACCGCCAGGGCGACATTTAGCTATCTGCCACAGGTTACCTCACAAAATCTCCATCGCACTTGTCTCCCGATAGTTAGCCATACATGCGAGAATGAACCATAAGTTCTTTTAAGAACTGTCTCTATCACGGAGACGAAATGATGAATGGAATGAATTGGAAGGCCACCCTTACACCACATGCAACCACAAGCTCATTTCTCTCTTCGCTAGTGAACAAGCTCTTGTGAGTGTAGTCAGAAAGTGTATCATGGTTTGCAAAAGCAAAGTTTAGTGTAGTCAAATAGTTTTACCGTGACACACGCTTGAGAAAGTAAAGTTTGATTATCGAAGTTTTACGAAACACATGTGTCATGAAATGCAAGCGTTAGTGTAGTCAAATAGTTTTTACCACAACACACGTTTGTGAAAGTAAAGTTTGATCATCGACGTTTTATTCGTGAGTGTAGTTAGAAAGTGTACCATGCTGTACAAAAGTTTTACTGCAACACAGGTTGATGTATAGTTTGAAAGTTTGATCATGACGTTTTATGAAACACAAATGTCATAAAATGTTAGCGTTGGTGTAGTCAAATAGTTTTTACCAACACACACGTTTGTGAAAGTAAAGTTTGATCATTGAAGTTTTGTGACTGACTGAACTCACAACAGCATTAGAAAGTTTAGCACAACACAAGTGTCATGAAAAATACTTTATTTGGTCTTTGATTTAACATCATTGAAACCCACTTTACTAATAGCAATGACAATATGGTTTATTTTATTCAGAAGCAAATGATCGCCGTAACCATGAAAGTTGTCCATCCGAGAAATAATCTTCCGCAGATGTCGTGTATAAAACTCAGAAGTATTAGTAACATATTCTTGTCCGTAGTAGCAAAATTGAAAGTCAACACTTTCCGTTGCTTCACCTTGTGGAAAATGAATGTAATTGACATGTGCAATTAAGTGAGCCTTGATGAGACTGTCTTTGAAATAAGATATCAACTCCGTAAATATTTCTCGTGTGTAGTCTAAGCATGCTTCCAATTCTGTCTCCTCCCTTTGAAACTCAAGGATGTAATCTTGTATTAAGCCTCCGAAGCTCTCTTGGTGAAAACGAATCGTGCAATCATCATGTTTCAATGCATTGACTTCAGGTGCCATGATTGAGTCTATTGCTAAACATCATTTTTGCCTAAGACGATTTCAATAACGCGTTATAAATGTGTGTGCGTACATCGGGAACTCTAGCTCGTCTGTGATTGGACGAGAGGTTTCATCTATTCACCGCTTAGGAAAATCTTATAAAAGGCAGTGCACCAGCTCTGCTCTTCACATTTATCTTTCACAAGGTGAGTGTCGGTGAGCTCCTGCTATCAGGTTCTTTTGACTTGCTATCAAGTTGAATAGTCTCTTGCTATCAAGAGATTCACTTTTGCTCATAAAACATATCATCGCTGTAATACCTCCTTTGCTCGAGCGTTCCTTCGGGACGGCGGGTACTGCCGTAGAGGGATTGCGTTGCACGGGTTGTTCGTCGTTTGTTAGACCGAAACCTCTGAGCCGTTGCTCATGTTGGGCGTTCGATTTCATACTCAACGTGATGCTTTCTCTCGCCAGGTCTGAGTACTTCAGCCATTCGACGAAGGTCAGTATTTATGATATGGAGTAGAGTGAAATACAATGCATTAGATGTCACTTCAATGATTGTTCCCAAACGTTGACTAGGCAAATGAAACGATTCTCATCTTTCCTTTTTAGTGATTGAAATCTACTAACGTAATCTGCTGTCTGTAATCGATCAAAAATGGAATTCGCAAAAATTGAGAATTATCGCATTGCTGCTGAGATGGAGAAGGCCACCATCGAGCAATGTAAGTATTTGTATCAAGGTTGACTCACTCTATTACTAACATCATTAGGGTAGACATCCTAACTAAAATCAAGAGCCCCTCCCTTACTTTGTTCATGTTTCAACCGAATCCAAATTTTTGCTCTGCTTATCTTTGCTGTCATTCTTTTTCAGTGCATGAATGTATTCGTAATGGGGAACCCGTCCCCCAAGGAGCAATCGGGGAAGCCTATGAGCGGCTTGGTAAGTGTAAGTATCTTTAACATCTCATGTTTAGACTGTTTCAGATCCTCTGCATCATCCTTGTCTCATTATCTAATCTCCCTTTCCTCTCTACAGATATGGCCAAGATGAAGAAGAAGTGGGAAGAAGCCGCGAGGCGGAAATACCGTGAGGAATTTCCAGCCCTACCTTCCCACCCGTCTACCTCCGCTCAAGGTGCGACTCCTTTCTCGGGCATTCTCATCGCCCCACCTCCACCGCCTGCTCCGCTCCCTGCACCAGTCCCTGCTCCCCGCCGCCACGTCCCTCCAACACCGAAGCCCAGGATCCTTCCACCCTCGGCTCGTATCCAACTCCTGCCTCCTCCGCGTCCATCGGTGTTGCCAGAGATCAATTCATTAGATGGTAAGTAGCCGTGATTGGGAAAAGGGGGATAAGACTTCAAACTTGAAATTATGATCATGTTACTAATCTCTTTTCTCTTTTTCTCAACAGATTTGGCGGCCTACCTCCTGGACGGTGACGTTCCCTCCCGTCCCATCATCATCCCAGCATCGCCACCACCACCTGCAGCAAACAACCTCCCTCTCCTCTCCGTTCAATCGGCGGAGAGATTGCTGGAGGAACAGGAGTTGGAGATAGTCGGAGAGGAGAGGGAGATTGAAGTCGAAGAGGAGGACTTTCGATGCCAGCGGTGTGACAGGGTCTTCGCCTCAGCCTACAGTTTGAAACGTCACACCGCTGGCAATGCCTGCAGAGGAGGAAAGCGCCGACCGATCCCTCAACGACCCAAGTGTGAAGGTTGTGGACGCACTTTCTACAACAACACCAACTTGCGAGTCCACATCGAAGGCGGTTCCTGTGGCAGTGTGAGGCAACCACCGACAACAACAGGTAGGAAGCATCCTTCATCACACGTCGACTTTTCTTGTTCTTCGTGTCGGAAGACCTTTCCTACAGAGTTTGTTCTTTCCTCGCACACACTCTGTCACACACATTCCACTGAGCTTTACACTGACAACAACGTCACTCTAAGGCTGAGCAAGTTTTCCCTTGAGAGGCTCGTTCGCGACTATGAGTTAGAAAGCTCTGAACCTGTACAAGATATTCATCCTTTCTTGATGAATAATATAGGTTTAATTCATCAAATGTTAGCGAGCTTAGATAGAGTTTTACTCACAGGCATGTTCTATCTCACTGCTCGTTTCAATAAGGTAGACAGTAGCACGGGAGAAGTAGAGTCCACTGTGACCATTAGGATACCCTCCTGTGCTGCTGATCTCATAGGTGATGTAAACGAGTGGATAGAGAGACATGCGACCTATCTCGTCAGCAACTTAAATAAATTTAATGAAAGAGACAGCGGTCTGCTCTTTGATAGGATAGAGAAAGTAGACATTAAAATCAATCTTTTAGAAAATTTGCAAGGGAGCGGTTGTTTCACCCTCCCCAAAGCACTGGCTGACAAAAAGGCTGTCATCAATGTAGAGTGTCATTCCCAGTGTTTCAAGTATGCCGTCCTCTCCATTCTTCATTATAATGATATAGCTATAAATCGTGAACGAATCACTAAATATCGTGAATGGGAGGATGAGCTTAAGTTTGACGGGTTAGATGTCAACACACTAGATTTTAAAGGCATCGCCCAATTTGAAAAACTCAATAACATTAAGATCGTCGTCCATCACTGGGAAAAAGGTCTGAAGGGCGCTAGGTATAACAACCGCCAAAGTAACTTCGACCGGGTTG
Organism: Prostheceraeus crozeri; assembly: GCA_907163375.1. NCBI lineage: Eukaryota > Metazoa > Platyhelminthes > Polycladida > Euryleptidae > Prostheceraeus > Prostheceraeus crozeri. The sequence goes on along the minus strand of CAJQUW010003657.1, from coordinate 555,712 downwards.
TCAATCTTCTCCTAGTCTATAGCGACAACCACCAAGAATGGCATTATTGTGGCATTCCTAAAATTTCAAAGTTGTATCGCCACCAGCAAAGTTGTGACAACAAACATTATTACTGTGATCGCTGCACACGGCGCTTCATGTCAAAACCATTTTTTGAACAGCATTACGAGTGGTGCTCTCGGGGTAAACTTCAAATGGAAGTCATGCCCAAAGATAAATTTTATGGGTATGAGGAAAACGGCAAGGAGCTCAGTCCCATATGTACCATCTATGCGGACATTGAATGTTACATTGAACAAGAAGACCTAGGTCATGAGCCAGTAGCCATTGCCTGTTATGAAGTTTGGCATCCATATTATAGGAACCAATATAAAATGCATGTGTGTCAAGGCGAGGAGTGCGTTGAATACTTCCTCAACTTTTTAGATAGGAAAGCCCGTTTTCATCAACGGTATGAAACGGAGATGACTAGGAAACCCATGTGCTTCACAGAAGCTGATAAATTCAAATTTGATAGGATCACGGAATGTCCCTGCTGCTGTTCATCCTTTGATGATCAGCAACATAAGAAAGTGGGGGACCATTGCCATCTCAGTGGTAAATTTAGGTCTGCCTTATGCAGTAAATGTAATATGAAACTTAGGCTCAAACGGCGAACGCTCCCCGTCATCTTCCATAACTTTAAATGCTATGATGCTCACATCATCATTCGCCATGGATTCGGTAAAATGAAATCCTGGTCATCCAAAGTGATTGCACAAAGTAAGGAAAAATTTATGTGCATCACTGCCAAGTCGAAGTCGATAAGACGAAGGAGAGGAAGCCTGTATTCTATGACATAAAGTTTCTAGATAGTTTTCAATTTATGTCTTCTTCCTTAGCCGCGTTGGCTAATAATTTAGAAACACTTCCCCTCACTCAACATTTAAAGAAAGACTATCCCAACATAAGTGACAGTCTGATACGACGGAAAGGGGTGTTTCCTTATAGTTATTTTAGTTCAATGGACACATTGAAAGAAACATCCCTTCCGTCCATCGATAAATTTAAAAATGATTTGACGGGTGAAGACTGTTCGCTGGATGATTATAGGCATGCAGAGCAAGCATGGTTAGAATTTAGGTGTCGCACTTTTGGTGACTACATGCTTGCCTACTTAAAATTAGACGTCTATCTGTTGGCTGACGTGTCTGAGACTTTTAAGAAAGTCACATTAGAAAAGGACGCCTTAGACCCCGTCCATTTTGTTAGTCTACCGGGTCTGTCCTATCAGTCAGCCTTCAAGATGACGAAAGAGAGAATACATTTACTGCAAGATGCAGAAATGTACACGTTCTTTGAACGTGGTATTAGGGGTGGCTTAACATTTGTCAACAAACATGTTGTCAACAGCACCCAAGACATAGGATTGACCACGCATTTACTGTACATAGACCAAAATCATTTATATGGGAGTGCATTATCCAAGCCTTTGCCACAGTCTGACTTCCAATGGGTAGAGCCCCATGACATTGGACACTTCTCCAATCCAGCACACATCATGGCACTGGAAGATGAGGCCAACATAGGTTATTTATTTTAAGTCGACCTCATCTATCCAGAATGTATTAAGAATAGAACAGTTGATTTTCCTCTCGCACCCGAATCTGGCATAGTCAGTCCAGATATGTTCTCTCCCTTTATGGAAGAACACAATAAGCAATATGAGGTGGAAAATGACTTACACTATAAACCCACTAGGAAGTTGTTGCTCACCCAATTTAGCAAGCAGCATTATATCGTGCACTATTCCATCCTCAAATTCTATCTAGGTATGGGGATGCAACTTGACAAAGTCCATCGTGCTATCCAGTTTAGGCAGAAGCCCTTTCTAAAACCGTATATAGAATTTAATAGTAAGAAACGGGCTGAATCCAAGAATCCTTTCGAAAAGGACTTCTTTAAATTTAAGAATAATGCCCTCTTTGGTAAAACCATGGAGGATGTAAGAAAGCGCATGGACTATCGCATCGTGACTGATCCGGAAACGAGTATCAGGCTATGCCGCTCACCGCTGTTTTGTCACCATCATGTCATTTCCGAAGACATCACTGGTTTTAAAATGTTAAAATCCAAAGTAGAACTTTGCAAGCCCATTTATGTCGGTCAAGCTGTCTTGGATCACTCCAAGTTAGAAATGTACAAGTTGTTTTACCACACCTTTAAAACTTGTCCATTGAACCAACATGTGGAATGAGTAGGAGGCGATACAGACAGCTTCCTAGCTTTGACAACCACTAGTCAAGTTAAGCAGGAAGACATTTTAAAATATTTAGCATCCAAGTTTGATAGTTACAACTATCCCACTGACCATCCGCTTTACTCTACCTCAAATAAAGCGAAGCTTGGCTGCTTCAAGGATGAGTGTGCCGGCAAACAGATAGAGGAGATGATCTTGCTTCGCCCCAAGATGTACTCCATGAAGCTAAAATCCTCAGAGCTTTCTATAAAACGGGCGAAAGGCATCTCGAAGTCAATCGTTAGAAAAATGACACATAGGGACTATCAAGATGCCCTAGATTCACTTAAAATTAAAAAAGTAGAAATGACCATTTTAAAATCACAGTCGCATCAGGTCAGAACGACGTTTAGGAAACGAGGTCTCTCAGCTTCGGAAGACAAGCGATGCTGGATGAGTCCTAACCACTCATTACCGTACGGCCATCCAGACACTCATCTACCTCCACCCAAGAGACAGAAACTTTCTCTTCCTCCGTCCGGCGATGTATGATGATGAATGCTTCCTCTCTGTTCTGGTTGATGTTTTGCCTTTTCACTCCATGGCGTTTTCTATGGGGTGTTGTGAGTGAGTGCCTTGTAACATGCGTCCAACTCCTGATCACAGCATATCATCGATGGGGTATCCAGTGCTTTTGCTGACTTTGTTTTGTCCCTGTACAGTTTCCGACACATCAGTGACTTTGTTTTCTCCCTGCATATCAGTGACTGTGTTTTCTCCGTGTATAGTATTAACGATGTGTGACTGTGATGAAATGCCTTTCATTCAATAACATATCATGTACAGACTGTCTGGTTTTTCTTTTGACATACAGATGGGATTCTCACTCAATAGACAGAAGTAAAAGTTTTGATAATTCTGTAAGATGCGTAGGGTTAGAAATAAAGTTGATTGTAAAGTTTGGATTAATGTTAGAATCATTTCAGAGTTTGCAAGATAGGTAAAGTATAAAATAAATTGACAAGCATTTCACTGATTGCAAGATGAGTGAAGTACAAACTAAAGTCATAAGTATTTCACTGTTTGCAAGATAGGTTAAGTATAGAATAAAGTCATAACCGTGTCAGAGTTTGTAAGTTATTATCCTCACCAACGAATGTAGCATCATGACAATTTCTTCGGCTTAGGAAACATCAACAACTTTGCTGACTCATGTCTATAAATAGCTCTGACTCATGAAGTCGTAAAGCACCAGTCAGTTAGATATGAATCTAATCAGTCTTGTTCAACCTTTTCACCGACGCGTGTGTGGGCGTGTCATTCAACATCGATGGCGCCTCACGTCAGACAGCGTGACCTTTTCACCGACACGTGTGTGGGCGTTATTCATCAGACAAAGCGATGGCGCCTCACGTCAGACAGCGTGACCTTTTCACCAACACGTGTGTGGGCGATAGTTCATTGCGATGACTCATTCAAAACGCATCATGTGATTAACACGATTCTATTAACTGTGACTCATACAGATAACGCATTAAAGATTTAGCAATGTCAGCTACTTTACTGATATCACGTAAACCAGTCATGATACAATGTCCGTTGTGAAACACTGCAATATGTACAAGATGCCACTTCCGAATCAGAGCAGCAGGAAAGAGTTCAGTTTCATAAAATATACAATGATTACTGGTTTTAATGTTTGTTAGATTCACTAACATCTTCAAATGAACAGACACTACTATATTCTTCAATGTCAGGGGACTGAGGCGTAGATGAGGCATGAGTGTTCGCATTTTCGTGACGACTTCGTAACACATGGACTGCATCACGAAATGAGAAAGGTTTCCTAGGACTTGGATTTTGCCGGAGCGGAAGATTTGAAGATTTCGACGGTTGCTCATGCGAATGACAAACATTTGTGGACGACCGCGATGATATACTGAATCGGGAAGATGGGTATCCAACTGTTCTAAATCGATGTCTCTTCTGAGATTCACTTCGCGCATGGCGTTGATGATGCGGATGGGGAACATGATTCACAAATGACATGACGGTTGAGGGAACTTCCCTTTTATACTTTTCCCATGAGGGTTTTGAAATCACGATGTAGCAGTGATCATTATGTAGAATCATCTCTTGAATGCGAATAAATACTATTTCAACGTTTGCGTTTAGACTTTTAAGCGAACATGTGCTTCACGTATTCTACACGAACGGTCAACGCGTGTGATATAAAACCCTAAATCCCTAAATCCAACCGTAGATGACCCTACCATTGGATTATGGACTTTAGAACTTTAGGACCCACGCGATTCAATGTCATGGAACTAGGCTTCACACTCAACGTTTGTGACAAGACTTTACCTGGTTTTATAAAACATTCCACACTGTAGTACTTACTAGAAGACCTTTTAACACTGTGAAACAATCTACACAGTGCAGTAAAACCTTCTAAAATTTTCTAGTGCTGTGGTGAGTTCTGTCAGTCATAAAACTTCAATGATCAAACTTTACTTTCATAAACGTGTGTTGTGGTAAAACTATTTGACTACACTAACGCTTGCATTTTATGACATGTGTTTCATAAAACGTCGATAATCAAACTTTACTTTCACAAGCGTGTGTCGCGGTAAAACTATTTGACTACACTAAACTTTGCTTTTGCAAACCATGATACACTTTCTGACTAGACTAAAGAATAAAACTTCGATGATCAAACTTTACTTTCTCAAACGTGTGTCACGGTAAAACTATTTGACTACACTAAACTTTGCCTTTGCAAACCATGATACAGTTTCTGACTAGACTTACGAATAAAACTTCGATGATCAAACTTCACTTTCTCAAACGTGTGTCACGGTAAAACTATTTGACTACACTAAACGTTGCTTTTGCAAACCATGATACACTTTCTGACGACACTCACGAATAAAACTTCGATGATCAAACTTTACTCTCACAAACGTGTGTCGCGGTAAAACTATTTGACTACACTAAACGCTGCTTTTGCAAACCATGATACACTTTCTAACGACACTCACGAATGAAACTTCGATTATCAAACTTTACTTTCACAAACGTGTGTCACGGTAAAACTATTTGACTACACCAATGCTTACATTTTGTGACATAAAACGCCATGATCAAACTTTATAACTATACATCAACCTGTGTCGCAGTAAAACTTTTGTACAACATGATATACTTTCTGACTACACTCACAAGAGCTTGTTCACTAGCGAAGAGAGAAATGAGCTTGTGGTTGCATGTGGTGCAAGGGTGGCCTTCCAATTCATTCCATTCATCATTTCGTCTCCGTGATAGAGACAAGCGGAACGCATGGTTCATTCTTGCATGTATGGCCAACTATCGGGAGACAAGTGCGATGGAGATTTTGTGAGGTAACCTGTGGCAGATAGCTAAATGTCGTCCCGGCGGTCAGAGTACAACGTTGAGACGAAAGGCAACCACTTGAAAACATGACGCAGAGAGGTTTTACAAGAATTACCATTGCCAACGTCCCGTGCAGTACTCATCGCTACGGACTTCGCGCTGTCTCGAAAGAACGCCCACCAACAGGAAGTATGACACCGAAAATCTCAGTGACTTGCACCGTCAATGACTTGATAGCCAGACATGAAAACCGGTGGAGTTATTTACAGGAGGTTGGCAGACTTTGATCAGCTTGATAGCAAGCCGTGATTTAGAAGCGTTTTGCAATGGAGATGTTTAGATGCCACCCATGACAAGATAGCTAAGACTCAACCGATTGGCGTTCAAAGTGCTACGTTGAGAACTGTGTCAAATGCCCAACATGAGTTGCCCCAGCGGTTTCGGTCTAAAATATGACACACTCCCTTGCCACACTTATCACTACGGCATCGTCCGCCGTCCCGAAGGAACACCCTGTCAGTGGAATATTACAGCAAAACTCTCCGTGTCATGCTCGCCTTCAGTGAAAAGACGCTTGTATCATGTAAAGACTGGCTCAGACATCATTACAAATCCTTTAGTTGACTTCAGCAGGGTCGAAAACCCCAGAAAACATCCAAAAATAGAGAATTAAAATTTTTCAGCATTTTAACACTACTTATGAAATTTTATAAGTAGTCTGTCAATATAGGTCTGATCAATAGCGATCGAACCTTATTTGAATCAGGTCAAAAGGACTTGTAGAAGCAAAGTTACAAGCCTCTAAAGTTTTGGAGTCTTTTATGGCCTGGAGACGAAGGCCATCTCCTGGCTAACCTTTAAGTCTGACGCCTTAGCTGATATCAGCCATGAAATTTTCTAAGTCGGTTTCTTGCAGAAACCCGAAATTTGGAATGTCCGATGCTATCATCAGAGCTCCGGAGTTTACCTACCCCAAACCAGTCGGGAGGAGAACTGATTTCCACAAGTAGAGACTCCACTTACATAGTTTGTGGCGATCAGCTGATGACGTATTCTCCATCATTCAAAAATTTTAGACACGTCTATCTCCGGTTCTAGTGCTCCGATTGACTTCAAATTTTGACAGTCACGTTCTCTCGCTCTCACCTTTCATTTAAGCCATCCCTCGACTCTCTACGATGACCAGAAGCCGAGTTGAAAAACCTCTGTCGTTTTTTCAAAAGTTCCAAAACCTTGGAAAATGCGCAAAAATTCGATTTTAAACATGATCTCATTTGGAAACGAAACCTTCCACAGATCTGAAAAGATAGGATCCTAGAGAACAAAGTGCGGTCTTGCCCGTGAAACAAACCCGAACTCTTCATTCACTTCAAATCCTCCGCTATTCATCGCCAAAGGTGGCCACAATTTAACATTTTCACGAAAAAATCCCGTGTGGAGACCCAGTGTGAAGAAAATTTTCAACTTTTTCTCTCCGATTGACTTGAAACTCGCCCTCTAGATGCAGAATGGCACGCTGATTCCAAATCTGGTCTCCGTTTTTCCATCCGAGGGCTCCTTCATGCCGAAAAACGACTTTTCTCATCCCAAAACCACCAAAACCTGCCTTTTTCCAACTCTGCCGTTTTCAAGAGAATTTCCTCTCTAAAACCAAGAAAATAGGGCCAAACTGAGCTTTTCACTGAATTTTTCTCACTCTCAGCTTTCAAATGAGCCATCACACGACGTTCTAGGATCTCTAGAACCAAAGTTGGAAGTCTCGTTCCAGAGGGGGGGGTCAGAACTTTTTCTCTCCGATTGAGATGGAAAGAAGTTCCTAGACCCAAATTTTTCCAAAACGTCCGAATTTGCCCTCCGTTTTCCCATCCGAGCACTCCTTCATGCCGAAATATGGACTTTCTCATCCAAAAAAGACCAAAACCCGCCTTTTCTCACTCTAACCTTCCCACATTCCTACCCTTGCTGCTCCTCCTTCCTTCCTTCCAGAGGGGGGGTAGGGAACGGTTTCATCCTCAGGGACCCATTCCTTCCAGGACATCCTTGACCATCTCCCTCACCTTCCTTCCAGAGGGGGGGGCTGAGTCAGCATGATGACTCATCGCTGCTCATTTTGTGCTTGCGTCTGGGATGGGATTACTACTTATCTCTTCGTTATTGAACTCCTAGTTCAAATGAGCGTGCTCCAGCGAGGCAGGTCGTCTAGATAGGAGTGCACTCTCATTGCGTACTTCACGACTGAAGCTTTCATCCGGATTTGTATATTTACCGTTGTGAACAAGTCGGCGAGCCAGGACGTTCGGGTGTAGCGGACAGGATGTTGTGCTCTTCACATTTCTGCCTGTCAGGCGGTTCACTGTTCGCCACGCCTTCCTTGAGGAGTGACTGAAGTCAATGTTTGCAACCGTCTTCTCCCAGCGCTTTTGACGTTTTTCATCCAGGCGGTCAGTAAGACTCGTAGCAAGTTCGTGTAGCTCAGCGGTCTCACTGGTTGATTGATACTCGCGTTATAGGGCGTCGCACTCCAAGTCCCAGGTCGGAATGTACGATTTCCGAAAACCACGTGGGATAGAAGCCTTTGCGCAAATTTTCAGTATTTCCGTGAAATAGTGGTAGTCAGAATTCAGACCACGGCTGCCGGTAGACACTGTAAGTGTTGCGAGGGCTTCATCGGCACTCGACGTGAACGACTTCCAAGTCTGCTTTTCTGAAGCTCCATCTCGGCACGGGCTTCGAAGAGAAGGTGTTGGCCACGGAGTCGGTGTCACTAGTATTGGACGATGTTTGGATCGGGGAGAGAGTTCAAAAATCTCTCTAGTCGGGGTGACTCCAGCAATTTTAGTGGCGAAATTGACATCGGGGATAGTTCCTCTGTTCCATCTGCCTAAGTGGAAAGATGGCGGTTGTTTGGGGTCGTAGAGAACGCTTAAGTCGTAAGTTGAGAACCACTTGGCCAGTTGATCAACATTTTTGTTGGAATCTGTATAACCCAGGATTCGTGGCGGCAGTTGAAATCAGCAGGGAAACGCGATGGATCAACTACTGCTGATGGTAAGTGGTGTGCATTGGAGATGTATACTTCGTCGATGGCGATGGTGGTCCATGGAGTCGAGTCTTCTTCAGATTTCGCTATGTAAACAAAAGACAGTGTGTTGCTGACAAAGGTCGCTATTCCGTGGTAGGCGCTGGGAATGCTGTCGGCGAGTGTGAAGCCTTTGTGTGATGCCTTGAAACTGCGAATTGTCAAGTTTGTGTGTCTCTGGAAGGAGCAGCACGATGACTCCCTTATTCAGGATCAAAGAATGAAGAGTCTCGCGCCTAGCCAGCGCTCAGCCTTCGACATTGCGGAGTAGGTCACGGCCACAGTTGACTGACTCTCGCCCTGAAAAGGGCGGATTGAGCGGACTCTACGGCCCTCCACTAAGGTGGTGGGAGTTTGATCCGGCATGTAGTAGGTCAGCGGCACGCAGTGTCAAGTTTGTAGCAGATTTAGTCAGACTGGGTCTGTCCAGGGTAGGCGACGGAGACGCACGATGGGAACGCATATTCCTAAATTATGAAGCACTTTCAATGAAGTTTTCAATAAATCACAGTATTGATGAAGGCTGCGACTATATCGATTTCTATTAACCCGCGACTAACACGACCGGTACCAAGCTGTGGAGTGCCTTCTCTCTCCATCTTTCTATAAGTGGCCCACATCCAGAACATTAAGACTAACAGTCAGAGGGGTCGGAAAATAACTTTATAGAAAAATATGTAGAAAACAACTTTCAATTGTCCTGAAAAGGGCTCTCGTTTAGGGGTTGCGTTTTTTTACTCGGGCAAAACCGTCACGTTTCAGTAAATGTACACTTGCCCTATAAGAAGTTGTGCCTCAAAGAACAAATACCACATGTACAAAGAAACAAGGAGTTCATCGGCGAGATGACCGACTGCTTAATTGTCGCTTCGAGTCTTTTAACACGTTGAATCTGCCGGCGCACCCAAGTTCAAGACGTTCCCCACGAAGCAAAGCATAAATTATTGAAATTAAGACACAGAGAATGATACAAAACTATATTTCAAATTATGCACATTGATGCTTCGTCATACAATAAAACTCCGTCATAATGCTTTTCACTATCATTTATTTGCACCAAATAATTCCAGTCTGTTTTCCAGAATGCCTTTTATTAAGTATGCATATCTTCATAAGCAATTTTGGTCAGCATTTCGGCTTTGGGTTCAAGGGATTTTTATACATTCTCCTAGCATTTTGGCTATCCTTGCTTGAGTATTACCACACATATTGCGACATGTATCTTACTCTTCGTAGGAGTGTGGATATGAAGTTCATAGGATCAATTTCATTTCTACGTCTAGGAATGCTGGCGAACTATCTTCTTCTGGGCATTTCCCGTAGGTTACTTGTTTAAAACTTTGCATTTATTCCGTTCCCAGATCTTCGCAGTCTTTATATATATCGCATTTTTGAATTCATAATTTGATATCGACGAAATGTAGGGTTATACTCCATTTCGTACTTTCCATTGTATGTCACCGTTTAATATTTTATCAACTTAACCATTCTATCGATTCACTGCGCTCTACAATGCCGCTCCATGCAGAGTGATTACACGCTGTTCCGTTCCATGACTATTGCCCATTGCTCTGTTTTATTCCAGAATGGTCGATTGCAGTTTCGCTCCTTTCTTGAAATACCCCTTATAGTTCCTCTCTATTTCATTCTACAATTCAGTTCCGTTCTCATTTAATGAAAGGGTTGATTTTGATATAATTCGAAATTCCGGAAAGCTCACAATATTTGGACCCGGATATCTCGATGTTTTCAATCGGGGATTGCTGTTCCTACCCGGAGCCCTACCTTGCAAATATGACAGCTCCAATAAACATGACACCCCGATTTGTCTACCACTGGTACTCAAATCGAATATGGAGAAAAGGAGTAAGTGGCAACGAACGATATATTCATTTAAAACAACATGATACACAAAAATAAATACATACACATTTTTGAGAACATCTTCCCAGTTTTACCGGAATATGTTGACTCTGTGGTCAAATACCGGAAACAGGTGGCAAAAACACTCAATCGATCTCAGTGAATAAAGCTAGCCACAATAAGCTACCAGGAAGGCTACAAACTTCTAATTGCTTTTCGTCTATTTATTCTTTACATGAGGTAAAATGCTCTAAAATATTGACGCCATGCAGCTCTCCTTGACTAAAATGCCCAAGAACTCGAGCTTCGGAAGCTTTCATGAAAAATTGATCACTCAGAAAATTATTCTTGAACGCGAACTTTACAATTTTTGTTAACCTCATTGCCATATCCAAATGTTGCTGCAACTAACACTAGATCTAATGACCAAAGGTTGAAGTCGCTTTGCACCTACGGGTCCAGAAGGTCCAGTGACCACTTGCCTCTTGACATCTATAGGACCCATCATACCGTTTCGGCAACACATTGTTAACCGAGGTACATTCGAATGACACAAATAATTTGTACAAATTTGATTAGAAGAGAAGCTAATCGAAGCTTAGTAACCTCCATATAGTAATAACTGCCAGCTGAAATGTGTTTTTGATTAATAGTAGCGGTTGGTTTGACAGTATACTGTCAAATATACAGTCTAGTCTTCTCCGCGGTACAATTGCTTAGTGAATTCTACAATCTACTGTACAGAACAATAAAATGTGGCTTTATCAACGCTTCTTTTGTACCGCATGTCTGATCGCGTGGATAGGGAGCTTGTTTAGCTTTCAATGATGAGTTTGACATTAGCCCTATTCTGAAAATGTCTCAGAATAGGAAGAATAAGTTGTGACAAGAAAAGAAAATATTTCTTTAAATTCTTAGATATGGAAATTTGCAGTATAGCAATCATTAACCAAAAACATGTTTTCTCAACTCAAATTACTATAAGCTGCGAAAATTTAGATATGACATCTTGCTAAAGGATCTAAACTATGATGGAATTAACAATATAGTCGAGTCTCAAGACGGAAAGATGTAAAATTGTTAAACACCCTATGGATATTCTAAAGCAAAACATCGTTCAAATAGTCAGATAGTCAAATAGTTAAATACTCCTTTGTCTCACTATCTGATCAAGCATTTACGTCTTGTTAATTAACGAAACAACGCGTCAGAGACCTTACCTTGACATCATGGCCACATGCTGCGATCTTATTGAACTTATGTCCTCCATATAAACATCGTCAGGAAGAGCATCCGTCTCGGAACGTCTGACGCTGCTAACCAAATCAACACCTACAAGTCACCGGTAAGAATGACTTCAACGGCGGTGTACCATGTCGAGCGAGTTTGAGTGAATGAAAGCTGAAAAAACGAGAAAGCCAATTTCGTGCTCAGATGCTGCATTCATTGATAATCACACAGATCATTTTCGCAACTGTGACGAAACTCGGAACATGATGAACTTTTATACTGCTTATCATAACTCCTCTACATAATTGACCCGAAAATGATACGGAAAAAATTATTTGGCATTGCACATATGAAGGTGTCCGAAAATAAATAATCAATAAGCATAAATATGGATACCTAAAATTATAAGGCATTGATGGATTCGATGGATTTCGCTCATTTCTCTCTGGCAATGCTTGGAAACAAGTTGAACGTGAAATGATTTTATTTTAGTCGATGACAAAGTCACAACTTTGACATTTGCTGCATCACGTAGTCATAAACTTACTTTTTTCAAATATTTCTTTATTGTTCCTTTGAAAAATTGAAATATCAAAATATGCACTTTTTTTACTTTTCCCTTTAAGTTCTCATCTTCCTATCATCGTCCGGTTGAGCGGTTGTCCGTTGATGGTTGGTGTACACTTGTCTTAATCTTTTGCGTCTTCCTATAGTAAAATATGTGTGAAGCTCTCACGGAATTCAATAGAAACAATTTATACAAAGCCAAAAGCATTTCTTCCTAATCCTTCCGAGGACATTTTTTCTTTGGTCATGAACTTTGATGGTAGAATTGCAATTATGAACGAATTACAGCTGCATCCAGACCGTGTGATTTTCATGGATTCCTGATTCTGCGTTGTTTTGCGTATTGAGCATAATTTGCATTGACTTCTCTTGGATTTAACAGACGCCCGAATTGACAGAGACTGTCTGACTTGTTCAATCTCTTCAGAAGTGGTTTTTCTTTACTTTGTTTCTAATATATAAAAAATAGTGGCACTGTTCCACATGTCTCGCACTTTTTAGACATGGATAATAACCATTCAGACATGGATGAATTAATCTGATCCGAACAAAAGTTCCAAATACTCTTACATTACATTCCTACGGGTTCATGGATCCAGAGTAGAAACGTCAATCTATCAAAATTAATAAATGGACTATTGTACTTGATAGTGTTGATTCATGTAGACAAAGTATTTACTAACGGCAGCATCCTTGGTCCTCAAACTGTAAAATGCTTTCGAGATTAACAAAAGCAACAAATAAAAGGGGAAGGATGCCTGATGATGATTCTGAAAAAATACCTTTTTGATGTTATTTCATATTGCGATGAATTCCATAACATTATCAAAGCTAATAATCTTCTTGTGAAATGTATGTTTTATTTGAAATCAACGCTTTTTGTCAACCGATCGGGTGGAAAGGAAATTTTTAATCATGCGATTGACATACTGATAAATGTAAGCGTGCTGGATTTCCAAGGATTAGCCAAATATGTGTTCGTCCAGATCAGTAGAACAGACTGTATCATTATGTGCAGACAATTCACGGCAATTTTCAACTGGGGAATCAATTCTTCGGGAAACACTATCATTTTCAATTTTCAATAGTGCTGTGTGATCTATAAAAATTAGCTACATTCCGAGGTACTTAAATGCATGTGCTTTCATGATAAGATAAAATCGAAAATCGAAAAGCTATGCGTGATGGATATCAGAAGCATAGGTCTAAGTGAAAAAGCCATACAACAGCCAATTATATTGTTTGATATTGAATTATAAACGTGAATAGAATAGTTAAATCAAAATTCAGCAAGAGGCATAACTTTTTCTAAACATCAAATATTTTCTATACTGCATAATGCTGTCAGGCTGGAATGATGAGCACATAAAAAAGTTGTGAGATTATTGGGAATCCAAGAAAGTGGAAGTACTGCTCATACTTCGCAGTAATTACGAGTATTAGGATCTAGGCCTATTTGCAGCAGCATCAGAATTCATTATCCATGCACCGTCACGTCTCCCATCAGGAGAAAGTCAAAACTGATTGAATTTAACAATAACGTGATCCGCGTGTCATATTGAAATGATCGTTACACAATTCTCTTTTCCGTTATTGTCTTCCTTATTTCCCTATCTGGCGACAAAATATTTTCAATGGGTACAATCTCTGTTATCAAAGTTCTCTCTTTATCATTAGAAATTGTTCATTTCATAATCTATCAAGTAAAACGAACATGACGCGAACAGAAACTTTTAATAAATTTCAGCTAATAAAATCTAGCTGCCAAAGTGTTGAGTTTTGCCAGTTCACATTCAGTGACACGCATTTATAGATTGTCTGTCAATTAATGAGAAATTACAGTCATAGTGAATTCTGGACTATGAACTTCGTTGCATCTGAAAGGGTTGACATAACAAATGTACAATTTCAATGGAAAGTTAAAAAATGCATTGAAGATGAAACAACCACACCAAGCGCCGGTGGCATAGCAAAAGGCAAAAGCTCAAGGTCTGCAAGCAAGCATGCACCATTACAAATGACAACAGAGTGCAATTTGGTATTGAATTAACAACAGGTATTTTGAAATTGTTTACAGAAAAATTCAGTATGAATCGCATGTGACCGCAACTGTAAATCCAAATGAGTGATGAGCGGTTACATCAACCGTGACCAACCGCAACCAACCGTAAAAGTGGGATTTTTAGCCGTCAACTGCAGTAACACATGCATATCCGACCACTGTCCGACTGTTAATCGGATGAACTATAAGCTCGTAGAATCAATACTCTACATCAATTATCTGCTGGTCAGTGCAGTAGGCTGCAATCTACATAATAGGCATCTTAAATCGCAAGCTTCGCTTATCGACAAAAGACTCACTGACAGTCTGCCTAGAAGGCCTGGAACAGCCTGACCTACCCTTAAGTCTTAACTATTATTATACAGAGCTTCATTCCTCTAAATTTCCTAGTTAAAGTAATTTGTGGTATATACGTGTAGTTGCAGGCTACAAATGCGTGTCATATTGGCGTATAGGTGCATGTAATGTAAATGTAAACGGAATGCAAACCAAATGAGATTATTTCAAAGCAGTAACAAAGTTCGATTGACAAACAAAAGTGATTTTGATGCATGGTGGATGGATCTGCACGACATTGAGAGCGGCATGAAGACCAGGGGCTATTTTCATACTCAAATATCTCAGAAAGCATGATAGCGAAGGAGGTTTGCTTTTAGTTTTAACGTATTTTGAACATTCTTTCTAGTTGAGTGATGTGACCCACTACAAGGTTTCAATGATCATGACATTTTGATTAGAAGAGCTTGAAATTTTCTTTCTACATTGGTGGCTTGGTCGGGTTTGGCTTTCTCCATTAGTACGCGAATGAAAATCTCTGCTAGTATTTCAAATTCACGATCAAATGCTATACCGCTGCTCTATGACACTACTCAAGGTACGATTGTAGAAACAATTCTGTTCATTCAGTTCTTCCAATCAATAATAGGCATCACATCTAATTTTGGAGCTAGCCATCATTTGCTCGCCGATGATATGTTAATTTATTCTTCGTGCACATCTGATAACTTACGTAATATGCTGTCTACAACTTTAAGAAATGTTCTGATGCTGTTAAATATTGGCGTGCTGAAAACGTGTTGAAGTTGAATAAAAACATCAATTGCAACAATTTTCCACAATTTCAAATAGCACTCAATAGACTGCGTTATTCAAAAAACTGTTAAGTATCTCAGGACTGTTTTTGATGAAGAGCTCATGATTAAATCGCACTGAAATTCCATCTTATGCAGAAACTATTAGGAATTACTATTACGAAATTCAGACACTATGTCTATGTCAGACATTTTCCTTCTCAGTGTCCTCTGTGAAGAAGTTGATAAACTCTTTTGTTTTTTTCCGAATGGAGTATAGAAATTTCTTACTAGTTGGCTACTAGCAGCTCTTAACGGCCGCTATACTATTTCAAGAATAGATTCAATAACGGGTGCCAGCCGAGTTGGTTGACTTATAGACAGAGCAAAAATAAAATTATTGACTGTTTGAAAAATCATTTCTCCTTTGCAGTACCAATAATCCATCAGGCATTGTATTACATCATTCGTGAAATTCGAGAATAAAACAATAATTTTAATATGGAAAGTGAACGGCATCAAGTAACTTGATACAGGGAATATGAGTGTGGTTGTGGTAAAGTTTCACATTAAGTGAAACGGATTTTGTCCTTTGCTTGACTATAGGATAGTAAAAAGGCAATGTGATAAAATAAATGCAACTTATTATCACAAAAAGATAATAAACAAAATAGAAATATAGTGAAGAGATTGACGTTAAGTCCCGAAAGGTTTCATGATGCGTCGGACTATAGGGAAGATAACACATGAGTGACAACTGTCTCCTTGGTGGCATCTCAACATTTTAAGACAAACATAGCTGTCATGACCAGTACATCATGTTCTTTTCATAAGTCGCCAGATAATTATCTTAGTTGATACAATCAGCACAGAAGGGATCATGCTCTCTTTACAATCACAAATTTCGGTCTTTCTCTGGTTCTTTTTTATTTCAATTAACTTAAGACAGCATGAAAAGTACACGTTCGACATGTTTCCATTATACAGGGTGAGGCGTAATTCTGGATACATAGGAAAAGTTGTATTTTGCACATTACTATGATGGTTAACCAAATTCATCACTGCTACATTGGGTAAATACAGATTGTTTCATAAAAAATGGATCACCCTTAAACATCGCCTTAACTTCAACTTTGTCTAACTCCGCCAAGCTTGAACGAATTTCTCTGAAATTTGGAAGATATTTCAGTTGTGCTTACTAATATCATTGTTGGAAATTTCAAGCATGAATATTGAGTTGTTTTCCTGTTATAGATAAAAAAGTAGTAGATAATTTGATCTTCATTTAGCAAAGTTACACAAAATCATACCTCACTCTTATAAAATTACATTTGTTTCCTTTGTTATGTAATATGTTGTTCTACAAGCCAAAAGCTATCAAGCAAAACAAAAATAAAGAAAATCGGTCAATCAGAGCCAGTATAGCACCATTATTCATCAACAATAATGTAACTGCTACATGTGATTAACTGGACTTCATGTTCCATAGCTTCCTGACTTCGTTGCGGTGGTGTTGGCAGCACTCCTGATTGCTTTCAGCTAGAAATCTATCTCTTACCGGTTGAAAACAATACAAAGCACAAATGAACAATAACGAGATCGCATTCACAAAAGGCAAAGTGTCAGCCTTGCTAGAACTAGGGTTTTCTTTGCGAGCTACAAGCAAGCGACTAAATGTCCCTTACACAAATGTGCATCGATGGCATAATGATGATTTTCGACTCTGTCGTAAAGAGGGCTCTGGCCGTCCACGCAAAACATCCAAACGTAGAGACCGCCTAATTTTGAGATTTGTTAAAGTTGATCCAAGTCTCTCGTTAACTGAGATGGTTGCACTAGACTCGTCTATTTCTAAGTCCACTATTCGTAGAAGACTTATTGAGTCGAATTTCAAGAGCTGTAAGAGGCCCTCTCAAATCGAATTATCAGATCAGCATACAAAAAGACGTCTCAGATGGGCAATGAGTCATTATCACTGGCGAAATCAATGGGATCGGGTTGTCTGGTCTGATGAGGCATCAGTCCGTCTGAAGGATAGTGATGGTCGATTGAGATTATGGATAAAATCTGATCAGGAAATTCCGAGACATTTACATCTTCCCCGGGTACAAGGTGGTGCGACTCTACTGATTTGGGCTGGCATTTGGACCAATGGCCGCTCTGAACTTCACATACAGCAAGGAACCATGAATTCTGAACGCTATGTGAATGTTTTACGAATGAACATTGGCCAAATGACAGATCAACTTGGTGATCCATCGACTTGGTTATTTATGGATGATAATGCTACGTGTCACAGGAGTAGTAGAGTCAACTTATGCAAGTCTCAATTAGGGCTTAGGACATTATCTTGGCCAGCTCGTTCTCCTGATCTGAATCCCATAGGAAATGTATGGAGTATTCTAAAACGTAACGTTCGTCGTTCACTGCTACCTACAGATGGCGTATCACAACTTGCGTCACTGTTAAAAAGAGAGTGGAGAAAGTTAGATCAGTCAAAAATCAACGATATCATCGAATCAATGCCTAGACGAATTGGTAATGTCATCGACAACAAGGGTAGGGCCACAAAATATTAGCTTCTTAAGAACCTTTACTGTATCATAGCTTATCAGATTATATAAGCACATTTAAATATATTAGGGACATGAAATGACATGAAAAATGCTTTCTGTATCAATACTTATGTTTTATTTAGTCAAATTTTAGGATGATCCACTTTTTATGAAACTAACTGTACATGCAATAAGCATTTTACTTTGCAAAAAAGTTACTGCGAACTCAAAGTTGAATTACATAAGCTTCCCCTTGGATCTAGAATAAAATGAAAACAATTTATTTTAATAGGAATTGGTATTCAACAAGACACAAGGAAAAGAAAGGCTAATCACATTATATGTTCTATGTGGGAGGCGTTCTGTTGTAGACACAGCAGGACACAATTTTTCCAGTCAAAACGAACACGACTCAAAACATCCGACGAAATGCAAGCACAAGCATCAACAGTTCTTTCTTGCAAGTGATCCACATCCCTGATCTTCTTAGATCGAATCACTTCAATATCTCCAATTTTGATGATTTATTTCACCATTAATATTAAAACTGGCTTCGTCGGTGAAGAGAATCATCGATGAGAAATTCGGAGATTCTTCCATGCGCTGTAAAGTCCAATTATAAAACTCCACCCGTCTGTCGTGGTCATCTTCACTAAGATGTTGTAGCATTTGCACCTTGTACGGATGCCATTTGAAGGCATGCAGAATTCGAAGAACACTGCGCTGACTTGTCCATGTTCTTGTGATAGACGATGAGAGCTTCTGTGAGGACTTTTGGAAACCGCATCTAAAATAGAGATCGATGACGCTTCATCTGTCACAGAGAGACGTCTTCCACTTCTCTCACGGTCGTCGACACTTCCAGTTTCCTTAAATTTACTGATCAGTTTTCCAACGGCACTGTGTGTAATTGGTGGTCGTTCGGGATGTCGACGATTGAAATCATCTACTATTGCTCGGTAGCTCCCGATAGCGTCGTGCAAAACGACATCAATGCGTTCTTCTTTCGAAAGTACCATAACTGCGTTGTAAAGCTCTATGGTAATGAAGTGATGCTTTAAATGCCGGGTATGTGAATAAGTGACGTCTTTCTTGAAGTTGAATAATTATCAATCAATATCTTGCATAGGCATCTGTATAATTAAATATTTGAATTATCTGTATGGCTGAAATTGACTTGTAGTTAAATGAATTCGTCATTGAAATTTGTATGGTACATCAAACTTGGGCAGAAATGGAGAGATTCCCATTGAAATTAATGCATGTCAGATTCCGAGCATATTCCCTATGTCTCCAGAATTACGCCTCACCCTGTAGAAGATCATTGAATTATTTAGACACGGCATCTTATGTTCACATTTATCAATAAACACTACGTTGACGACAAAGCATATCTATGGCTGTTATGATTGCTGTCAACATAGAAATTGGCTATCAATAATGGCTATGGCGACACAAATGTCCCTTTCAAAATGGAACAGAAGAATAATCGCATGATGGAGGCACATTTATTTGAAAGGACACTTCACCCCACTTATGTTTCAGATATTTCCTTATTATAGTTTTGAACGCTGATTTCAAGAAAATCAAACATTCATCATGGCTTTATGCAAACGCAGTTTTGAAAAATAACTAATTCCTATCAAGTAGCAGTCAGTCAAAAATTGAACTGAATATCAATAGTAAATCAAGTCGTTGATCACAATGCTTCAATTCAAAATCAGAAAAAGTGTAAAAGAAGGTGTGTGTGTGTGTTTGAGGTATATATATATATATATATATATATATATATATATATATGTATATAGCTAAGTTCCTTGGACCTTGAGTTTAACCTTAAATCCAATATTGGGTTTGAACTTTAACTTAAGGAACCTGGGCATGAGATTTCTAATTTGTTGACTAGGCCTCTATATCAGGAAGGGATGATGGAGGCTGGTGTAGCATGAGGAGTCAAAAAGGTGTTGGATGATCCCATTGCGTGTGGTCTTACAGTGTTTGCATAAGGTGCTAACCATCGAAGCTGAATCTGTCCGAGCAACACAAGAAACTGAGACCACAGTGGTCAATGAAACGTTGCGATTGGCGGAATCAGTAGTCACGTGTTGTTTGGTCGGATGAGGCAGCTGTCCGATTAAAATTCAAAGATGGACGTCTGCGCCTTTGGCTGAAGTCCGGGCAAGATATTCCTGATCGCTTTTTGCATCGAGGAGTCAGGACGATTGCAGGAAATTGCTCATCTGGGTAGCTATTTGGAGTGATGGTCGCAGTTCGCTGCATGGTGTGAGGGAAAACATGAACTCCTAACGGCACGTCCAAGTGCTCAAAGAACATGTTTATCCTCTAACATTCAGTTATAGTGATCCATCATCTGATTGGATTCTCATGGATGACAATGCTCCATGCCATCGTGCCAGGGCAACTCAATTGTATAAAAGACAAGCAGGAATACGAACCTTAGACTGGCCGGCAAGGTCTCCTGACTTGAATCCAAATCAATTCCTGGCAATGATTTGAATCGTTGGAATCTTAAGTGAGGCACGAGTGGAATCAGATTGATCAACAGATGATCAGAAGTATGCCTAATCGCATCCGAAAGGTAACAAAACTTAGAGGAGACGAATCTGGCTACTAGGGAACGCAACCCATCAGTCCTTTTAAGGACTAGGCCCTTACCTACAGGGCCAACATATATCAAAGAAAAATGCTTATGATATAGGAAACAAATTCATTCAGTTGTAGTTAAAAACTTACTGCTTACTATAAAATGTTGCTGTTTCAACTAATTTCTAACTATTTATGAAATGGACTGTGTGGTGACTTTTATTTACTTATATCAATTGATAGAATATTGCTTTTATTCTTTTTTAATAGCATGCGTGCAAACAACCTGAATTTGCTCACATCAATGTATTCAGTGGAACTCTAGAATTAACTGTGTGATTTGTTTAATAAATTATGTAATAAGCTTTCTGAGCTTTTCGATAAATGATTCCACCTATGTTTTGTAAAATTAGCAAAATGAACTACTCTATGTAGAACTCTGCGTGTAGAAGTTGGCAGAATGGATATCCAGTCCTATCACAACACTACAACTGAAGTTTTACTATGCCAGCACCGTCCAAGTCCCAGTGGGGAAGTAATTAAAGCTTCAGTTGTCATCTGCTAAGATTTGATATACCTATCAATGGCCAGGTTACTTGTGAAAACATGTAATTCATTCTGATTGAAGCGTGAGCAAACTGTCCCAGCTTTCTCAGAAATTTCAACAAAACGTTTGAATAACATTATAGCCATGTGATTTTGACTGTATATTTGAATTTATCAAATCAAACCTACGAAAAATGAAAAACGGGCTTGAAGCAAAAAGGAAAGTAGGAACCACAGATTCTGTGGCCAACAATGTGCATGCATAGAGTTGTCTGATCACACTATCAAAAGTCTACCATTTCACGCAGTGCTTTGACTAATTTAAATGTAAGAACAGATTTTCTGTCGCTCTGCACTGTCATGTGTGTCATTTCAAAACTTTCAGAATAAGAACAAACACGAAATTGCTTCAAGTGACCGCTAAATCTCCTACTTCTCTTGCTGTTGTTATGGTCACCTTCGCCATGAATAAAACAGAAAAAGAAATGTCTTCCTTAGCTTTTGAACCGAAATCTTATTGCCCATAAAAATAAAATGTTCGTCATTATACTTCTGGTTTACGAGACTTTTGAACTACCATTATGCCACTAACTAAGAAGAAGCGTTTAGTGAGATATAAAACTTGTAACCAGACAGAATGTCTCGAAAGTTGCCCTTTTCACATATCTTCCGCCAAATGCATCGCTACTATTGAAAATACATCCTTTCGAGATGAAACAAATTGATCTTCTTATAACTATCGAAGTTAAGCATACTCGTATTTCACCGACTTTTTATTATGATTCATAAATAAAAAGTCAGACATGCATGTCACATCAAAGGGCGATGGAAAATTACTTTTGAAGTAGGTACATATTCAGCTAACATTTACGTAGTTAAGTTCTATCATGATTGCTCAATTTTCACCTACCGATACACCAATTCACAAGACTTTATTATTCAATCATTGACATATATAATAGCCTACATGTTCAGTTAATAATCTGCGGATGTTGTCCGGTTTTCGGTAAGTTTTTAGAAAGATTTCTATTATCAGCTTAGAACTTAGAAAGGAAAAATGGAACCGATCATTTTGGTTTACAGATGGTTCAGTTGAAAGAGGTCCCCCCACACGTACTGTATAGACCTAAAAAGAGTCAATATCTAAAATAAAAATTATTATAGTTTAAAATTCTAAAGAATGTTATTTTCATTTATCAAGGAATTCGCATTATGAATCATGAGTTCGCAATTTCGCAATGAGAGCAGCGAACAGAACAGTATCTCAAAGCTCATATATACAGCGTAACTTCTTTGTTTCTTAACGAGCAGAATGATCTCCATGGGAGATTTGACCATCAAAATTCAAGAGCATCACTTCTTTACTAAGATAGAAATTCTCTAAGATCCGCTCACCTATCCAATTTCAAGATAGAGACCACTTACGAAGCGAAATTCTCCTTGAAAATTCAATTCAGATGAAGAAGTTTCGGGATTTTTCTAAGACATTATCTGCGCAGTCAAAATGGATACAGGGGTGGTTTCATATTCAATCCTCTTTCGCTTTTTAAGACAAGGCGAGACCAAAACAATATCTCAGATTTCCTAAGGCTATAAAATTCCGATCCGAGCAATATTTCTAAGTAACATGAGCATTGCGCTTCGAAACACCCAAAACAAGGAAACACTCGAACTGACATTATGCATATGCGTTTGTTGCTACTTCAAACACTCTTTTCTTTTTTTGCCATCGACAATAAAATATTTTTCAAACTTCTCTAAAAAAACAGATCTTGAAAGCATTAGAATTCCAGAACAAGAATTCTCGAGGATTTTAAAGATTACTTGAAGAATTCATGTTTTTGAGGACATCAGAATCCAGGCACCAAAAAATAACTTAACTCTGATCATGTCGCAAAATATGGGAATTACTGTTCTACGCAAAGTGTGGTTAACATTTCTGAGAGAAGCTATGTAAATACAAGATATTAGAGGATGTATGTGAAGGATAAATTGTTGATATAGTTTGAATGTTTGCATGAACGAAGAAGGATCATGAATAAATTAAATAAGACAAAAGGAAAACTAATAGTGATTCATGCGAGAGCCCTATACTTCTGCTCATTTTTTTCACTCAAATAATTCCTTATCATGTCTTTAGGGATGACAATGTGGTAACGGAGCCTCCAGTGGAACTTCATGCTTCAAGGGGCCCTTCGTGGGGAGCCTACGGCGCATTATTTTCCAATGAAATAATGACTGGGGACTTTTTTGTGCGGATTATTTTTTAGTTGTGAATTTAGTCGTCAAAATCTGTTGACTATTGCAAAAAATATCAGAACTAAACATAAAAATAGAAATAGGATTCAATTCTTTGCAATAGAAAGTGATTCCAGACAGCCACAAAATGTTCACGACTTGCAACTGTTAATTGTCTTTTATTCAGTTTCATCCAAAACGTTCCATCATTTCATCTGTCATTCTCTTTGCACAGTTTTCACGACAATCATCATGGGAGAAGTCTGTCAGAGCCGTCAATCTGCAAATTTCACTTCCCTCATTTTTATAAAAATGCTCGACTTCTTTAAGTCGTGACTCAGAATGTTTCCTATGACGGGCGGATACAGATTCGCATGCTTATACTCATATGGGGTGTGCAGAAGAACAATTTCGTGTCGGGAAAATTGAACACTTCCTGGCAAAATGCGTACGAGTCTTCAACCACAGCCAAGATTATGCCTGCAGAGAATAAACAATACAGAAGTCAGGGTTCTCACACGCCTAATTAGAATCAGACCAGATTGCATGAGCGTTGTTTCGTAAGGAAATTGAAGCGAGAAGCAATGTAGCAAACTGCTGTGCTTTTTTTGATAAATGCTTACACCAAAAAATCTCTATCAGAAATTCTAATATCCTCAGTTGCAGTTTTGTAGAAAATTCAAGCAATATCACGCGTCGCACCAATCAATCATGAACAGATTAATTGAATATTGTGACATTTTTTTGTAAAAAAAGAAAAGCACAGATGTGAAGACCTTCACCTCTCAATCAAACGTCATACGTGCTCAACTAGTTCTTCGCTAATAAACTGTGAAAATCTATCCTCAATGGTCATAACGTCGGAATTATCGGTACAAGTCGGTCAGGCACACACATTACTGGTTTGCAATCAGATTTGAAAGAGAGTCGGGCCGAGCTAGAACCATCCTAGAACAAAAACGGGCCTGACATTTCATTTTCATCCACGTCATGTGATGAAAGTCAAAAAAATGGCTAGGGTTGCGAAGAAATATCTTGATGAAAATCACATTGTGTTTGGGTGAATGTGACGCACGCATCACAAGTCCTATGCTTCGCTTCTAACATACATTTGCCCAAACAATGCTTGTCCAAAAGCAATATGAAAATTTAATGCAACCCTGTTAGCATAAATCGTGGAGTTCTATTGCTTTCCTGGTATCAGGTCGGAGACCATTCACTTGCAGTTTTCGGACGCATTTGACTCACTGCGATATTCACCTTTCCTCTCCACATGTCCATGCCATCTTAGTCGTCTTCTTCTTAAGTGTCACTGATAGGCTCCAAACACATTCTTCTTCTGAGCTATTGATTGAAAATTCGGTAATGAGGAACTCCGCATATCCAGCGGACCATCCTCATTCCGCTCATACTTCAAGTCGCTTCAAGCACTCCGATGACATGGCTCAAGTCTCGCTGCCTTAATATGCCGCTGAGCACATAGCGTATAGATAATTAAATGCCTTCATCGAAAGAGTTGCTCTGGATGTCAAAAAAGGCAACATTTCGCAGAACCTGCACCAACCGTTTCGAATCCTTTTCATGACTGTTGTACTTGCTCTTCCTTTATCCTGCAGTCTTCACAAATTCAGCCAACATTCCCTACAGATCTTTATGATGGGAAGACTTGGTTTGAAGCTTGATCAGAACCGATTGCTACATGAAAATCTTCACCCGCACAAAGGTTAGCAATTTAATGTAAAAGAAAACTGATTATTGTAATTTAAGAATTATAAATAATCCATAGACTATCATGAGTTTTCTTGTTCATGGACTACTCGAATATAGACACTTCATGATTTCGTTGATGTTCGAAATTTTGTTGGAGTCTGATGGAATGTCTAAATACAAGCAGGCATCCGTGTCCTCAGATTGAACAGGATTCAAACAGGCATGTCTGAGGCAAAGTATTTTTCAGGTCACCTTTCGCACACATGAATGATATACTGGCTACTGAGCTTTGATATATGTATATAGAGCAAATACAAGTTTCCCAGTGCCAAAAAACTAACGGACGACAAGGTTGCCAGTAGATATTCCTGTCGGGTCAGAATGTTGCTATATTCAGACGAAAAATTGCGCCACTTTTCAGAGCAGTGGTCATAATTACTGACCAGCACTATAAACACCATGGACCTCTGGTGTAGGCCTATATGGACGTCGAAACGCAGGAATTATGGGTAAACCATTGAATGCTTGGTAAGCTCACCGCAGGATTGATATTTCTGTGCGCTTTCTATTAAATGTCGCTTAAACATGAACATGCAAGTACTGACTTTCTTACGTCGATAATCTAATGACAATGAAAGTTAATACTGATTGTCACGCTGTCTGCCTGTTAAACTGCAAACAATATAAATGCATAATGAAATCGATCTGTGAATTCATTCTTGCGCATTTTGAATAATATTCTCAGGAAACTTTTAAGACATAAAATCCAACTTGAATACGTTTAGATTTGCTGCATTATCACACGGGGCTTTGCCTCGTGTCACCTTCTAATAAATCAAGAGACCTTGATTGAAACAGCAGAACATAAGCATTTTTTATCATCTCTTCATGAAATGAAAGCATGCAAGTAGCCTACATGTACCCATGATGCACAATTCAGCAATTTAACTCACACAGCACAGTCTAATTCATGTTCTCAAAATTGGTGGAGAGGTCAGCGATTGACTCCCGTGCCAAGATCTTCAAATTAGGGCTTTTTTCGCATGCTCTTTATCGTGAGACATTCATTTTACATTTTGAGTTGATCTTGTCAACATGGATGTTTTTATAAAATTCGAATACGTAATTACATCGAAGTTAAGAATATTGAATGAAAATGATGAGAAATGCTACCCTATGTAAATAGAATAATTAAATATTGAGATACATCTTCAGTTGAAAAATGGGAACAGACCTGAATAGCTACCACTTAATTTAATATCAGGAATCACTGTCAGGAACATCGACACAACTCCATGTTTAAAGTTGCAGCTTTGCCCGGGTCAATTTGAGACTTGCAATTAGCAAGTTAGTGAAATTTCGACGGGCATTCATTAGATGTGAAGATTAAGTATTCATTAGATGTTGAGAGATGTGAACTAAGCCTGCGAATGATTCCTGAAATTGGATGAAATGTTAGCTATTCAGGTATGTTCCCATTTTTCAACTGAGGATGCAACTCATTATTTAATTATTCTATTTATTCTGTTTAATTATGCAAAAAGCAGCATTTATCAATCATTGCAGACGCACTAACTCAGGTGATTTACCAGTAGTGTTTTTCAAGCATGCTTGTCGAAATTTTACTAACTTGCTAATTGGAAATCTCAGATGCTTCCTAAATCATTTATGTGTGACAAAATAAACTTTTAATATACATGTAAATTTTGAATGTTCTACTATCATCACCGCTTGTGACTTTTACTGGTAGCATGAGCACATGATGCACAAATTTCACCACTGTGCATGCCAAGAATACATCAATATAGTAAGTTATGTAAGCCCTATATCTGTCACATTCACATTAGGGCCTATATTCTTTTTGGAGAAACCTGTGAGCCACAAGCGCTCAAAAACAGAAAATCTTGATGAATGGATTTATTGGAGAGCTTACGGTGCTGCAATGCTGATGCAACTGCAGCAATTGTACAACCCAAACTAGCCAAAGACATAGTTAGGTAAGTTAGGAACGGAAATCTTGTAAAGATATGTCGTTCAATTGTTAAATGTAAAAGAACTAAGTGGGGCGGGAGGAGAATCTGACTCCTTGATAATGACGTCTTTACATAAAAGAACGATTGTCAACGATGTATTTATCAATGAGATGATGAATGAAAGCTGCCCTCATAACATATACATTAAAACTAGATGTATTGTT
Source organism: Prostheceraeus crozeri (assembly GCA_907163375.1). NCBI lineage: Eukaryota > Metazoa > Platyhelminthes > Polycladida > Euryleptidae > Prostheceraeus > Prostheceraeus crozeri. The sequence goes on along the minus strand of CAJQUW010003657.1, from coordinate 528,380 downwards.
AATTAAAGTCAAAAATCCATTTGATCCTTAACAATGAAAATATATTTATAAAAAGCATAAAAGTACATAAAAATCATAAAAGAAGCAATGGTTTCAATTTTACTTCGCAAGTAGAGCCAAGCCGACACTACCCCGAGCCAGAACCTTTTTCACCAAATTCGCTGTAGATATCTCACATTTTCCATCTTCTCGGCCCAGTCTTCCTCTTTCCTTCTTTCCCCATGTGAATATGGATCTACCTTTCCAGCATGCGGTCCAGGCGTCTCCACAGGCCACTCCTTCTATCCCATCATCCACATCTACTACACGAAAAGTCGATATCTTTTCACCATCACAATACGAAGTTTTTGGTTGTCCCAATTGATTGTATTCATTGCTGCCAGCTGTCCAAACTTGGCCTTTGGAGTCGAGCAAAGCAGAATGGTTCCACCCAAGTGCAGCGGCCACAACTTTCACCTCTTCATTCGAAAAATTCACAAATTCGAAAGATGGCAGAAAAGGATGTTTTCTGGGATCTTTTCCCAATTGACCGTGAAAGTTAGCACCAGCCATCAAAACTCGTCCACTCGAAGTAACGATAGAACTTGCATTCATTCCACATTCTGCTTGGACAACTGTTTCGCTAGGCAGAAGATCTATCTTCAGCAGCATAGGATCATCCACAGCGTCAACATCTATTCCTAGTCTACCATCATGGCCATCGCCCCATCCATAAACTATGTTTCCTGGAGCAACTGCCAAAAAGTGATTGCTTCCACCTATTAAGTCCACAATTTCGTCACCGAGAAGGCTATCAACGATACCAAGGGCACACGAAGCATCATCTTCTGATTCTGTCCTAATTTCAAGACGCATGAGGAGTCCTCGTTCTGTTACTCCGTAACAATAGAAATTAGAAGTCGCTATTCGACGTAGAAGCACTCCAGACATGCCTGATACTCGAAGTGGATTTGATGGACCATTCAAGTCATCAATGCGCCATGTCATGAGATGCCCTCGAGAAGTTACTGCAAAAATGTCTGTTTCCGTCAATGCAGCCTGTATGATTGTAATGTCGCTTGGCAGGACTACAGTAGAGGGTGATTTGCGTCCACCACCCCATACCAGAGCTTGTGCATTGGCTATCGAAGGCGTGCGACGAATACGAACACGGGATTGTGAATGTACTGGTGGCGTGAGTTGAGGCACAGCACCAACATCGCAGAAAAGTCGAAACTGAAATGGAATCAAGAGCGGATGTGTCAGTAAGTCGATGATAGAAGGTCGCTGTTCAGGATCTACGCTTAGCATAGAAACTACAAGAGCTCTAAGCTGGCGAGAATATCGTTCGGAGGAAAGAGGAGTGAACAGTCCACGCATGATTTTCAGAACAAGAGCTGGTAAGGATGTCGCTTCGAAAGCCTTCCGAAGTGTGCACAGTTCATAGAGAATGCAACCAAGACTCCAAACGTCTCCTTTATGATCGTATGGTTTCCCTTGACATAGTTCTGGGCTGATATACGACGGAGTGCCAACTACAGAATGAGCCTTCGACCGACTCAATAACACTTTGCTAATTCCAAAGTCGCTGAGTTTAATAAGTAGTCGTGAGCGATCGAGGAGAACATTCTGACACTTAAGATCACGATGGAGAATCTGCTTGCTGTGAACGTGTTGAAGAGCAAGGAGGAGTTGGACGAAATAAAACATCACCTCCGATTCTGTTAGCGAAACTGATTGGCGAGTCTGTGGAAGAAAAATAATGCTCCCAGAATAATGACAAGAGGAACAGCACATGAATGATATTCACGGCTAAAAACAAGATATCAAAAATTATCAATGATTTTGAAAAATGAAAGAATATGCACGCAAAGATTTTTTGATTTTTGGTGGTTCGTCGGTTATTTTACATCGTAGCTGGAGAGACAGGAATGCAAATGCATTTCTAGGCAGTAAACGACTTCAATGATACATCACATGGCATCTACAGGGACGTAGACAACTCACACTGCCGAGACACAACTTAATAAATATGCAGTTAGTATAAATAAGCAAATAAAAATCATTTTGCCTATATTATTTTTAAGTATCTATCTGTAATACTCTGCATTGCATTAACTTATCAATTTCATTGCTTATCTATTTTATCTTTTGTAATATGCTAGCCTTTATTTACATGTACTGATTCCGATTTTGCTGATTTTGATATGAAGTTCAATTGGCATTTTGCGTTTGAATGAGCTTCTTTGATTTCCGAGTTGAGAAAAAATAATCGGATTCGGTTTGGGTTCGGGTTACGTGAAAAATCATCATATTTTAGTATGTTACAGTTGAATTATGGATTTTAGGTATCATTGTTACTATTCATGAGTTGTGATAATTATCTCAATTTTCAATGCAAGCGTGTTTAACTCACACTCTCTTCGAGATTGATTTCGAAGATAACTTGGCTAAGACACACTTGATGGAAAAACTTCCGTAGCTAGCTGGAATCAAATGAATGAGTAAAGCTTAATTTTTATCCAGAGTTTCTGGGTAGGGTCGAGTCAGGTTGAGGCTAGTTTTTGAGACCACTGTTCACCTCTAGTTCCTGCTTTGTAGTCCTGTTCATTGTGTTCTTTTGTATTTCATTGTAGTATTGCGTGATAAATTACAGGCATGATATCCATTTGCATTCTTGTTATGTCCAATGACACTTCAGGGCTCGAAGTCTAGTCCAAAAGATCACTAGACTAAGTTCTTAGTCACTGTGCCGCAGACATCTTCAAAATCTATTAATGTATGTGTAAAAATATTGACTCTTACGAAGGACAGAAGGCTCTTGAATAACTTGAAGGAGATTCTAAAGCCTACTTTCCCGTTCATCTTTCGGATAATTTTAAATTCTGAAATCATAACAATAGCACAAAATATTGCATCGATCCGAACCAATAACTGGTTCCTTTGTATTTCAACCCAGGGACTTTTCAATAGCAAGTAAATTACATGGGATGTGAAACTTTTAAATTCTTCACTTGAACATTTTGGATTTTCATGAACTTTAGAAAGTTCGGTTTATTGAGCTCTCTTCTCACCAAGAACATAATTTGAAGGTGCTTGAGGATTGTCATACATGATAGCTCAGTGATGTTAACACTTGAACATGTATAGAAAGAACTAAGGAGAAAGAAGAAAACAAGTCCTCACTACAGAGCACGAAAGAGGAAAAAGAGAGCGTATGAGGACAAAAACTTGACGATAATGTGGATCGACCTTCCTAGTTCCCCATCGTACTACAAACGCAATACAACGGCGACATAGCGTCTATTCTCTCCTAGTTGCCATCAAGTCTGGTGCACTCAGAAAGCGAGAGTCAGGTTGAAACGGGACGAGAGACAATAGGGCGCAGAGAGCATATTGATATAGACGAGATTCAAGCTGCATTAGCCGTGAGCGGAGGTGGAACTGTAGCAGATGAGGAAGATAAAAGAAGGCAGGTGTGGCAGGTGGATGAGAAAAATGAAGACATAGATTTGCTTCGGCACTGAGATCGGATAGTCCATATGCAAATTTTGAAGTAAATCAAAACCGCAGCTATCCATCATTTAACTGAACTGAACTTCTCTGTTGCCACGGCAACTTCAATAACAAGAGAGTCGTCTGATGTGTCACCAATTGATGGATGAGTCGAAGCAACTGCGGGATCTATTCCAGTCAGGAAATAGCCGCAACGATTCATTATGAACCCCACTTATGCAAATCTCGCATGAGTTTATATCTAGATTGACGTTTCAAGAATATGAGCGCGTACATAGGAAGATTTTTGTGAGAAACAAGATGTGCATCCTTCTCAAGCACAATTCTCTCTGACGGCATTGCTGATCTGATGAATAGATCATTTCCAATCACTAATGAATTGATAAAAACTGCAATTTGAAAATTTAAACTCTCGAAAATTGCAGAAGTTTTTTTTAAAGATCTTTTTGATATTTTTCAAAAACTGAGCTTTCATCGTATTCACTCCAGACTCTAATGCGCATCAAGATTCCTCTTTGCTCAGATTTCATGAGTGGCAACCATATTTAATCAACATTGATCAACGGTTCTTTATACTGAGCCTATAGTAGCAGTGGAGTTATTTCAGTTTGTGGGGTATACACCTTTCGCACATTTCATTCACGTCATTTTATCGACCGCACGATTCTGAGTTCAAAAACATAATAGTCACTGAAGTGTGCATGGTAGAAGCAAACATGTTGCCTGAGACAGTGAATATGCTTCGTTACAGCAGATCTTCGGTTCCCTTTTGCTGTTTCACATGGCCCCGTATGCAACAATGGCTAACGATCCGGTTATGGAAACAAAAAGATGGAGAATGTTTAGTATCTCTTGAATATCTATGAAACGCTTATTCACCTATGCTCAAGCGTCCCAAAGCAATTCGCTTCATCAGAGCTGTTACACGCATTATTCATCGATGTGCAAGGACTACAAGTACAATGACTGCTGTGTTTGCAGAAATGAATTGTACAATGAAAAATGCTTTGAAATCCAAAAATTAATTAAGCTTCTCCTATCAGAAAATTCACTAACTTAGGAGTAACCGATGATAACAAAACATCTCATGTAAATGAAACTTATTAAAAGTAAAATAACAATCATAAATAGGGATGCAAAAAATAAATGAGATCTGCCAAGAGAATAGATTCAGTAAATAGTCAACATACACGGATTACACGCACATAAAGACAGTATGCATTTAAATCAATTTGTTCGCGAATATTCAATAATCAAGAATATAATTATTGACATGAATATTTCAGAGAGGCACTCTAGTAAAAACAACTTGGAGGTTAATTAATCTGTTGCCCCTTTTCGTCAAAGTTCTCGAGAAATTGTTTGAAAGAGGCCCTGACTTGCCATTTTCAGCTTTGTAGTTGGAGGGACTCCGGCGTATGTTATGATGTTATCAATATTGTTTATAAGATTTGACACCAGCAATGCTTTTTTGTCATAGATAACTGCCGATGTCCTCCTATAATTTGCCATGTAAGATGACACCATCAATGACGGAGAGACACTAACAATGACGGAAATAGACATCGAATGACCTTGAAGCCTAGAGAGATCTGCATTGCAAAATTACTACCAGATAGTAGGCCTACATTTGCATATTTTTGGGAACATTAGAAAAGTCTTTGGAAATCAATTTCCAATTAATCCCTTTAAATTGGCTAACTTGACTCTCTGTCTATTATTTGCTATGGCCCTTTTCGAGTTGCCAAATCGATGTGACCTTGGCAACTCGAAAAGGTGATTATTTGCAAAAATGTGTGCTTTTTACATGAACTTCGTCAAGGTCTCAGCGGAATTTTTAGTCGGTCAGAGCCCGCTTATTTTGGAAAAACCGGCAATTCTAAGTTTGTAAACAAATTAGGAAATTGCACTCGCGTGTAATTTGTGACTAAGTCTCAACCAATATATTTAGTAAAAACATAATTTTAATATTCTGTTGTTTTACTGCATTTCGTTGCATCGATACTGTTTGAAATAACGCAATGCACGTGCTGGCTGTAGAATATTTCATGTTACAGAGTAAAAACTCTAGTGTTCTCTTAACTTTCTATCTCTAGTTTAGTTATTTTCATACAACCATGTTCAATTATCGGTTGGCTGGTTCATAAATCCTTTAAATCCTTCATTGGATCTTTCTCAATTTCCAGTTGCAACCAAATTCTTCTCATAAATCGTTTAGAGCAAAAGACTATCTAACCAACCAAAATAATTTTGAAATTCAATTCTACATAACTTTCTCAAGTTTTCTCGCTTCTAGCAGAAGGAATTCATGTTTAAAGTATTTCATTTGACAGACAAATAGAAGAGTGATGTTACAGAAAGTAGTGACCAATGCCAAGGATCAGCTTTGTCAATGATGCTCTCTTGACTATCGACTGTACGGCTATCATTTATCGAGGCCAATAGGACTGAGATAATGCCTAAGTGTAAGAGTGATCAAAACGTCATTTGTCTGCATAATCCATTCATCATCATGTTACAAACTAGTCAAAGTATATCAGTGCATTAGAAAGCTGAGATTATTTTATTTTATAACCTCTGTTTCTTCACATTGATCAACACAATTAAAAAATCTGCATCACACATGACTGACTCATCATATTCTAAGATATTAGCATCACAATTCATCTTGATTTATTTGACGTTTTCCTCTACATCAAACAGTAGAGAGAAAAATCGAGAATTATACAAAGCGATATCAATTTTAGCGTTGACATTGGCCTCAGACATTGAACTTTGCATATTGAAGCCTTGGAAGTGACCACATTTTTTGGTAGATGTGAACCTACCACAAAATTAGAGGATTTATCGTCTTGTTGATTCAGACTTATTTACGTCATGTTGGTTTTCTATTGTCAATTCTACCTAATTTAAGGGTTTACTTTGATCCTATCAGTCTATTGACCCGAAAGTAAAAAGAGATAACTTTTGACCAATTTTATTCAAAAAACAAAGTAAATGCAAAGTAAATCAGATATGGAAATCAAAATTACCGGGTAACTCCGTATCATAGTAAAATCATTCATGTGCTTTGAGAAAATATCTCATTGCATAGTACGTGTACAAATTGTACAAACCGGGGTTGCTTTGTGAGTTATAGTTACACATTTCTTAGAGGGAATTACAAAAATATAACAAAGCCGTAGAAAAATCGGATTGCATTCCTACAAAAATGGCACCAGTAATCTAAAATGTGTGTGACTAAAGACAAAAATATATAACTTAGTAAAATCTTATCACATGAGGTTTTGGAAAATATTCAACATTTTTTCTTCCAAAATCTGGCGTTTGTCGTCTTGCTTCACTTCTTTTTCTTCTAACTCTAGTCGCTTACTGTTATTTTGTAACTAAACTAGAGATAGAAAGTTAAGAGAACACTAGAGTTTTTACTCTGTAACATGAAATATTCTACAGCCAGCACGTGCATTGCGTTATTTCAAACAGTATCGATGCAACGAAATGCAGTAAAACAACAGAATATTAAAATTATGTTTTTACTAAATATATTGGTTGAGACTTAGTCACAAATTACACGCGAGTGCAATTTCCTAATTTGTTTACAAACTTAGAATTGCCGGTTTTTCCAAAATAAGCGGGCTCTGACCGACTAAAAATTCCGCTGAGACCTTGACGAAGTTCATGTAAAAAGCACACATTTTTGCAAATAATCACCTTTTCGAGTTGCCAAGGTCACATCGATTTGGCAACTCGAAAAGGGCCTATGCTATTGATTGTGCACTGTTTCTGTGATTAATGTCTCGTTTATGTTTTGCACCAATTAATGATTATTGAAACAGCAAAAACATATGCTTTATTGCATTTTTATCAAAAAGCATCCGTGATGCGTCTATGACTTATAACTTTGTGTCTTTATGTCTCTTATTCAAAAGATAATCGAACAAAGTTCCTGTTCCCATCTGCTTCCACAACTATTTTTTTTGTTTGGAGGAGCCTCACACCTAACTGAAATATAAGGAAAACAGTTGATGTAATGACAATTTTCATCAAATGATATTTTAGTCAAAAACTTACTTTCCGAGTTTGATGAGCTGACGTTTGTTGAGCCTGTTGAAGTGCTAAAGCTGTTTACTAGCATCCGCGAGAAGTTCTGTTTCTTGGAATCACCAACACGTTTCAGATATCGCCTCACAGAGTCTGAACTTTTGTGCCCTGTGACACATTGGATGTTTTGAACTGTTGCTCCATTGCTGAACATTTCTGTTACCACAGTCGCACGAACACAATGGGAGGTGGACAATTTAGATAAATTAGCATTTTGAGAGATTTTCTTAATCAAATTCCCTAATGTTTGAGATCCCAACACGAGGTTGGAATTGTACCAGCACTTGGAATCACGCCAATTTTTCAGAGGCTTGTAAAAAAGATATTCAGCATTTTCTGGCAATCTACTTAGTGTATCAATTGCAACTACATGACAATTTCCTTGATTGTACTTCAATAAATCGCACAGATTTGGTAAGGCTTCTTCGTTTCGCAGTAATTCTTGAATGTTGACAACTTCTTGAATTTCTGCCCTTCAATTGACTGAAATCTATCAATCCGGAGTATGTCATTACGCCAGATCTGCTTCACTTAGAAAGAAAATAGCTATCTTTTGAACTGGGATTTGAAATTTGGTAGGTCATCGATATCTCCTAGACGGCATCAAGATATCAGTGACTTTAAACAGACACCAGTAATGATGGAACTAGAAATCTCATAAACAATATAGCTATTGCATCGGTATGACACCAGTAATGCTGTCACTGATATCATCTCGTGCGCTAACGCGCACTCGTCGATATCATAACAGCATTACTACTGGTGTCATACCGATGCAATAGTATTATATTGTTCTTAAATACATGTACATGTGGTATGATGCAATGTAGATATGAACAGGTTGCACTGGGTTAGATATCTTCATCAGTAGCAAAAGAATAGTTGACTTGACATGAAGGATGAAGAATGATGAACTATGTTGGTAGAGCAGGTTAAGAAATGCAGTCAATAAAAAAGAAAATCACGATAACAGTCAAGCTCAGCTCTATTATTGATAGATGGATTGAATTTATGTATAAAGAATGTCTCACGCAATTGCAAATTAGTGGCATCGTTGTCGTGGGCCAGAATGTCGATGGTGATGTTGGTAAGTTCTAATAGACAATTACGAACAGGCTTAAAAATAGATGATGTTGGAGTTGAAAGGTGTTCTTTAAAGCGGACATGAAGTGGTCTGACAGTGCTGCCTATATAAAACTGATTACATTTGTTGCAGCTTATTTTATGAAGAACATTTTTTCGATTGTACAATAGTTTGTTGATTATTGCGCATTTTGTAAGAGAACATGGCTTCATATTTGTTTCATTCTTTTTTTAGCATTTTTTAGATGTTGACGAAGAGTTTTGTTGCGCCTAGTTAGTCGACCGTTAAGCTTGTGTACATGTATATAAGAACAATAATAATAACATCATAAAATACTCCTGACTCTTTCCAACTACAAGGTTCTCGGGAAATGTTTTGGCTGGGTGAGAGGGATAATACTATCCTTTGAATGCCGCCCCCTCAAATGGAATCCGTTTTATCTGCGGACCTCGGCACCATTTCTCATATCATTTATGCGCATTAATTCGCAATTTAAGATTTGAAGTGGTATGTTTCATGAAGATTTTTCTCTAGCATGACAATATATAATTTGCTATATGAATTTCTCAGTTATAATAATTCAAAGTAAATACGAGGGTGAGTCAAAAATTATCCGCACTTTTATCAATATCTTTATTCACAACAAAAAGCAGGCAAGATAACGAAGTTAAACCGAGTTCACTTTTCAATGTAGTCACCGTGATTGCCCACACACTTAGTCCACCGATGAATTAGTCGATCTATTCCGTCTTGGAAGAAGGATGGTGTTTGAGAGGACAGCCATTGATGTGCCTCATCTTTCACCTCTTCGTCGCTTGAAAAGTGACGTCCGCGCATTTCTTCCTTCAATGGCCCGAACAGATAAAAATCAGACGGTGCGAGGTTTGGGCTATATGGAGGATGCTCCATAACTGCAAAGTTAAGCTTCTGAAGGGTTTCCACAGTTCGACCCGCAGTATGAGGACGGGCGTTGTCGTGCAGCAAGATGACGCCTCTCGAAAGAAGTCCTTGCCAGCGAAGTCTGATTGCTGGTTTGAGTTCATTGCAAAGCATCTCAGTGTAGGTTTGACTATTGATGGTAGACTCATGCTCCGTGTGATGTTCAAGCAACGGCCCTCTTGAATCCCAGAATACCGTTAGCATGATCTTGCCTGCTAATGGTTTGATCTTGAACTTTTTGATCACTGGCAAATCGGGATGTTTCCATGTCATGCTTTGTCGCTTGCTTTATGGCTCATAATGATGGATCCAAGTTTCATCCCCAGTCACAATCTGCTGCAGAAAGTTTTCACCCTCAGCTGCGTATCGTTCAAGGTGCAGTTGACTGACGCGTAGTCGGGTTGCCTTATGGACATCAGTCAGTTGTCTAGGAACCCATCTGGCGCAGACCTTACGAAAGCCAAGTTCATCGTGGATGATCTCAAACGCAGATCCATGACTGATGTTCAAGTCTTTGGCAACATCTTCTGCTGTAAGGCGTTGGTTTTCCATGATTATGGAGTTGACGCAATCAACGTTTTCATTTACCGTCGATGTCCTTGGAGCCCTGCTCCACCTTGGTGATGAGCACTCGTGCAACCATTCTTGAACTTCTCCATCCATTCGTAGACACTTCTCTTTGACATGGTATTGTCACCATATTGAGCTAGCAGTCTGCGATGTATGGCAGTATACCAGGAACTCCTTCAGACCAAAGAAATCGGATGACTGCCGGTTGTTCTTCAACTGTGCAGACACTCAGAGGCATAGAAATTGACAACAATAAGACCTCTAGAATGGAAATTAAGCTTGATGCAATGCACAATAACGGCACATAAATCGCACGCATTTTCACTTAGATGCACCTGCCAACGTCAGCATCATTGGGTTAGAATCAGTCACATGAGTAAATCGAAGCTTTTAATTGGTTCTTCATGCCCCAACTTAGTTCCCTCGGATGTGCCGCGACCTTGAGTCAATTTCCATTCTAGCGAACTTCAGATAAACAGTTTATTTCTATGCTCAGAGGTGCAGACATGACTGTGATCGCAATAAATCACTTCATATCTTCTGAATGGGGTTGTGACAGGCTTGATATCATTCATTGCTGTTATGATTGCAAACGACCTAAGCACATGTGAACAATGTTATTGAAGAATTACAAAGAACAGAAAGAGTGCGGATAATTTCTGAGTGACCCTCGTAGTATGCTGCTAACATTGTTATGTTCTTAGAAAATCTCAATGTCTTTGCAATTTGATGTTTTAGGTGGAGTGAATTCCAAGTAATGATATTGCCTGGAGGTTTTGTGTTAATATCCTACAATTCATAATTATCACAATTTGTTTCCAATTTAGAGAGATTCATCTTATCATCATCAGCATTAACTTTTCTTTCTTACATGATATGCTGCATATTCAAGCAGAAAACAAAACTTATGATAATTTCGTGTTCTAGCTATACAGTATATGTGTATATCAATGTACGGGAAAGCACTTTCTTTGATAAGTACGGATGTGTATCTAGTCGTCATAATGTAGAACATTCATCTCAATCAGCAGAGAAATGACTGAATCAATAAATTTGGGTTATATTATTTGAAAAATGATCAGTATTTAACAACTTGACCCGTGTCCCCTAACAATAGCTCCGTGTCCCCAAAACACCAAAACCTGGTGACGTGGTACGGTGTACTGCTCTTTACAGTAGGGGAAAGAAATAAGAAATTTTTCCAGCGTCAGCAAAGTCCTTCTGCTAAGAGATCACTATTTTCCGTGCATATGAGAGAGCCTTTGTCACAGATTGACGTGTTCGTATTCGAATATTCGATTCATCCACTTCTGCCTAGATGTTTGAGCACAAGATCTATTAGCGACAGTAATTATACACATTACACATGAGTCAAAATATCTCCAGTACTAGAAGAACATGAGCGAAAACATGAAGTAATCATAGTTATCGAATCTGAACTTTTACTTTTGGTAGAACTCCAAGAGGGAGAAAATATTCACTCTAAACCTGCCACACTTACCGGGAGTACTTGAGGAGGCTAAATCGTCTGGGGCACGTACTTTTATGATTCATAATCATAGACCTGGCTACACCTCGGATGTGCAAACTGCAACACAGTTAGGAATTTCGAAACGCGTCTCATCTATTACCGCTTTCTCGAGTGTCTGCCTCCTACCGCTGCCTCTTTCAAATACTAAATATCCATCGGAAAGTCCGCATTCCACGAAGGTTTCTCACATCGCACATTGTGGTCATGTTAGATGAAACTTGTGACACCTCCTCCAAGCCTCAGGAATCCAAAAAGAAAGTCCGACTGAGGTCGAGGTCGTTCTCCTCTTGCACCGCTGGCGCCGGTGTTCCGCCCGAGCGCTCCGCACTGCTCCCTCAAGAGGCTCGTAAAGTCGGTGCGAGACTTGATTAGAGCTCACAGAGTGACGGGGGAAAATCTGAGTCGGTCAAGCGAGGTTGAGGCAGCGGGCGGAGGCGACAAACAAATTTAATCAACACGAAGGAAATAAATTGCTGTTTTGATTTCCGTTGTCGGAAGGAGAGTGGGAGGGGAAAGCGTGAAATGCATGACTCATATACACGCCTCAGTGATTCTCAGAGAGCCAACGGAAGAATACAGAATATCTGTATAATTACAAGGACGAAGCAGAATTCAAAAGTATAGCGAGCAAGTCGGAAGTGAAATACGCGATGTCAAAGTGGTAGAAACTATCGCTGAAACTGTAAGAATAACCTGAAAACCATCGTCGCTGAATTGAAAATTATCACAAAAATATGTACTACACAATAATTCATGAAATTCGGGGCAACCTAATTCTACCAGAATTCAGTCGATTCTAGAACCTTCCAAACAAATCTCACATAAATGTGCGGTCGAGAGATTGCATTACATTCGCGACAGCTTTCAGCGAAGCAACGATATTCTGGTGTGTGTTGGTCTATTCTCAACAGAAAGCAAGATGAAAAATTCTTCCATCTGGAAATCGTAACTTTTCAACGAGAAGGATTGTTGAATAAATAAAGATAGATAAAATTTAAATAAATTTAAATAAATAAGATAGCAACCGATTGCTATTGTTATATAAACAAACCAGGAAGGTAACGTCATAATGCGCGCTGAAAGCTTTACTTGGTCTTGACACGATCATGGAGGGTGTGCTTCGCTGGTCTTGGTGATCTTCATGCCGCGCTTGCAATTCGAAGACTGGGTTCGATTCCCAGCCGGCAAGCCATTTGTCATGGTGGTGCCAAGAGCAAGGCGCATTGAAATATCATTTCGACCTCGTGAAAGCCGGAGGCATTGAATCATTACATACTGATGTTGATCTGGATGCATCAAAGAGTGCTGCTGTTGGCGGAGTGTTATCATCATGCAAGGGGCTCAATTCAATTGTCTTGCTCATGCATGTACGTCAAACTCTTGTTCTGGGGCAGCAAAAGCTTCCACGTAATGAAACGGCTTCATCTGTTGTGAGAGGGTTCAATAGCACTGACGACCAGCACCAGAGTGCACAACAGCTTCGTGCAAATCTCCAGGTACAAAAATGCTTCTAAGGAGCAAATTGGTCTTACCACCATGACTTAGGACCTCACCAAACGGGTAGAAAGATGAGGATTTTTTATAAGTCTGCACGAGTTTAAAGCTTCAATGGTCAGGGAATAGTCTCGATCTAGACAATTTGAAATCGATTGAAGAAGTTGGGAATTGAAAAGAAATCCGGTTAATTTGTTGGCTTCGTAACCATGTTCATCACTGTGACGACATCATCAGAGGATCTGTAAGAATCTTATTGATTCAAAGCCCCAATTGAGAGGTGCATGGCAGCTGGCGGTCCGCATATCAGGCATTGGAAGAATATTTTCGATGACTTTTTTCAATATTTTCCGAATAATACGCTTTAGGTCAAAAGTGTGTTTCTGATCAGACCTATGGAGCCTAATTCGGCCTAAATTCGGAACTATTATGGAAGAAATAGCAAATTTGATCACTAGAACGGAAATTATGAATATTTGAAAATTATTTATTAATTGCACAGCATTCATTTGTACATCAAAAGATCGCTATAAGAAAACAGAGTTATTAAAACTCGCTTTCGGCCACTTTCTGCTGAATGGGTATTCAATGGCTTGAGTACACCTTCAATTTTACCTGAATTAAAAAAGAAACAAGATCTTGGTCAAGTGCTAGTGAAGCATTCAAAACCAGCCCTACCATGAAAAATATTGATCAATTGTATGTGCACAAGGAAAAAAATCATTGAAATGCGTGTGCCACATATTTTTGTCGACCCTGTATATCTACTCCGTCTGGAGAGAATATCTTTGGTTAATTCATTGGCCTTCCCATTTAACCACAGCAGAGTGTCCGCACCTAACTCACTGCTGAGTTCCCAGTTTCTCAATTTCATGACCGAATGATATTTTTCCCGTTTTCCAGGTCGCACACCATGTTTAACCTTACACCCTTGCACTCTTCAACCTTGCATATTTTCGATTGCCTATCTTAAGGCTTCTCTGAAGGCCTTTAATACTAACTTTCAGCACAGAACGCTCAGTTTATGAGGCTTATATAATGGGAAGATGAAAAATGTCTCCCATAAACTAAGCATCCTCCTGATTTGAATAACTCCCGAAGCTAGAAGCGAGTATGGGACAAAAAGATATTTCGCAGAAAAACACTTTCCTTCGATATTTTCCTATTACACATGTAGTGCATCATTCGCAATGGACACTAACGTGCAAATGTTAATTGCGACGCATTACTGACGAAGTTCGAAGAACACACTATGAGAATTGGATAATAAATCAAGTTTTAAATCGAAAACCCAGTAGCTAATTTCTAAAGATCAGAGAAAGCAGGAAAGTATCGGTGATAAAGATGCCACGACAAATCATGAATCCGACAAATTTAAAATCTCCACCAGTGAGAAACCTCATGCATTCTCGTTTTGTAGAGCAACATACATCACTGCTCAACATTAGTAATCGGCTTGATGTATCTGTCACTGATTTAAGACTTTCGCTTACACAGACTCAATAAACACAGTAATATGACATAGCTGTAAAGAAGTATATGTAGAAGAATTATTGACTATCATATTCTATAGACTTCCATCATATATAACTGTCACCTAAATGGTTAAATTGATGCATTTATCCCTTCTTGAAACCTTACAGACGCTGAATGTGCTATCTATATTTTTCAGTGATAGAGTGCGAATATTAATGTCTCCGTGACACAGTGCTTCGTCTTGCGATCTTTTTGTCAAGTGGTAGAACCCGAGAGTGTCATTGGAAATCGGCAGGAAGGGCATTCGGAAGAAAAGTATCCCAACGCCAAAGCGAAGTCTACCTGTCAGCAGAGTCCATGTGGGTGGTGACGTAAAGCTTCATTTTTACATTATCAGGCCAGAGAGGCCAAGATAACACTTTATATGTGCTTCCTAAACTGGTCCCGCTTATTCTGCCAGTCTGTGAGCGACATAGTTGCAAGATGCTCATGTATCTAGCGATCAATAACAGTTGATCATCTGATATGAAGCGACTGCAGTTGAAACAATGGCGGGTCCAGGACTTATCACAAGCGGGTCAGACTAGGTTTTTATTGTCACTGAATCTGATCAGGGCTCGTTTAGCGACAGCCTGGACATTGAACCATTTAGGACTTAACTGATACATCATTTGACTGATGCATCATGTAATAAGTCAAGACAAACTCTGACTTGATTTCAATTGATTTGAACGCCTTTCTAAAACACATATTTATGTGGCATATGTTCACTGTAGTCTACACGTTCCCGCGTGAGCTTTAACTGCAATCGACATTTCACAGAAAGTCTGCAGGGAATTCTAATGACTAAATTCTAATTACTTGCGACATCAAAAAGATATCTTAGAACATTTTAAAAGAAACAATTACTTTTTCTAATGTTTCAATATTATTAATTCTGATATTTTCTAGCTCTTCATGCTCTGTTCTAATGAAGTGCCAACATGCAGTGGACATGTGAAAAAGAATGTTGTACCTGTAGATATTCAGCTAAAGTCCCTCCTTCAGCAAATTCCATCACAATCATCAGAGCCTTTTCTTCAATGAAATTCTCAAAGTAGCGAACTATATTTGGATGATCCAGCATTGCCAATACTTTGACTTCATTAAGAGCAGCTTGCCTTTCTTCCAATGTCATTTGTTCTACCGGTATTTGCTTCATTATAAGGTGGCAACCGTCAGATCGCCTCCGAACAAGATGAGCCATCCCCGATGCTCCTCGTCCGACTAATCGAACGATTTCGTACTTCTCCTGAAATTGAATGTCAACAAGATGAAACATATTGAAGTGAGAACTTTCAAACGTATGTATGTAGCGATGCATATAGAAAACTGCACGTTGCCAAAATGAGCTATTGTTCGCAACCACAACGAGGAAAGTCCGATTCATACGAAATGTTATTGGCTATTTCTGATTTCGCATAAAGGCGATGATTGGACAATCAAAGGCTTTGCTAGGGAATGGAATAAATCAAGAGCGCATAGATTTGACATCATTTCGCAAGTCACCTACTAAAACACAATAAAGCAAGTTTTTGTGGAAAATTTTACACGTTTTTGTTAGGGTTTTCCTTGACCAACATTGCTGAATTAAAATAAAGTTTGCAAATTTTTGCGATCGGCTATCGTACTTGAGATACAGGGTTGAGACACCTGCAGCTCAAACAAGACGATCGACTCGAAAGTTTGTAAATGTTATTTTGATAATTTTTATTTTAACAATCCTCTCATAGGTAGTTGTTTTAGAATGCTCTATCATCACCAATGGAGTTGCTCAAGCAATCGGCAATGAAAATGGACAACCGTTACACGTCACGCTATATAAGATAATATGGATGTCATTATCAGTAGTGAAAAAACGTAGCAAATTGTGCAAAAAATGACGGAATGATTTCGCAATGAAATGACAGAGCCGAAATGATAAATGATTCATAACTTTTGAAACTTCGCCAAAATGCAGCGATTACGAGCAACGTCTTATATGACGATTTATCGGATTCCTGGTCAAAATGGTCCTGAAAAGGGATTTTCGACAAGGCTGTATTAAAAGTCTCGATTAAATGGCATTTAAGTTCTTATGAACATCTAAAACCTGTGTTTCTTCCGAAACTCAAGCCGGAAAATTAATTGCGACTTAAAGCTAGTGGAGGTACACGTATTTCTAAATATGGCTCCTTTAAACTATGTGGTCGACTTCCCAACAATTTTTGCAGAAACAGAAGTTGCGGTTTTGGATGTGGTTAACTTTCCTACCGCATCATTTAGTGCGAGAACAAGTTTGATTTGCTCCTGTACACTATTCGTCAGTGCTGGAACTGACCATGCCTGAGATAGCATCTATCGTATGCAACTCACTGGTTAAAGCTCACATGTGATCAATTTAGATAGATGTACATCATTCGGCACAATGTATATCATTCGTATACAGTAATCATTCGTCGCATCTCCTAGGCTCCAAGAGGTACATAAATCAACAAGATTCAAGGCACGGAATAATTTCACGTAGATAGTCTATGGAATACACAATTCTTACAGCATCTATATCGACTGGAATATGCAATTCTGGAAACTATGTTTAATGTGAAGTAGGGTTTTAAATCACGTGTATAAGTGTACAAGTTTCAATTTTAAACAGTTCGCAACATCTATAAATGGTGGCATACATATGCCACTCTAAACTTATGCTGCTTTCACATGCTCTTACAATGTCATAATTCTTTTGACTGTCTAGGCAATTTATTCCAGGATGAATGCCGCCGACGGTCAAATTAAAACACCCGGTCAAAAACGGTCAGGTCGCCGAGCCCGATGACCGGTTCCAACCATGTGGTCCGTACAACTAAAACAGAATCAAACAAATAAACTCTATCAAAAGTAGTATTTAGGGCATAACGTTTATAGAAATTCTAATTATGTTTCGTCATCGAAATATTTGTAATAATTCTTCATCATTTTAAACAAGAACTATTTCTTCACGAGTCATTCTAGTATAATGAAGCAAGTTTGTTAATTACATTGGAAGCAAGGAAAACCGAAAAATGAAAAAGGGCATCAGGACACAGCTGGGTTGAAAAGTTTCGCATTGTCAGATCGTCTTGCAAAGAAGACATCGAGCTAACGAGGTGAAGGAGGTAAAAGATGCCAATGAAGTGCTGGGTCAGAAGTTGGGTTACATCGGGTGCCAGGGAAAGGAAATGACGACGACAAGGCGTGGGAGATTTCTCTGAGCCGATAGTAATGAGACGAAAGAGAAAAGAGCAAGATAGGAGAGGGCGGAGACTGACGATGCATTCCCACCTGTCTTCGAATATCTCCCTTTTGACAACGCGACTCATCGACTTTCAAGCGCTTCAAAAACATTCCTTCGCAACGGCTGTATCCGCCGAGCAAATTGTTTTGAGGAATTCCAAATTCATTTCCGATCTTCTGTGAAAACAGCGGCGACGAATGACAAAACAAACCTGACAGCAAGAGACAGAATCCTCATCAGGATTACGACAGGGAAGAGATTCAGAGGTTTTACCCCCTGGGCTCGACCAAGGTTTTTGCCAACTGAGAACGAGGTCTATGGAGAATGTTTCAATGCATCCAACATCCAAAATTGACCTTGATGCTTTAAAGTATAAATGCAGTTATACTTTTGGTCTGCATGTGAAGTAGTGAGTTCGAAACCCGAAAATATCACTACTAACTAATAACGTCACATTGCAGTTGACCACCCCACCCATTCAAAATAAAATTATGCGCACACGTATTTCCTCGCATATACTCGTATTTCGTCGACTACTACACTCTTCGAAGCAGCTACTGCTGGAAAGTTCTATATCCGACCCATGACAATTTTTTAGGAGAACCGTAATTTTCCATGTTTGTGCACAATCCATACGGTGTTTTCGCTATGATAGCTTTGATGATGCAGCATACATACAATTGCAAATTCGAATTAATCCATAATCGCAGCGCAAGAATGGGGTTCTCATAGCAGCTGATTGGCGACATTTCTAACAAAGCAATTGATACTAATAATACAATTTGGGCCTCCTAAAAGTGCAAATGGATACTTGCCTTTTTACTAATAAATCAAGCTGCTAAGTCAAATTGAAAATTAAAGAGCAAAGGTGGCAAAGGTTCATGTTTCAATATCAAAGGGTCTATACCTTACATTTGAATCTGCTCGGTAACTTATTTTTCGATCATGCCGTATAGCTGTACTCTAAAATGAAGGTGTCGATTGCTCAGTGTAACATTAATAGCACCAGGTGATGTAAAATTCAAACACAAAGTCAAAAATTCAGTAAAATTACTTCCCAAATTAGAGCTATTTATTTCGAGGACAAAAATAAAAGCTCTACCATGATCACACCAAACTACCAATGCTACACTAGTGATTCTTATGTAGCGTTGTTATATGCATCAGAAGTCAATCATCTTATACCTGCGCGCGCACAATCTATATCTGGATTTAAATTAATTTGACTACTGAGGATTAAAGCGAATAAACGCATTTAATACTCAAAAGCTTTTCTTCGTTTTATTAATATAAGGGCATGCAGAGACAGATGCAGGAGTGGCATTGGTGTAGCGCAGTGGTGGGTAACGCGTGGTTTGGTGGCCCACCGGGACATATTGGGTGGCCCGCCAACGCTTCTCACATATAAAGTGGCCCGCTGACATTATTTGAATCAATGATGTGAAAATGATTCACTTTGATATCGACCTTTGTGAGGTGCATCTAAGGGTGAAGGATCCTCTTTAGAATTTTCAAAGCCATTAATTCACAACTAAGTGAGCAATATGATGGCACAAACAAACAGTAATCTACATTCGAATTATCCAACCATGCTCCTTTCATAATGAATATCTTCTCGCACAAGCGCTAAATGGTCATCACCTGCGCGAGTTTATGCTAAGTCACATGGTATTCGATGCCCTGCTGAGCATGTTTCTCTACGTAATGAGGTAATGTCAGTCACATCCACAAAAAAGTCAAATTACCTTTTAATTACACAAAAGAAAAACTTTTGTTAAACGCCTGTTTGCTCCTCAGCACTCGCATGAATTGTAGAAAGTAAATAATCATTCCTTAATATTAAACAAATTACATCTAGTTGCGTACAATACTGCTGTATGCAGAATGTTGTTATGTTATACGACCACTATGAACGTATGGTACAGCATCCCATGTGTGCACTTAAAAGTACGGAACAAATGAATATAAAGCATATAATACTACCTTTTAAAATTGGTGGCCCGCGAGCCTTTCGCGGACCACTCCTTGTGGCCCGCTATCCCAACTTGGTTGCCCACCACTGGTGTAGCGGAATTTGGACAAATACAATAATGTGTACATTTCTATGTTACACTGCATCATTTGAAGATCAATTTCATTATGTGTTCTCGGATAATACATCAGTGATTACTGAATAGACAGGATATTCCATATCTCACGGTGTAAATTGTTGCATCATGATATTACAGGCCAATTGAGAATTGAAAATAGCAAAAGATGTATTTTCAACGTGACGCTGAGAAGAAATAGAGCAACCCTATTTACTCTGAGGACTTTTTATGACCTCTACAGCCACAAAGCATTAAGGAGGAATGAGAATTTCTCACTGTATTAGACTTGGTCTCCTGGGAGATTTTAGAAACATCGTTGTTAAGAGAGACGAATCTAGTATTTCATAAAGCTCCGACAATCACGGTTAGCTGCAATGGAAGAAAGATTGGCGTTATTTCTGCCCTGTGACACTAGAAAGTCACGCCTGACATGCCTCTCTGGGATCTTGTAAGACAAAAGAGACGATCATCAATACAAGAAATCTCACAAGTCTCTAAGTGAAGCTAAGGGCGTTGTTTCTCCCATAATAAGAACGCGTCCTGCTCTTTCTTAGGATGGAAAGAACATGACATATAGTGATAAAATATCGACAACGCCGGAACAAATTAGCGCTGGCTCTTTTAAAGCAAGAGATGAAAGAGACAAGACCTTAAGATCGCAATCAGGCGGTTAGTCTTTTGCAGCGTAGTAGAGTTAATCTCTAGAGTGTTCATTTGCTAACTGTATTCAATTTTGAACCTGATATATTCATCACGAGACATTCTATGAACATCAAGAGGTCGAAAACGTTCGTATCATCAGATCCGAAATGTAAATATTTAGAAATATTGTTTTTGACTTAGAACCAATTTGAAACTCAAGAGACGGAGAATGAGATGGAATAGGAAAATGTAACAATCGAGTGTGTGAAAAAGTTCTGTTACAAGCCAACCTGGATTTACACACTAATTGAAGCTATGTACTACTAAGTATTTGTGTTATTTCAAATATACATGTTATTAGTCTCCTGGGGATGTGAACTATAGTTATGCAAGTACTAAATCTCAAAATTTGCAATATCAGCATTGGGGAAATTTGTTCTAATAAATGATTGTTTGACAGATGATTGTTGCATCTTAAGAGAGAAGGCAACAAAATTCTGACATAGTCAATGAAAGCATAATACATTTTAAAATGCAATGACCCAAAGTCTGTGGTCAACCTTCTATGCTCGGAAGCGGGGCAACTGTGGAAGACAACTGGCACCCTGCAATGCTGAATGATTGTCCGACGCAAGGAGAATGAATTCAGGAAAAACAAACACAGAGCACCTGTTGCGCAGTCCTTCAGTACGAGTCATGCTGATGAGTCCTTGTATGACGAAATGCAGCGTCTACGGCTGCCTATGAGGCTTGTGTGTTAATTGTTCAAGTCAGAGGTCACTTTCTATAGCATTCTAATGATCTAGACAAAGTATGAGGACACTAATTATATGAGGGTACAATGCTCGTAATTTGGTCAGCTTAATAAGAGGTGAAACATCCTAAAATCAGCTATATGTTACTCCTCACTACAGTGTACATCAAATTTTATATCGCACGCTGCGCTAGGGTATGCAGTAATATCTTCAGTTTTTCTGCTTGGTTATATTATCGAAAAAATAAAAACACGTTTGATTTAAAAACGGCGCAACTTTAAACTACATGCAACTTTATGTTTTATAGGTTTGACCGATCAAGATGCTAATCATCCGTTTTATATTAAGTATAGACAACTACAGAATGACATCACCGTTCGCAACATTAACGCTTCGAGTTCATCGCTGACATTCCAACAGCAGAATTACCGAAATGAAGTGAAGCGTTCCCGTTTCAAATACCAATTGCCATATCAACAGCATAAAAAACAAAATCTAGCGCAAAGTCAACCTAATCAATAGCGATCTGCAGCTGCAGACATGAAACAAAGAGGTAAATAGCAACTAAGAAGTAAGGGCTTGAACAAGTAACGTGCACAGCATTAAAATGTCTATCTTCTTGATAACAAAAACGATCCTTTGGCATGTTTTCTTCCATGGTTAAGAGCCATTACACATTTATCGATAAATTTCATGATTGATATGCTTTATGCTTTTCTAGAATTCATTGTTGATGAGAACTTCATTAAATGTTATTGTAGTATTGATTTCAAGAGGAAAACGATTAGCTATCATTGAATGTAGTAACTAGCATCCATCCGCATTGTAAGTTTATCAAAAGATCAGAAAATCAGTAATCGATACATAGATATAAATGATAATTGATGAATCAGCTTAGTCCAACACTTTATTTGTTTGGCCCCGTGAGGATGCACATCCGTCACTCACTTCAGCATCTTCTCAGTTCATATCGCGTATCTCGTGTCATTATCTATACGAGCGCAACTGACAAAGTTGAGCTGTGCCGATTCTGTAGGACCTTTTGAATGAATCCAAATGCAACTTATCAGTTAAGCATCCGATTTCCTTCCCTCATTTATCAAGTTGAATATGCAGAACATTCGAAAAAGCCGTGAAGTCTTTCGAAAAAGACTAGTCATTTTGAAAAAAAAGAAGAATGACGCAGGTTTTTTATGTGCGCTCATTGTCAATTAATATTTATAAGCAATTTCAATGTCTGTAACTCAACAGGTTACAATACTAAAGAAAAATAAGCATCTTTACTACTTTCATTGTTTCATTTTGCATTTGAAACGATAATTTTGCAATAGATTTGGTAAAGAGGAGGAGTTTACGCAGTCATGCCGACAAAAATGCACTTGTAGCGACAATGACGCAAACTCTTCTCAATTGCTGCACTTTGAAATATCTTTGTCAATCTTGAAGGGACAAAACTTGTTCTCGACGGGCCAAAGCTATATACAAAAAGAAGACTAAAGTTTGGAATTGTCATCGGAATACCGACATCTCAAAAGTCGTCAGAAGAGAAATTGCCCGCGCAAGTGCTTGAACATGTGGCTAACTGGCACCTTAGCAATCGGTTTTCTAGTATTCTTAAATTGCAGATCCACACTACTTTCATCTACATCTTTTAACAGCTAGTGCTTGTTGTTGTCGGAGTCGCAGAGCTCCAACAATAGGAACATTCTCTCCCCGTGGGATTGAAATTAAAGTTCATGTCCAGTCTGTGTTGAAGGCTACGAGAATGATGTACAACGCCATTAATTTGATTGTTTTCATTCTCAATGGACTAACACAGCTCAAATCGATCCCAATAACAGGGAATGTCAATTTATCACTCCGATGATTGAAGAGTAAACTTGAAATGTTTATCCTTTAGATTAGAACTAAGCTGATTGAGATCTAAACGTTTCTTCTCAATCATTGATCTGCGCGCAAGATATCAGCGCCCTGGAAACTAATTGTCTTCCATATCCGCACATATGGATTATTCGCTAATTATAACTCTTCACTGCTTTCAAGTCGCGTCAAGGGGAGTTGTGGTAGTCAGCGGTTGTATAGAGGAGCGTGTGAAAATGAAGGAAATTAAATCTGATATCAACAAGTGAAATAAATGATAGATTTGATGAGTAGCATTATCTGATGATGTTTTTCTACTTTGTGAAAGTCAACAACAGAAAAACAGAGAACTATACTAACAAATTCTAAGTCAAGTCTATCCACGGTATCTTTCATTCTCGTTTCTGAGCCCCATGAATGTTTGCCGATATATTATGAAATCGTTTATCACCGTACATGCCATAGAGTAAGTATATTAGGTAGAGTGGTAACTCCGCATTTATTAAATCCCCAATGTGAGTAGTTAGTTTTGCGGACGCACTGATAGTGGATAGGTACCTGGATAGGAACATGTTCCGAATTGCCAATGCGAACATGGATAGGAACATGTTCCGGATTGCCAATGGATGCGAACATGGATAGGAACATGTTTCGATCATGTAAATAGGAACCGCGTTCCGATTGATAGCCGAATTGAGATCATACTTAATGATTCGGTACACTTATTTGTGTGTTGGGATCGGAACGGCTTGTTCCGAAATTGAATTAGAGTATGTGAATTAGAATAGGGATGCGAACATCTATTTCGGAACTTAAAAAGATGTTTGTTTTGAGACTGCTTGCTCAAATGCGACAATTGTGACTATCATGACAATTTTATTTATTTTCATAATGCGTTTACAGATTAGAAATTATGTTATGAATGTTCTATTATTTGCTAATCAGAATCCCATTTACAGAATTTGTGAAATAAAAACAAGAGGTTTACAATGTAAGTGTAATTAACCATAAAAATGAAAGAAGGTAAGTCACGTCCCTCGGGGGACTCAGTTAACTTCAAGAAGTCCTCGGCCCATTCGAGGAATGTTGCATTGTTTGTGAAGTGTTCACACTCGAGTATAGGACACTTCGCCGACAGTCCTTTTGTCCTTTGGAGTGCTGTCACTATCAGCGTCTTCCAGAGTTCCACCTTGCATCCGCAACACAAATTAACATTCGTATCCAACGCTCCACCCATAATTACTTGGCTTTCATTTTGGTAACAGAACAGTTGTTTCTGGGTACTCATCATGAAATAGATTCGTAATAGATTGTTAATGTCTACTCAAGTCGCAAGGATTAGAACTTGCTTAATTGGAACAATGACATCCTTATATATCCTTTTAGGGAAAATCGGAACCTCTCTGATTGGCTGTTGGGAATTCTTTGTTTAAAAAGTATATAAGTCCTAGCTGTGTACCAATTCTCATCAAAGGTTCTAATCCTCAAGTACCATATTATCAGCTATCTTATCTATATTATTCTAATCACATTGAAAATGGAACGTATCACAGCACCTCCCACTTCTCCTGTTGAAAGGACGGAATCGCCATGCGAACCCAGAGTGTTAGTAAGAGGACCTGTAACTCCTGATCCAGAATCATCAGAAGATGAAAGCGTGTTTCTAAGGAGGAGTGTCATCGAAACACCGGTGGAAGCTCTTATAACAGTCAAGACACGTAGTGGAAGTCAGGTTCGAAATGCTCCACGAAAAACAAACACGAAGCGGATGTGTGCGATTAGAGCCGGAAGAAAAGAATTTGACAACTGCGCTGGAGTTCAGCATAATGGATCCAGCCACGCCTCGCCGCTGCCCTGGTGCCCCCAAAAAGACAAGAGTATGTGTTCGTGTTGACCTGAAGAGACTGATTCCTTTCCCCAATATTGACAAAATGTAATTTTTCATCTTTAATAACACTTACATAAATGAACAATCTTGTTTTATAATTTCACAAATCGAATTTCTGATAGGATTTGAATGGGAACTGGGGATAGATATATTCATCTCTGAAATAGTTGCCTATAAGTATTTCTAAGTTCAATATTTCTAAGATATATATTTCAATTCACTTGTTTGAGACTTTGAAACATCGACCACATCGTCACCCACATCTTCTGATGAGGATGAAGCAAGGCATTTCCTTGTAAGTACCGAACTTAATAATAATTCCATAACATAATTAATGACTAAATCTCATGATTTCTCTTGATAAATGCTGTTCTAAAATTATAACAGTGATATCTATTTTCAAAATAATTCTATTTAGGACAATTTTTCACCGATGGCTCCTGAGGTACGATTTTCACAAATTTTAATAGAGCTGTAGTGCTCTATCCTCATTATAAGGACATACAGATAGCAAACAATTATTTCTTCTCATTGTAAGGATATATAGATAGTAAACAATTATTTCTTCTCATTTCAGGATATGTGTGATTTCACATCACAACAAATCTCCTTCTCCCGGATCCGTGCGTCGCCAAATTGCAGCGTTCGGCTGCCCCTTACACCGATCCTTCAATATCGAACTCCGGTCCCCTTTCCTGATCCTGCTCCAGCTACAGTCCCCTTTCCTAATCCTGCTCCTGCTACAGTCCCTGTTACTGCTCCCGTTCCTGCTCCTGCTCCGATCCCTGTTCCTGCTCCAGTCTCTGTTCCTGCTCCTTTACAATACAATGTCGACCTAGATGATACGTCCGAGAATGATGAGCGGCTAGAGGAGAAGTTGAAACTGTGCCAGCAACGCCTGAGGATGGCTGAGGAGAGAAAAAGTAAGCTCAGGGAGGAGAATAGGGGTTTGATTGTGTCCGTTAGAAATTTAACACAGTCAAACCTACTATTGTCCTCCTCTGTAGCCAGAGGTAGTCGTCAGTTCGAGCGTGAGACGCTTATGCATTTGGTGTTTCGTGATGGGGACATCACAAGAGTGAAGCTGTCTCGCATGGAGGACACGGCCGACTGCTGTGAGCAGTGCCACCATGTCAAACTGTCGCACAGCGACATGGTCAAGTGTCAGAAAATGTTAACTTTTTACTTTTTGTTTTTACTTTTTGACTTTAAATGGAAAAAGAAATTGTTACAAGTCCTGTCTTCTTATTTCATCGTAGATTGGAACAAATGTCATTGGCTAGTAATCGTTGTGACGTCATAGGATGATAAAAAATATATATTGGCTGCAAAAATTATAATCCTCACCAGTTTAATAAACATGGTTGTCTGTTCTAAATGTGGAAAATCGTTTACTCTTAATGGTAATTTGCAACGCCATGAAAAGTTTTGTAAGTTAGGAAAAACTTATCAGTGTAGGAAGTGTCCATATGAAACGAAACGGCAGGATAATCTAAAGCGACACAATCTAGTCTGTGACAAGCAACCAAGTAATTGTAATTTAAATTCAAATCCTCAAAGTATGTCAGCTAATGATAGTCAAATACCCGAATCTAGTACTGCTGAATCAACGTCTAGATATATACCAATCAGCGCTTCAAAGAATAGTTTGATCTTTATGCAATGCTGCTCCCGCTGTGGTAAAACGTATAATTCTATAAACAAATTCCGTCAGCATATGAATATGCATAATACAAATAGTGAGATGAATATTCAAAATAATCATGGAACTGTAGGTCTCAGCGAAAGCGCGCTCAACGGTCATGCTCGTGTATACGACATCACACCAGCACACACAGTAAATATAACTTCCTTTTTATTAAGTATGCGATCTATGTTAGAGAACTTAGTGTCAAACCTTCTAGAAAATTTTCAACTACGTGGTCGTCTGGTAGCACAAATTCGTTATGTGCGATCAAATCCTCAGGAAGATGAAACGTTTCTCGCACACTTTACTTCATCATCCACAAACTATATTTATGACTATGATACATGGTTCCAAGATAACTTAAATAGTCTCTCAAGTCATATTGAAGCTTTTGCAAATAAGGGTAGCAATTGGGTTATTGATGAAATACTAAATATAGAATTCAATGTTATTACTAGTCCATTACTTTCTGGTGGAGAAGTATTTAATCTACCAAAGATTCTGAAAGATTCGAAGGCTGTAATTAATGTACATTCAAATGCAAATGACTGTTTCTTGTATTCAGTTCTATCAATGCTACATTACAATGATGTATCATATTCTAGGAATGAGATAAAATCATATAGTAAATGCACATCTGAACTAAATATGAATGACATCTCTACACCCGTATCAATTAAAGATATTCCTAAGTTTGAGAAAAATAATGACATTAAAATCAACATTCACCTTTACGAAAAAGGACTAAAAGGTGTTCAATATAGCAGCAACTTTATTGGTAAACGAACTGTGAATATACTACTAATTATAAACAATGAACGTGCACACTATTGTGGAATCAGAAAACTATCAAGATTATATAGAAAAATATATAGAAGATACAAACATTTCTGTGATCGATGTACCCAATCGTTTACATATAAGACAACTTTGGAGCGACATTATCAATTTTGTGTTCGTGGAAAGGCACAAATAGAAAGAATGCCTAAACAACTAGAGGTAACCACAAGTAGCATGGAATGTCAATTAAGTCCTCCTTTAGTTGTTTATGCAGATATAGAGTGCTACATCGATAAAAAAGTACACAAACCGGCAGCAGTTGGTGTTTATCATGTTTGGCATAAAGCTCTCCAGTCCAGATTTGAAAACAAATATTATGTCTTCAAAGGAGAGAATTGTATTATGGACTTCTTGGATCACCTAGAAAATATAGCTCAAAACTTATATGATAATCAGCGTGCAATAAGCCGGAAACCAATGTCTCTTTCTTCTGATGAAGAAGAAAAACATAAAAATGTAAAAAATTGTAATACATGTAAAGCTGCATTTAGCGATGATTGCATAAAAGTAAGAGATCACGATCATTTAACAGGAAGATATAGACAAACAATATGCAGTAAATGCAATCTTCGATTAAAACTAAATAGGCGGGAACTACCCATCTTCTTCCATAATTTTAAGAATTATGATAGTCATATCGTTTGCTATGAAGCAATTGGAAAGAAGAAGTCATGGAAATTGGAAGTAGGAGCAGCAACAGCTGAAAAGTATATAACTCTATCCGCCAGCGTCCCTGTGAACGAATACAAAGGAAAAACAATCTACTTCAAGTTAAAATTCTTAGATTCTTATCAATTTTTAAGTGCATCATTGAGTGAGTTAGCAAGAGGATTGCAAGTTTATGAACATGTAGAAAAACTAAGAAATGAATTTCCCCTGTTAACAGATGATATTCTTTATCAAAAGGGAGTGTTTCCCTACTGTTATTTCAAAAGTCTAAATACATTGTCAGAAAAATGTCTGCCACCACAATGTGAATTTTATAATGATCTCACTCGTTAACATTGTTCAGATGAAGAATATGAGCACGCTAGTAATGCGTGGTTTGCTTTCAATTGTAACAATTTTGGTGATTACATGCTTGCATATTTGAAACTGGATGTATTATTACTGGCAGATATTTTTGAAGTTTTTCGGTCACTAAGTCAAAGTGAAGATGAAGTAGATCCTGTCCATTTCGTTTAGCCTTCCACATCTTAGCTTTACTTCAGCTTTAAATTTGACATCTAATGATCCTCCACACTACATACAAGATGAAAGTATGTATAATCTCTTCGAAAGGGGAATAAGGGGTGGAACGACTTTTACGAACATTCACAGAGCACGTGCACGCATTTCGGAATTACAAAATAATACAAATGAAAGTCGTCACTTATCTTACATTGATGTCAATAACCTTTACGGTTCCTCGCTCAGCAAGAGTCTAACACATTCAAATTTAAATGGTTGAATGATAGTGAAGTAAGCTATTTTCTAAACGAAGAAAATATACAAGCTATCGATGATGATGGTGAAATTGGCTATATTTTTGATTTGAACTTGGAATATCCTGCAAACATACATGATGACACTGCCGATTTCCCATTAGCGCCAGAGATGCAGACCGTAGAGCAAAATATGTTCTCAACTTATATGAAGGATTTACATAGGAAAATAAGACCAGACACTCAATTCAGTTCAACTAAAAAACTCTTGCTTCATCAATTCAATGGGGAAAATTATGTTGTACACTATTCAATATTAAAATTTCATTTATCCACGGGTATGAAAATCACAGAAATTCACAACGGTATAAAGTTCACACAAAAGCCATGGTTGAGAACGTACATTGATATGAATTCACAAAAGAGAGCTCAATCAAGTACCAACTTTGAAAAGTCATTTTATAAGTTGAAAAATAATTCTTTATATGGTAAAACAATGGAAAATGTAAGACGAAGGAGAAAATTCAAATTAGTAAACAGCGTGGAACAATGTCGAAAATTATCAAATCATCCTCTCTATGTACAGCATAAGATATTTGATGAAGATGTAGTTGGTATGGAAATGTATAAACCTTCAATAATGTTGAATAAATTGATTTATGTTGGTCAGGCGGTACTTGACTATAGCAAATTGGAAATATACCATTTATACTACAATGATTTGAAAAGATGTCCACTGATAAATAGAACGCGGCTTTGTGGAGGTGATACCGATAGTTTTTTCCTATGTTTGTACACCTCACCATCTGTCCGCCTGGAGGATGTACTGCTATATTTTGGTGAAAAATTTGACTCTTCAAACTATGACAGTCATCACTGACTATACTCAACTACAAACAGAGCCAGATTAGGTTGTTTTAAGGATGAGTGTGCGGGAAAGTTGCCTGAGGAAATGATCTTGCTAAAACCAAAAATGTATTCAATGAAATATCTAGATTCAACTTGTGATAGCATCAAGCGGGCAAAAGGAGTGCAGAGAGCTGCAGTTAAAAAATTACATCATAATGATTATAGGACTGTGTACTAAAGTGAGAAAGATACAAATGAGGAAATGACAATTATAAATTCAAGAAATCTCGTAGTCACTACAAAATCATTTAGAAAGCGAGGACTTTCACTTTGGGAGGATAAGCGCTGTTGGTTAAATAAAAATCTATCTCTACCATATGGACACTATAGTTTAGGACTTCCCCCACCTTCAAAGAGAAGGAGATGCCTTCCTGCTACAAGTGACGCCAATCACTACATTTCTGCATAGTTATGCTTAATAATATATAGGTAGATTTAATATAAAATGAAATTTCTACATTTTTCCGATGTGTAGAAATAATTATTAAAACATAGGTAGTCCTACTATGAATTGAAGACGTAGCACTCAACATCATTCTGATATGTTGAGATGTAAAATAGCAAGCTTTATGCAAACAAATAAATTTAGGTTTACATTTGAAAACATGCCTCATTACATTAGAACATGGAAATTAAATGACTAACAAAGCATTCACATGACAAATTCTAAGAAAGTAGTCTTTCGTCACTTAATAACAAATAGTGGTGGAAAACATCGTGGCGTTTGCATTAGCCTTGACGCATTATCTTCACTGAAAGACTTCGCTGATCTGATTGACAACCATATGACACGGATGAAGATTCCACTCGATCAAAAGGTATGGATAAAGTGTGACTCTACCGTCAAGCTATACGTCTGTTCACCAAAGAGAGAAGATATTGACTATCGATTTTTCCGTTTCAGTGACGTCACATGGAGAAACTTTACAAAAGAGATACTACCACATATGATTTCATTCATTAAGGATGGAGGACATCAAGCGGATGGAAGTCGTGAATCGCATGTTAACTACAAAAGTAAACTCAAAACTCAATCTTCAAGAAATCGAGCGGAACATTCCCAATCGAAAGCAATGGTTATTAATAAAACACAAGATGAAGCCGACAACGAATCTACATCTGGGAAGACCCTCAATGTTAACATGGAGGATACGGAGGAAGGATAAATATGTGACTATCCTATTCTTTCCAAATGGAACAATCCAGTGTGTTGGTGGCTTCACTGATGGTGATCTACCATATCTACATTCTACGTTGGAAAATTTACTTAGAGACTCATTATTTGAATGGGAAGTGAAGACAATGACTGTGCTATGTGAATTGAACTATCATTATGACTTTCGTAAAGTCACATCATCAAATAATCTCACTTATGAAGTGGAACTATTTCCAGCAGCACAGATGACTAACTGGCACCCATATCATGCTCATGTATTCCATAATGGAAAGATTGTGATAACCGGCATTAAAGACATAAATGATGTTCCTCCCATCCTATGTGATTTGAGAAAAATATTTGTGAAATCTACATTGTAGCTATGTAAATATTTAGAAAAGAACAGTACATTTGAAAATACATATTGAAATGTAAACGTGTTTTGTTTTCCCTCTAAACCCAACGATTTGGAACATAAAACAAGGATATTTACATATAAATAAAGCTTTATTACAAAACAGATTCAATATACTTTGTAAGAATTACATCATTTTTATAGAAGTCTTTCGAAAAAAGTTGTAAAACACTTTTACAGTTATTTTTCAATGGTCTCTCGTTGACGAAATAGAGCACATAACCACCGCACATGAGAGATACATTGCTTTGGAGTGGAAACGATGTAACTTTCTTAATCGTCCAGGAGAACCTATTCATCCATAATGCGATATCATGTAAACGAGGTAGATTAAGAGAGTCAAAATATTCGGCCACTTTATAGTGATTGATGTACACTGAAACCCAATGTCTACCAGGAAGATTGTTGCTGTCCGTATTGATGATAAGCGAACAAGGATAGAAAGGAATTGAATTAGGTAAATTATCTCTAGAAAAGACATCAAGAAATATTGTCTTGGAGTAGGGATGAGCATTCCCCATTTTCCTCAAGATTTCGGTGTTGCTTAGGTTAGTCATCTCTGATAGCTGACAGTTACGTCTCACATTCTCGTTATTTCAACTTTGCTATCATAGATAGCATAAATGAGGCAAGTAATTGTTTTCTTCAAAGGTGACTCAAATGATACCTCTAGTCGTAGATTACCAGACTTTGTAACTCCTACGCTTTCACCACCTAGATCTGCATCTGCTGTGAGATTGTATATAATGAAGAAGTAACCATTTTTATACATATCCATTGTAATTCCATTTGAATCATCTGTGTTAAACATGCTCAGTGCAGTGAAAGTAGAACCATATTCACGTGCAAATTTGCCCTCTTTAAAATTAGGCTCATAAGCTTTGCAAACAACAAATTTTCCATCCTGATAGAGTGCTAGTTTACTAACGTTAAAGTGTTGGAAATTAAATGGATTCTTTTCAAAAGCACCAATAAATGACTCATTTTCCACAAATGTGATATACACCGCCTTCGGCATCGCAGTGGCAAAAAGATTTGGGTAGGCATGAGAGGATGATCCCGCACCAATTGTGAAGTTTGTTAACACACTGTGATTAACTGGATATATTGCATTGCTTTTCCTCAATCCTGTCGCATGCTCGTTGATAACTGACAGGTTCATTGTTGCTCTCCTTACATTGAGCACGGCACTACTTATGTTGATTTGGTAGTTTGTAGCTCCAAAAGCCATTAACGCGAACTCAGGATTTTGCACGAATAAATTTTATTTGCATTTTAACCTGTGATAGTAGATATCTAGATTGACGAAGGAAATCAAGATAGACAGGTCCTTTCAAGTATAATTCCTTTGAATCTGCTGTCAATTCCATTCGTTTTTTTAAACTTCCATTTGAAACCTCATCAAATTTCCCTTGCTGATCATCATACCAGCCGGCAACTTGCAAATGTGACTGTTTAGCTTGCTTCTGAAATTGCGTCATTGTATTTATGTATGCTCCATAGGGATATGCTCGATCCCCTCCTTCAATCTGTTTGTCATTCAATATTAAATACACATCTGAGAATACACTGGCAATAGGAAGATTTTCCAATCCCACTTTATCCTTAGTTGAATCAATATTGGTACCATCAGTCTTCTTAATTTGAATACACAATTCTAAATCAATGGATTGGCAGTCAATATAATCTTGAGGATTAGCAGGTATATCAAACTGAATAGGCTGTTGGTTATCATCGATATTTGTTGTGGGGACTATGTCTACAATAGTTGAGGTAATAATGTCAGTTTGAGGAGGCGGGGAATCAAAGAAACACAAAGCCGAATTGATAATCTGCATCGTATTAGCTTTACAAATATGTTGTCCTCCTTCGTTTTGACTTGTTTCCAGTCGCTGTGGAATTTCGTTTGCGCTTTCTTGTTTTCACACGACGTCTTGATTTAGAACGTGCTGCTCTGGTGGGCTTTTTACTTTTCCTACGCCTTTGCTTAGTAACTCGGCCTGATCCAACTTGTCTTGATTTTCTACGTTTCTTCCGAACTGTACGCCTCGTCTTTGTTAAATCATCTAATGCGTCTATGGCAGATTGCTGTGCACGCAATTTCATGGATTCACCGATATTCTCCCCTTGAAGTGCATCAGCTGCAACATTTGCACCAAAGTCTAAAGCTCTGTTTCCAACCCGCTTCATGAATGGTACGCCATACTTTTTGAGTGTTGGGAGAACCATACGTCTTAGTGCACCGAATATGCCTCCTCCAACTTGTCGTCTACCTCCAGCAAACACGGGATAGCCGCTCTGATAGGATGGACCACTGTAGATGCCTGACATTATGTCCTGTGGATAATTATAGATCCTACAATAGCGTAAAGCCTTAATCTCGTGTCCTGATGTGTAGTGTTAAAGCAGTAACACCACCACAGAATGGCACTACTTCACCTGAGTCATCATGAATTGATATGTCAATTCTATTGATGACATTTCTGCTCATTGGTACATACATCGTGTTAATAAATTCTTGATTGATTAGTTGCTTCCTCACGGATGAGAGCAGAAATGTGCGCAAAAGTGGGGCTTCAATGTCACCAACCCTTGTATATTCAATGATGTTACAATAGACGCACAAGTTGCTTATATCCCGCTCTAATGATGGTGTTGTATCGCCTGTTGATGTACCTTCATAAATAGTTGATTTTGAGAATCCCAATGTGGTCGTTAACACGCTATCCAGCTGGATAAGAGAGTTCTTCCCTACCTTTAGAATCATGCGTTTCTTATGTGGGTCATAAGAAAAGTGATATTCATCTGCATCAAGGTAATCTACACCAAACTCATTTAACTTTGTACACAATTCAGATAGCGTTTTCAAGCTTTCAATGTTTAAATTCACTCTTTTTACCAGTTCACTAGAAGTAGTCAATTCTTCACCCACAATGTCTTCGCTGTATACGTGGATATCCCATGAAACGTTTGTTGATGCTTTGAGTTTAGAAGAGGATAAATGAACCTTGCATGTATCATTTAATTCTGTCAACCAAGGTGCGCTTTCAAAGTCCTTAAACATCCCAATCATTTCAGATCCGAATTAAATAACAGCGGACTCAGACTTTTCCAATGGTGTCTTTTTAGTAAAAACAATAAATTCTGCCTCCGTTTCAACAGTAAATAAAGTTACTTTCTCTTTCTTATATTCACAAGTCATTAACGTTTCTGGCACTGATCCTTGAATCTTTCTTGCAACGTCTTCAACACTTCTAATAACTTCAAATTGATTCCTTACTCGGATGCTCCTTTTTTGTAATGCATACAATGGCACGATTCTACATCGAAAATCAATGACTTTCCTCTCCGAATTCCACCCACGTCCATTATACCAATACCTTGATGAGAATGTTGTTCTGGAATACCCGAAAGTATGACTCAAATCCTTATCCAATACAAGAAGAACATGCTTCCCTTCCTTCAACAATTTTGTTGACCCCTTTATGACTGGTCTGTAGAATTTATTCAAAGTCACCTTAAAGAGATCATTTATTCGTTGAAACATTCTACCGATTTCCTCTTCTGTATCTTGTAAGCTCATTGTGGAACTTTAGAATCAAAAGTTGACGTTGCAAATGGCTTTTGAATTTTAATCATGTTTTGGACAGATGGTAGAGATGTTGAAAAAGGATGTAAGGTTAGATGATGAAAAGCCCATGTACCATGTAGACTATTTTGAAATGTGCGAAAGCAATCATCCTTCTCTCGCACTTCTTTATGTAATTCAAAATAGTTGTTCTTTAGCAAACTGATATCGCTGTAATAAGTAATTTCAGTTAGAGCAACTTCATGGGAACCGTGCAGAGTAATTGGATTAGCGAATTCAACAGAGTATTGAGATGGTCTGTTGCCTGGGAATATCTTTGGGTTGCTATTGCTTGGAAGAATGATGTTGAAGTTAGTAGACATGTTAAACTCATATATGTAAGAAGTCACATGTTATATTAGCTTAAAAGCTACGAGTTTCTCCCACCTTCACATTTTGTAGATCCTGGTGCGTTATCCAACTATTGAATGAATCAGGACACCCTTTCCATTTAACTAGATATTTCCTGTGATTGCCATGACCTTTCTTCCTGATTATTTTATCAATCATATAAACCTCGTCACTTCTGTCTACTACTTGCAATTCATATGAGTAAAATTTTCCTTCAATTGGATTACCATGGTAATCTATTAATTTATACATGGTGGGTCTAAATTTTGTATTTACTTCATCTACAAAAACTCTTCTTCAGTCCAATTAGGTAGATACCCCTTCTCAAATGTAGACTTAACCTTCGAAATCCGAACTCTATCACCAACATTTATTTTCTTTTCATTGGAAATGTTCTTCGCTTTCTTATCATACAATCGAAGCCATACATCCATTGCATTATCTGGGGTAACATCAATTGGTCGCATCTAAGTAATACTATGCTAGCTTTAATTGTAATTCTTAACAAATTTCTGCAACTTATCTAGCCAAACGTGTGTATTTTTTGCAGTGAAATAGCGCCATATTTTCGTTTTCAATGTGCGATTGAACCTCTCAACCATGGCAGGTTTATAAGCACTTTTAACGCTAAACAATTCCACATTATGACTTTTGAGGAGCCTTCGAACATGAGAGTTCTCAAATTCCTTACCTTGATCGGTCTGTATTCTTTGTTTAACACGCCCCTCATCGAAAATGCTCTGAAAAGCCGCTTCAACTTCTGTTCCTCTTTTAGATTTCAGCGCACGTGCCCAAGCATAACGAGATAAAATATCTATTACGGTTAAGATGTATTTATAGCCATCATTGTACTGTGATATCTGTTGCATGTCAGCCAAGTCCGCTTGCCATTGACCATCTATATTGTTAACAACATATTTTCTCGTTGGAAACCGCTTTCTCGCATTTTTGTGAAGAGTGTAAGTCGGTTGACTCCTTAACCACTTCTTGACTTTCTCTATTCCCACACCTGCTGCACGAGTTAGAACCTCCGGACGACTGAAACTTGCGGGGTGATTTAAGTCTTAATAAATCTTTCTGAGTTTCACTGCTGTACTCATCGTCTTTGTTCTGATTTGCACGCGCATTACTCTCACAGCAACTGCTAACACAATTGATATCAACCTCTATACCC
Source organism: Prostheceraeus crozeri (assembly GCA_907163375.1). Classification (NCBI taxonomy): domain Eukaryota; kingdom Metazoa; phylum Platyhelminthes; order Polycladida; family Euryleptidae; genus Prostheceraeus; species Prostheceraeus crozeri. Next base: position 491,582 of record CAJQUW010003657.1, on the reverse strand, counting down.
TCTTCTCCTTTACCTTCGAGCGCAGATTTCAAACAGCAGCAAAACTTTTGTAGCGACATGATATGAGAGAAGCAAAGCTTAATTTATATTTGCTTAATATTTACTATAATCCTTTCCAACACGCATTGAGCGTCTAGTAGCTCTTTTTGGTTGAAGATCATCGGGATCATGAAGCTCTCGCTTGACCGCCATCGTGGGTGTTTTACTTTTTGATCCATCTTGTAAGTAACCCTTGTCCAACTCATTCACAGTCGGTCCTCCAATAATATTGTGTGGTACATTTTGATCAGATAAAATTTTCTGAAAATATGACCATCCTTGTGGTGCACCTAGTTTTCGCCTTACATCTCTGACAGCATAATGTAGAAGGTCATCTATGTGACTATTTCTAATAACATCACCAGTTGTTTAATCTATTATCTCCCCTCTCTCATTGAACTTTACATGTGGATCAATGAAGTCAAATAATCGCTCAGCGCGCACACGATATGGTCGAGGTGTTGACAAGGTTATAAATCGTCGCAACTTATCACGAATCTGTCGCCTCTCATCAATGTTTTCTGCTGCTAACTGCATTCGTCGATAGGGATTCTTAATCTTCTGAATTTCCATATCCTTTCGTGCTAGTTCCTTAAGTTGATTCGTAATAGGTTGATCTATATTTTTGACTTGTTGTGCACTTTGTAATGTAGTCAATTGTACATACTCCTCTTGAGGAATGACTACCATCTTTGAATACGACATGTTTGTAATAATAAGGCAACAAAGTACATTGCTTAAAACTAACTGTGAACCGAGAAAACTGTCATTGGTTCAGCGGAATTACGTATGATATTTGTTCGAAATCGAAGTCGTTCCGGACATTCCTGGGTTAGATCAATAAATAGATAGCCATGTGGTTTCTTAGTTACATCTTCATATATTTTTGAAAGAACTTTAGGTTGTTGAGGTAATATCTGTCTACTGAGATGATGTATCTGACTGCTGTCTCTTGGATTTTTAAATATTGCCAAATAATGTGTATTCAAACTTCTAGTTCTTTGCTCTTTCCCTCTATCAAAAATGTTTTGGGTGATATAGATTATGAAGGCCTCCCTATGATGTGCTGTCTGAATAAACATTTCAGTTACATCTTTCGATGATTTGCTTTCACGCAATAGATCATCTAGCACAATTGTGGAATGAGGAAACTATCAAGATTATATAGAAAAATATATAGAAGATACAAACATTTCTGTGATCGATGTACCCAATCGTTTACATATAAGACAACTTTGGAGCGACATTATCAATTTTGTGTTCGTGGAAAGGCACAAATAGAAAGAATGCCTAAACAACTAGAGGTAACCACAAGTAGCATGGAATGTCAATTAAGTCCTCCTTTAGTTGTTTATGCAGATATAGAGTGCTACATCGATAAAAAAGTACACAAACCGGCAGCAGTTGGTGTTTATCATGTTTGGCATAAAGCTCTCCAGTCCAGATTTGAAAACAAATATTATGTCTTCAAAGGAGAGAATTGTATTATGGACTTCTTGGATCACCTAGAAAATATAGCTCAAAACTTATATGATAATCAGCGTGCAATAAGCCGGAAACCAATGTCTCTTTCTTCTGATGAAGAAGAAAAACATAAAAATGTAAAAAATTGTAATACATGTAAAGCTGCATTTAGCGATGATTGCATAAAAGTAAGAGATCACGATCATTTAACAGGAAGATATAGACAAACAATATGCAGTAAATGCAATCTTCGATTAAAACTAAATAGGCGGGAACTACCCATCTTCTTCCATAATTTTAAGAATTATGATAGTCATATCGTTTGCTATGAAGCAATTGGAAAGAAGAAGTCATGGAAATTGGAAGTAGGAGCAGCAACAGCTGAAAAGTATATAACTCTATCCGCCAGCGTCCCTGTGAACGAATACAAAGGAAAAACAATCTACTTCAAGTTAAAATTCTTAGATTCTTATCAATTTTTAAGTGCATCATTGAGTGAGTTAGCAAGAGGATTGCAAGTTTATGAACATGTAGAAAAACTAAGAAATGAATTTCCCCTGTTAACAGATGATATTCTTTATCAAAAGGGAGTGTTTCCCTACTGTTATTTCAAAAGTCTAAATACATTGTCAGAAAAATGTCTGCCACCACAATGTGAATTTTATAATGATCTCACTCGTTAACATTGTTCAGATGAAGAATATGAGCACGCTAGTAATGCGTGGTTTGCTTTCAATTGTAACAATTTTGGTGATTACATGCTTGCATATTTGAAACTGGATGTATTATTACTGGCAGATATTTTTGAAGTTTTTCGGTCACTAAGTCAAAGTGAAGATGAAGTAGATCCTGTCCATTTCGTTTAGCCTTCCACATCTTAGCTTTACTTCAGCTTTAAATTTGACATCTAATGATCCTCCACACTACATACAAGATGAAAGTATGTATAATCTCTTCGAAAGGGGAATAAGGGGTGGAACGACTTTTACGAACATTCACAGAGCACGTGCACGCATTTCGGAATTACAAAATAATACAAATGAAAGTCGTCACTTATCTTACATTGATGTCAATAACCTTTACGGTTCCTCGCTCAGCAAGAGTCTAACACATTCAAATTTAAATGGTTGAATGATAGTGAAGCTATTTTCTAAACGAAGAAAATATACAAGCTATCGATGATGATGGTGAAATTGGCTATATTTTTGATTTGAACTTGGAATATCCTGCAAACATACATGATGACACTGCCGATTTCCCATTAGCGCCAGAGATGCAGACCGTAGAGCAAAATATGTTCTCAACTTATATGAAGGATTTACATAGGAAAATAAGACCAGACACTCAATTCAGTTCAACTAAAAAACTCTTGCTTCATCAATTCAATGGGGAAAATTATGTTGTACACTATTCAATATTAAAATTTCATTTATCCACGGGTATGAAAATCACAGAAATTCACAACGGTATAAAGTTCACACAAAAGCCATGGTTGAGAACGTACATTGATATGAATTCACAAAAGAGAGCTCAATCAAGTACCAACTTTGAAAAGTCATTTTATAAGTTGAAAAATAATTCTTTATATGGTAAAACAATGGAAAATGTAAGACGAAGGAGAAAATTCAAATTAGTAAACAGCGTGGAACAATGTCGAAAATTATCAAATCATCCTCTCTATGTACAGCATAAGATATTTGATGAAGATGTAGTTGGTATGGAAATGTATAAACCTTCAATAATGTTGAATAAATTGATTTATGTTGGTCAGGCGGTACTTGACTATAGCAAATTGGAAATATACCATTTATACTACAATGATTTGAAAAGATGTCCACTGATAAATAGAACGCGGCTTTGTGGAGGTGATACCGATAGTTTTTTCCTATGTTTGTACACCTCACCATCTGTCCGCCTGGAGGATGTACTGCTATATTTTGGTGAAAAATTTGACTCTTCAAACTATGACAGTCATCACTGACTATACTCAACTACAAACAGAGCCAGATTAGGTTGTTTTAAGGATGAGTGTGCGGGAAAGTTGCCTGAGGAAATGATCTTGCTAAAACCAAAAATATATTCAATGAAATATCTAGATTCAACTTGTGATAGCATCAAGCGGGCAAAAGGAGTGCAGAGAGCTGCAGTTAAAAAATTACATCATAATGATTATAGGACTGTGTACTAAAGTGAGAAAGATACAAATGAGGAAATGACAATTATAAATTCAAGAAATCTCGTAGTCACTACAAAATCATTTAGAAAGCGAGGACTTTCACTTTGGGAGGATAAGCGCTGTTGGTTAAATAAAAATCTATCTCTACCATATGGACACTATAGTTTAGGACTTCCCCCACCTTCAAAGAGAAGGAGATGCCTTCCTGCTACAAGTGACGCCAATCACTACATTTCTGCATAGTTATGCTTAATAATATATAGGTAGATTTAATATAAAATGAAATTTCTACATTTTTCCGATGTGTAGAAATAATTATTAAAACATAGGTAGTCCTACTATGAATTGAAGACGTAGCACTCAACATCATTCTGATATGTTGAGATGTAAAATAGCAAGCTTTATGCAAACAAATAAATTTAGGTTTACATTTGAAAACATGCCTCATTACATTAGAACATGGAAATTAAATGACTAACAAAGCATTCACATGACAAATTCTAAGAAAGTAGTCTTTCGTCACTTAATAACAAATAGTGGTGGAAAACATCGTGGCGTTTGCATTAGCCTTGACGCATTATCTTCACTGAAAGACTTCGCTGATCTGATTGACAACCATATGACACGGATGAAGATTCCACTCGATCAAAAGGTATGGATAAAGTGTGACTCTACCGTCAAGCTATACGTCTGTTCACCAAAGAGAGAAGATATTGACTATCGATTTTTCCGTTTCAGTGACGTCACATGGAGAAACTTTACAAAAGAGATACTACCACATATGATTTCATTCATTAAGGATGGAGGACATCAAGCGGATGGAAGTCGTGAATCGCATGTTAACTACAAAAGTAAACTCAAAACTCAATCTTCAAGAAATCGAGCGGAACATTCCCAATCGAAAGCAATGGTTATTAATAAAACACAAGATGAAGCCGACAACGAATCTACATCTGGGAAGACCCTCAATGTTAACATGGAGGATACGGAGGAAGGATAAATATGTGACTATCCTATTCTTTCCAAATGGAACAATCCAGTGTGTTGGTGGCTTCACTGATGGTGATCTACCATATCTACATTCTACGTTGGAAAATTTACTTAGAGACTCATTATTTGAATGGGAAGTGAAGACAATGACTGTGCTATGTGAATTGAACTATCATTATGACTTTCGTAAAGTCACATCATCAAATAATCTCACTTATGAAGTGGAACTATTTCCAGCAGCACAGATGACTAACTGGCACCCATATCATGCTCATGTATTCCATAATGGAAAGATTGTGATAACCGGCATTAAAGACATAAATGATGTTCCTCCCATCCTATGTGATTTGAGAAAAATATTTGTGAAATCTACATTGTAGCTATGTAAATATTTAGAAAAGAACAGTACATTTGAAAATACATATTGAAATGTAAACGTGTTTTGTTTTCCCTCTAAACCCAACGATTTGGAACATAAAACAAGGATATTTACATATAAATAAAGCTTTATTACAAAACAGATTCAATATACTTTGTAAGAATTACATCATTTTTATAGAAGTCTTTCGAAAAAAGTTGTAAAACACTTTTACAGTTATTTTTCAATGGTCTCTCGTTGACGAAATAGAGCACATAACCACCGCACATGAGAGATACATTGCTTTGGAGTGGAAACGATGTAACTTTCTTAATCGTCCAGGAGAACCTATTCATCCATAATGCGATATCATGTAAACGAGGTAGATTAAGAGAGTCAAAATATTCGGCCACTTTATAGTGATTGATGTACACTGAAACCCAATGTCTACCAGGAAGATTGTTGCTGTCCGTATTGATGATAAGCGAACAAGGATAGAAAGGAATTGAATTAGGTAAATTATCTCTAGAAAAGACATCAAGAAATATTGTCTTGGAGTAGGGATGAGCATTCCCCATTTTCCTCAAGATTTCGGTGTTGCTTAGGTTAGTCATCTCTGATAGCTGACAGTTACGTCTCACATTCTCGTTATTTCAACTTTGCTATCATAGATAGCATAAATGAGGCAAGTAATTGTTTTCTTCAAAGGTGACTCAAATGATACCTCTAGTCGTAGATTACCAGACTTTGTAACTCCTACGCTTTCACCACCTAGATCTGCATCTGCTGTGAGATTGTATATAATGAAGAAGTAACCATTTTTATACATATCCATTGTAATTCCATTTGAATCATCTGTGTTAAACATGCTCAGTGCAGTGAAAGTAGAACCATATTCACGTGCAAATTTGCCCTCTTTAAAATTAGGCTCATAAGCTTTGCAAACAACAAATTTTCCATCCTGATAGAGTGCTAGTTTACTAACGTTAAAGTGTTGGAAATTAAATGGATTCTTTTCAAAAGCACCAATAAATGACTCATTTTCCACAAATGTGATATACACCGCCTTCGGCATCGCAGTGGCAAAAAGATTTGGGTAGGCATGAGAGGATGATCCCGCACCAATTGTGAAGTTTGTTAACACACTGTGATTAACTGGATATATTGCATTGCTTTTCCTCAATCCTGTCGCATGCTCGTTGATAACTGACAGGTTCATTGTTGCTCTCCTTACATTGAGCACGGCACTACTTATGTTGATTTGGTAGTTTGTAGCTCCAAAAGCCATTAACGCGAACTCAGGATTTTGCACGAATAAATTTTATTTGCATTTTAACCTGTGATAGTAGATATCTAGATTGACGAAGGAAATCAAGATAGACAGGTCCTTTCAAGTATAATTCCTTTGAATCTGCTGTCAATTCCATTCGTTTTTTTAAACTTCCATTTGAAACCTCATCAAATTTCCCTTGCTGATCATCATACCAGCCGGCAACTTGCAAATGTGACTGTTTAGCTTGCTTCTGAAATTGCGTCATTGTATTTATGTATGCTCCATAGGGATATGCTCGATCCCCTCCTTCAATCTGTTTGTCATTCAATATTAAATACACATCTGAGAATACACTGGCAATAGGAAGATTTTCCAATCCCACTTTATCCTTAGTTGAATCAATATTGGTACCATCAGTCTTCTTAATTTGAATACACAATTCTAAATCAATGGATTGGCAGTCAATATAATCTTGAGGATTAGCAGGTATATCAAACTGAATAGGCTGTTGGTTATCATCGATATTTGTTGTGGGGACTATGTCTACAATAGTTGAGGTAATAATGTCAGTTTGAGGAGGCGGGGAATCAAAGAAACACAAAGCCGAATTGATAATCTGCATCGTATTAGCTTTACAAATATGTTGTCCTCCTTCGTTTTGACTTGTTTCCAGTCGCTGTGGAATTTCGTTTGCGCTTTCTTGTTTTCACACGACGTCTTGATTTAGAACGTGCTGCTCTGGTGGGCTTTTTACTTTTCCTACGCCTTTGCTTAGTAACTCGGCCTGATCCAACTTGTCTTGATTTTCTACGTTTCTTCCGAACTGTACGCCTCGTCTTTGTTAAATCATCTAATGCGTCTATGGCAGATTGCTGTGCACGCAATTTCATGGATTCACCGATATTCTCCCCTTGAAGTGCATCAGCTGCAACATTTGCACCAAAGTCTAAAGCTCTGTTTCCAACCCGCTTCATGAATGGTACGCCATACTTTTTGAGTGTTGGGAGAACCATACGTCTTAGTGCACCGAATATGCCTCCTCCAACTTGTCGTCTACCTCCAGCAAACACGGGATAGCCGCTCTGATAGGATGGACCACTGTAGATGCCTGACATTATGTCCTGTGGATAATTATAGATCCTACAATAGCGTAAAGCCTTAATCTCGTGTCCTGATGTGTAGTGTTAAAGCAGTAACACCACCACAGAATGGCACTACTTCACCTGAGTCATCATGAATTGATATGTCAATTCTATTGATGACATTTCTGCTCATTGGTACATACATCGTGTTAATAAATTCTTGATTGATTAGTTGCTTCCTCACGGATGAGAGCAGAAATGTGCGCAAAAGTGGGGCTTCAATGTCACCAACCCTTGTATATTCAATGATGTTACAATAGACGCACAAGTTGCTTATATCCCGCTCTAATGATGGTGTTGTATCGCCTGTTGATGTACCTTCATAAATAGTTGATTTTGAGAATCCCAATGTGGTCGTTAACACGCTATCCAGCTGGATAAGAGAGTTCTTCCCTACCTTTAGAATCATGCGTTTCTTATGTGGGTCATAAGAAAAGTGATATTCATCTGCATCAAGGTAATCTACACCAAACTCATTTAACTTTGTACACAATTCAGATAGCGTTTTCAAGCTTTCAATGTTTAAATTCACTCTTTTTACCAGTTCACTAGAAGTAGTCAATTCTTCACCCACAATGTCTTCGCTGTATACGTGGATATCCCATGAAACGTTTGTTGATGCTTTGAGTTTAGAAGAGGATAAATGAACCTTGCATGTATCATTTAATTCTGTCAACCAAGGTGCGCTTTCAAAGTCCTTAAACATCCCAATCATTTCAGATCCGAATTAAATAACAGCGGACTCAGACTTTTCCAATGGTGTCTTTTTAGTAAAAACAATAAATTCTGCCTCCGTTTCAACAGTAAATAAAGTTACTTTCTCTTTCTTATATTCACAAGTCATTAACGTTTCTGGCACTGATCCTTGAATCTTTCTTGCAACGTCTTCAACACTTCTAATAACTTCAAATTGATTCCTTACTCGGATGCTCCTTTTTTGTAATGCATACAATGGCACGATTCTACATCGAAAATCAATGACTTTCCTCTCCGAATTCCACCCACGTCCATTATACCAATACCTTGATGAGAATGTTGTTCTGGAATACCCGAAAGTATGACTCAAATCCTTATCCAATACAAGAAGAACATGCTTCCCTTCCTTCAACAATTTTGTTGACCCCTTTATGACTGGTCTGTAGAATTTATTCAAAGTCACCTTAAAGAGATCATTTATTCGTTGAAACATTCTACCGATTTCCTCTTCTGTATCTTGTAAGCTCATTGTGGAACTTTAGAATCAAAAGTTGACGTTGCAAATGGCTTTTGAATTTTAATCATGTTTTGGACAGATGGTAGAGATGTTGAAAAAGGATGTAAGGTTAGATGATGAAAAGCCCATGTACCATGTAGACTATTTTGAAATGTGCGAAAGCAATCATCCTTCTCTCGCACTTCTTTATGTAATTCAAAATAGTTGTTCTTTAGCAAACTGATATCGCTGTAATAAGTAATTTCAGTTAGAGCAACTTCATGGGAACCGTGCAGAGTAATTGGATTAGCGAATTCAACAGAGTATTGAGATGGTCTGTTGCCTGGGAATATCTTTGGGTTGCTATTGCTTGGAAGAATGATGTTGAAGTTAGTAGACATGTTAAACTCATATATGTAAGAAGTCACATGTTATATTAGCTTAAAAGCTACGAGTTTCTCCCACCTTCACATTTTGTAGATCCTGGTGCGTTATCCAACTATTGAATGAATCAGGACACCCTTTCCATTTAACTAGATATTTCCTGTGATTGCCATGACCTTTCTTCCTGATTATTTTATCAATCATATAAACCTCGTCACTTCTGTCTACTACTTGCAATTCATATGAGTAAAATTTTCCTTCAATTGGATTACCATGGTAATCTATTAATTTATACATGGTGGGTCTAAATTTTGTATTTACTTCATCTACAAAAACTCTTCTTCAGTCCAATTAGGTAGATACCCCTTCTCAAATGTAGACTTAACCTTCGAAATCCGAACTCTATCACCAACATTTATTTTCTTTTCATTGGAAATGTTCTTCGCTTTCTTATCATACAATCGAAGCCATACATCCATTGCATTATCTGGGGTAACATCAATTGGTCGCATCTAAGTAATACTATGCTAGCTTTAATTGTAATTCTTAACAAATTTCTGCAACTTATCTAGCCAAACGTGTGTATTTTTTGCAGTGAAATAGCGCCATATTTTCGTTTTCAATGTGCGATTGAACCTCTCAACCATGGCAGGTTTATAAGCACTTTTAACGCTAAACAATTCCACATTATGACTTTTGAGGAGCCTTCGAACATGAGAGTTCTCAAATTCCTTACCTTGATCGGTCTGTATTCTTTGTTTAACACGCCCCTCATCGAAAATGCTCTGAAAAGCCGCTTCAACTTCTGTTCCTCTTTTAGATTTCAGCGCACGTGCCCAAGCATAACGAGATAAAATATCTATTACGGTTAAGATGTATTTATAGCCATCATTGTACTGTGATATCTGTTGCATGTCAGCCAAGTCCGCTTGCCATTGACCATCTATATTGTTAACAACATATTTTCTCGTTGGAAACCGCTTTCTCGCATTTTTGTGAAGAGTGTAAGTCGGTTGACTCCTTAACCACTTCTTGACTTTCTCTATTCCCACACCTGCTGCACGAGTTAGAACCTCCGGACGACTGAAACTTGCGGGGTGATTTAAGTCTTAATAAATCTTTCTGAGTTTCACTGCTGTACTCATCGTCTTTGTTCTGATTTGCACGCGCATTACTCTCACAGCAACTGCTAACACAATTGATATCAACCTCTATACCCTCTTCTCCTTTACCTTCGAGCGCAGATTTCAAACAGCAGCAAAACTTTTGTAGCGACATGATATGAGAGAAGCAAAGCTTAATTTATATTTGCTTAATATTTACTATAATCCTTTCCAACACGCATTGAGCGTCTAGTAGCTCTTTTTGGTTGAAGATCATCGGGATCATGAAGCTCTCGCTTGACCGCCATCGTGGGTGTTTTACTTTTTGATCCATCTTGTAAGTAACCCTTGTCCAACTCATTCACAGTCGGTCCTCCAATAATATTGTGTGGTACATTTTGATCAGATAAAATTTTCTGAAAATATGACCATCCTTGTGGTGCACCTAGTTTTCGCCTTACATCTCTGACAGCATAATGTAGAAGGTCATCTATGTGACTATTTCTAATAACATCACCAGTTGTTTAATCTATTATCTCCCCTCTCTCATTGAACTTTACATGTGGATCAATGAAGTCAAATAATCGCTCAGCGCGCACACGATATGGTCGAGGTGTTGACAAGGTTATAAATCGTCGCAACTTATCACGAATCTGTCGCCTCTCATCAATGTTTTCTGCTGCTAACTGCATTCGTCGATAGGGATTCTTAATCTTCTGAATTTCCATATCCTTTCGTGCTAGTTCCTTAAGTTGATTCGTAATAGGTTGATCTATATTTTTGACTTGTTGTGCACTTTGTAATGTAGTCAATTGTACATACTCCTCTTGAGGAATGACTACCATCTTTGAATACGACATGTTTGTAATAATAAGGCAACAAAGTACATTGCTTAAAACTAACTGTGAACCGAGAAAACTGTCATTGGTTCAGCGGAATTACGTATGATATTTGTTCGAAATCGAAGTCGTTCCGGACATTCCTGGGTTAGATCAATAAATAGATAGCCATGTGGTTTCTTAGTTACATCTTCATATATTTTTGAAAGAACTTTAGGTTGTTGAGGTAATATCTGTCTACTGAGATGATGTATCTGACTGCTGTCTCTTGGATTTTTAAATATTGCCAAATAATGTGTATTCAAACTTCTAGTTCTTTGCTCTTTCCCTCTATCAAAAATGTTTTGGGTGATATAGATTATGAAGGCTTCCCTATGATGTGCTGTCTGAATAAACATTTCAGTTACATCTTTCGATGATTTGCTTTCACGCAATAGATCATCTAGCACAATTAAGTCACCTGCTTTGATGTCTTCAGTTGTCGGTAACCCTTGCTTCACATCATAACCTTTCTGGCGAAGTGCAGAATGTAGTTGTGGTTGAAATATACCATAATACCATTTAACTCTTATAATTTCTATATTAAACATCTCATTTCTAAATTGTAGTAATTGAGTTACAAAAGTAGTTTCACCGGACTGACTTGGTCCGGCCACACACATTGTGCGATCAGTGAATAGGCGAAAATCTGTCATCCTGAAATTTCAAAAGCTTTAAAGACCAACACCCACCATTTTGCTTAGAATAAAACAAGTCATGTTCCATAACAATTTTATTTACATTTTGAAATTTTCATTTCACATTCACAGCATTTGTGTTTCCTCATCAATGTCAGCATTAAAATAACTTCTCGCGTCAATTTGAGCATCTTGGCGCTTCAATTTCAACTTAACACTCCCTTCCTTGGATTTCCGTCCCCGCTTTTTGCATTCTTCAACATCCTTCCCATCTTTTGAAGTAGGTTTATCGATGGTGATTAGACACTTATCAATCGGCATTGGCTCATAAACCAACTGTAGAACTTTCATTTGTAACGATGCCACTTTTCCGGTTGAGCCGTGAGCACCAATGTATAGTCCGTTGACGTGTATTAAACCCATGTATCGTCCGCGCTTCAGATCATCACACTCCATTGTATTTCCAAGTAGATCGAATGCTTGAAAGTGATCGGACAATTTCAAGAATAGCGTATCGAACTCGGTAATTCCTTATAACCAATTCCTTCCTCTAACGCCTTCCTCCAATGTGTAGGAGCACTTTCGGGCAACACAACGCATTCCCTCGCCAAAGAGTCGATGGTTTTGAGTATCATCTGCTGCCATTTCGGAAAGGTCACTCGCATTTGTCTCATGTTGCTATATCCAGATGAAGACATACCATTACTGTGGTAAAATGGAACTTGAAGGTAGAAACCATCGTCACCATAGCTCAACGTTTGGAAGTAAAAGGTATTTCCAATCCCTTGAACCTTCCTTGTCGGTCGGAATTTAAGGAGATCACGTTCAAATGAGTCGCTCTCCTCTCTAACTATAAACATTTTTTGAGACATAATTCAATGTTGTACTTATTCGGAGCTTTTCAACCGTCAGCGATGAATGATAGCTTGAAAGTGATTAAAGAGTACAAGCGCGTCTCTCTTATATACATATTCACATGAGTCATCAATCAATGATGACGTGTCAATCCATGATTCGTCGTCTACAGCAACACTGCGGCACCTGCTACAACTTTCCCTAGTGGACTGTTGAGTACATTGTAAATGCAGTTTCCAATATCATTCAACATATTCAAAAACCCACCACCTCCACGCTGAACTAAGTTCCGCCTTTTCATATCACTGCTTCTTTGATTTGAAACTTTTCTAATGCTGTTTAGAGAATCAGTACTCAATAAAGGCTTGTATATTGGGAGGCATTTGTGCATTGCAAAAGCCAAATCATGGATGAAATCATCACTTGAGTTTTGAATTAATTTGCACTTAACTTTATTGTTTCGTATGCTGTTTAATTTTCGCAACGCCTTCTTAAACTGACTTGAAGGTCTAAAAGAACCATTCTTCCGAGAAAAAGATGCCTTTCGTTTTGCAGTCATTTTTATTGTGTCAAAAGCAAAGTATTTATGAAAATATACATTTTTGCTTAGTTCCATGCAACAAAGTCAAACGGTAACAGATGGTAGGTCGTAGTCATCAACATCACTCAAGGTCTGAGTCGTTGCAGTTATAAGCTGTTCTATATTACACATTAAATCCTTTGATAGAGATCATGCATGAACAGCATGGTTTTGAAGCGAAGACTTTTAAAAGATTAGCATAGTATGCTCTGAACTTGATTATGTCCCGCTCATCTTGCACTGCCACATTGACGCTCATCGACGGGGGTCCGGTAAACATGTTCACCTTGAATTTACCACCATTTTCATCATAGTGGCTAAATACGATTATATCATATAAACAAGTCTTCAATTTCCGTGTTCTCATTTCACAATAGCAACGAGAACTCTGTGGAATAGCTTCCGTCAAACTCAGAGGCTTGAACACTTCATCGAGCCAAAATCTTAGTACTCGCGGAAGGGCATTGGTCAATGTCTCCATAAAGAGTTTCTGAAGTTCAATATCATCTTCACAATGGCAGAATGTGACAATATCCTCCATCAGATCTATGAGATCAGCTTTGTAACCAATAACATCATTTGCAGAGTAGAAAATCTTGCTAGTAAACAGATTGTCTTTGTGAATAATTGAAACAGGAATGATCGTGGTAAATGGCATGTTTATTAATGTCTACAATCCTCAACAAGTATGGTTGTAATAGAAGTGTGATAACCTTATATACAAAAGCTGCATAATAGCAACCAATCACAGACACGCATGATGACTCATCATGAACAACATACAGTGACTGTTGAAATTATTTCTTCATCACAAAAGGGACAACATATAGTTTCCAAGGGTATATAGCATGTAGAACATGGTAACAAGAGAAGGAATTTTTCCCGTTCAAAACACCTAATGCAGTTCCGTTCACATAATAATTCAAACGTCTCCATTTCTAATTTCTTTCTGAAGTCACTTTCATTGATAGAACATTTCGATAAATCAATTGAAGGTTTCACTTTTTTATCTCCGTTTCAGAAAGTTCCAATTTCATCCTCCTAATTTCACTGTCTTTATAATGTAGCATTGAGAAATCTTCTATCCAACTACGATCCAAATTAGCATTCATGGTATGCCCATCCAGATCCATTAGTCGTTCAACTAAATCACCAGCCTTGATATTTTCATTTAGATATGTAACAGTTTCTATAGCCTTTAGCGAATAACCAAGGTTTCTTGCAACAATCCATGAAATTGGGAAACTAGTCATCAATATTCACATCAACAAACAACTTTCACGTATTCATAACTTAACCTAGTTATGAAAATCAATACAATTGTCATGATAGTCACAATTGTTGCATTTGAGCAAGCAGTCTTAAAACAAACATCTGTTTAAGTTCCGAAATAGATGTTCGCATCCCTATTCTAATTCACATACTCTAATTCAATTTCGGAACAAGCCGTTCCGATCCCAACACACAAATAGGTGTACCGAATCATTATGATCTCAATTCGGCTATCAATCGGAACGCGGTTCCTATTTACATGATCGAAACATGTTCCGATTGACAATTCGGAACATGTTCCTATCCATGTTCGCATCCATTGGCAATCCGGAACATGTTCCTATCCATGTTCGCATTGGCAATTCGGAACATGTTCCTATCCAGGTACCTATCCACTATCAGTGCGTCCGCAAAACTAACTACTAATGTGTAAACACTTTCGATTTTACTAAATAAACTCGAGGGGAATATAGTTGTCAATTGTTGCCAAATGTAAGATATGCAAATTTTTGCAGTTCTGAGGAAGTTACCACGGAATTGAATGATCATGATTGTAATGCAGAAGGAATGATGGTATTTTACAGATTCTCAGTGTCATGACAGCCTTGGAGATTTGATGTTTGTTAAATTAGCGATTCGATGGGTTCCTATTACTTTCATGCTCAACCTCAAAAGTATTTTCTTAAGCGTGATCATATCAAAGGAAACCTTCCACTGGCACAGCAAAATCACATAATCAAGACAATGATTTCAATTAACTTTGAAAGATGTACATGGTTCCACATCACTATTCAGATTCAAGAAATGAAACATAAATTTAGAGAATCATAAAATCGCCGGTGAAAATTGAACTAAAAGCTTGAAATTTCAGCCAAGAAAGCACAATAAGATCGCGAGTTTTTCATAAAGACTTCCGTTATAAAACGGATCATGAAATTCCCTTGATAATCAGCTTAATTTCGCTTAGTTAGGATGCTGATTAGCAAATACAGTAATACCTCGATATCTCGCCACCATCCGTTCCAGGTGGCGAGAAGCGAGGGTGGCGAGATAAAGAAGGAGTAAAATTTCCAGTCGTGTTATCAATTATTTCTGTTTGTAATCAAATATCGTACGTATGTAGCCCTTTATGGATTCCAATATGCATTATCACTAGCAAATTGTCTTATCTTAAGTAGATGAACATCACCTTTTCCGAGTCATTAGTAGAAACACGCAATTCAATAGCGGTGATCTCAAGTCAATAGTAGATCCGCTCAAATCAGCAACGGGAATCTCAAATCATTAATAGAAATTCCATTCTATCTCAAGTCAACAGTAGATCTACCCACTTCAACAACGGAAAGCAAAAATGAAGAGTAGATGTTGGGATCTTTTGTCATGCTTCAAAATTTACGGGCCAGTTTGTGCCTCTTTAGAATGGATATGGAGTTGCAATTACGGATTCATTAATGTTTTTACTTGATTGAGCACTATTTCGTTTTACAGACAAAAGTTTAATAGCAAATGGAAGACATAAGAAGCATGCATGTAATGTAGCCCCCAGGATTCGAAGCTGCAAAGAATGAATTCTAGAATTTTTGTTCTAGTCATGTAGGCTGTGTTTAGAGACAGTTCGTCCTGATCGCTGATAATGAAAAGCAACAATGTGGGTATGTGAAAAATCTGTCTATAATTTTCAATAGAAACAATAGAATAAAAATATGCTGAACATAAATCATGATGAACGACATAACACTGAAAATTTCCACTGATGCATTTACATATCTCAATATATTATGTCTTCTTCTCTCAACACACGACCGTAATACGTCTGCATATGTGAAAACCATCGGTCACATTTATAAGCCGTTTTTACGGCAACGTTCTGCTCAGCTTATTGCATTAGAGTTGCAAGTCTTTGGGGGTGGGGTTGCAAAATGACCTGGTCCCTCACCTCTGCCATTTGGCGCTTGACTCCGGCTTTCCACGAACTGAACGCATCTTCGCAAATGTTGAACATGGGAGAATAGGGAGAAAGAAATTTTGCACTGTGAGTACTTGGGAGATTAGCCAAGTGGTGATTGCGATGGATACTGCAATTGTCCATTATGAATACCGCCAACGTTTCATGTCCAATATTCAGGGACAGCTCTGACAGAAAGGAATTGAAGGCTGTCGAATTCGTATTCGATGTAATGAACTGGTGATGAACCAGACCCCGTCTTGGAGACACGGCAAATAATGCACTAAAATTTGTGCTCTTTCGTCCACCAACAACACGCACAGCCCGATCGCCTCTGATGGCTCTCCCGCGAGTACGTTTGATCCAAAGATGAAAGCCACTCCCCTCAATAAAAATCGTTAGTTGGTGCTATCAATCAATGCATGCATCGAGTCGTTGTGATGAGTCAATTGTTTGGCATGACGGGCAATCTTTGTTTCTGCACATGCCATTGTACTTTTGTCTATTATTGTTAGTTAGCTAACGAAGACGTGAATAAGTGATTGCGCGATGCAAACTGCATTATGCAATCGTAGCTACATGTCTTAAACTGGCCCGTAAATTTTGAAGCATGACAAAAGATCCCAACATCTACTCTTCATTTTTGCTTTCCGTTGTTGAAGTGGGTAGATCCACTGTTGACTTGAGATAGAATAGAATTTCTATTAATGATTTGAGATTCCCGTTGCTGATTTGAGCGGATCTACTATTGACTTGAGATCACCGCTATTGAATTGCGTGTTTCTACTAATGACTCGGAAAAGGTGTACAAATCCATTATCATTTGCATCTATTAGGATAACACATCGTATTTATGTACATCATTTGTTGTCGTATCAGATTGCTCAAAATAGCGTAACAGTGTATCAATAGCTTCATTTGCTTTGCCATTTGTTGTGCGAGTTGATATTGCATCTTCTACATCTTGAATTTCAAGATCATCTCTCTTCCCCACTCACAACCTTTATGATCTCCTCGTCGGTCATCGTTCCGCAAGTGGTAAGTTCCTTATCAATATTGATGTATTCAGTAGGAGACATCAAGAGCTCGGTCGGTATACGTAATCGCTCGAAGATGTTTCCAAACTCACGTAGAGAGTGGTCAGTTTCCGTTGTTGCTGCAGCTGATGACCTGACTTCCTCAGTGGAATCATCTACAGGCAAAATTCCCGTATGGCGCCAACAATTGCTGATACAGCTCTGTCACAGCTTCCCAACTCAATTTAGTCCAGCGGATTGCATCACTGATCTCCACCTTTGGTTGTCGTCCTTCTTCCATGGCGTCAATGTGAAAACGCACCAGATGACGACGGTAGTTGACCTTGAACGAATTGATTATACCGGCGTCCATAGGCTGAAGATGACTGGTTGTCGTAGGAGGCAGGAACTCACAACGAATGTTATCCAAATTTTCTTGGATGATGTGACTTGGTGCATTATCCATCAGTAGTAGGACATGACGATTGAAGGCCACTAGAAAATCTTGCAATATACCATAAACCATCATTGCCTTGCTGTTGGCGTAATAATCACAGTATAATTTCGGGTCGAAATGCTTGAAACAGCGAGGGTGCAAGCTCTTACCGATGACAAGTGGCTTCAGTTTGTCCGACCCATCAGCGTTAGTGCAAAGCATAACTGAGATTCTATCTTTCGGCTTCTTCATGCCTTTAACAAACTCCTTTGTAGTCAACGATCGATTAGGGAGCATCCGGAAAAATAACCGTTTCATCCAGGTTATAGACGTTGCGAAGTGATGCGTCTCGAAGTACACATGCGATTTTTTCTCTTCCACGATCGATTGTGCCTGCATCCACACCAGCACTTTCACCTAGAATGTTCTTACAGGAAATGCCACACCGCATCTTGAACCACTGTATCCATCCATTTGAATATTGAAAGTTCGTGATACTTAATTGATCACCGAATTGCTTAGCCTTCTCTCGCAAGACTGCTTCTGTAATGACGGCGTTCTGTGAACTAGCTGTCGTAAACCACATCTTAAGAGCCATCTCAAGATTGTCATGTTGCCCTGACCGCATTTTCTTTGTATCCTTCGTTCCATCATTTCTCAGCCATTTCTCCTTGCTTGTGATGATATCTCTAACAGTTCTCCTGCTAACTGTTTGACCGAATTTACCACTGAACACAGTTGCAATTTCCTGATGTGTCTTGGAAGAGTTGTATATTTCTCTACCAAGATTTTTTCTCTTTTTTTGGTAGAGTTGTTCTATATTTGAGAGACACATATTTCTTTCTTCTGATTCGCGTTAAGACAGAATAGTTTGCGCTTCGGAGCCACTCCGGCAATCTTTTTCTCAGAATGTTGACAACAAGGTCATAAGTTGTGACTCATAACAGGTCGCGCAAGGTAAGACAAGGGAGCTATTGTCTGATTGGACGAGCACATTGACAAATCAAATGAATTTGTTTGCAAATCAGATGACATTATTCGACGAGGCGACATAGCGAGGGAAAATTTAACAGACTCAAATAGGATTCGGTCTCAAATTTACTTGGCGAAGGCGAGAGGCGAGGGTGGCGACTTAATGAGGTATATATAACATGGTAGGAAATCCGTCCTGGTGCATTAAGTGGCGAGAGGCGAGGTTGGCGAGATAACGAGGGGCGAGATATCGAGGTATTACTGTATTCATTCCTTTTGATATCCAACTTGTTTCATACCACTAACATAGGGGCGTCATCTCCGTTGTATATAAATTTGCAAAATTTTGACTTTTTAAAAAATGCTCAAATAATTTTCGGTCCTTGGGAACGTAATCTCCGCAAAAAACTGAATCCTTTGATATGAAAGTTTTCACTGTATACAGATACTTTTATGAGTCGACACTCTACCTATATATCCCTACTCTATGGTACATGCTAAATTTCTTACATCTTTTTTCAAATTGTTCTGCATTCCATTCTGTTTCCTTTAAATAATTTTCAGAGGTTAAACATAGCATTTTAAGTTATACATGTAAATGCAGTACTAAAATAGTATTATGGCATCATGCAGTGTCTGAAATACAAAATGTACTTTTGATATTTTTACGACAAAGGAATACAACTTACCACCTATCTCAAGGTTGAGCTAAAACTTCTGTCCAATGCAAGTTTTGGGTCAAAACTTTAGTGAAAACCCAAAAGTCAAGTCTGAATTTGAATAAATCAAGAAAGTTTGATAAACAAGCTGCAAATTAAGTAGTCTGTACATAGAGGCTTTCCCTACAGGGGCACTGGTAATCCCAGGGGATGATGGGACATCCTAGTGCATGTGGCTACAGCGGCTCATCAAAATGATAGCACTTCCTTCAAAATATTCGGCTCTGGAATATTTTCT
This sequence comes from Prostheceraeus crozeri, assembly GCA_907163375.1. NCBI lineage: Eukaryota > Metazoa > Platyhelminthes > Polycladida > Euryleptidae > Prostheceraeus > Prostheceraeus crozeri. The sequence continues at coordinate 471,912 of CAJQUW010003657.1, read as the reverse complement.
ATAACTTATGCAATATATTGTACCATATAAAGTCAACACAGTTTTTGAACTATTATTAGTTACCAGAATCGTACATTGTAATTTTTAACTATTCTCTTTTACACGTTTAGCGGCCCACGCCAAGAACATCGGTGTGATTCAGGTGCTATTCTATGATGTTCAAGAACTCAAAACGAGAAGAGGACAGTCGTTAATGTTGCTAGAGCTCCATGGACCTTTTCATAGTCCAAGAGTGCTTCTCTAAAACTTTTTATACAGAAATTTACATATATTGCAACACTTTTGTAAATTGCATGAAATTCGTAATAATTAGCTTATAAGGGATTAGATATTGGCTTTCTTCAGCCACGAAAAGTCATTGTTGCAGACAGGTAGTTAACATTTACATTTAAGGTCTTACCGAACATACATGAAAGAATCTGTGCAAATGCTTTCGGTCGTTGTACACAGGAAGTCTCTCTAGACTTGCGCAGGGGCTACTATAATGGTCTCATGTACTATATATTAGCTTAATAAGCTTTCGAAAATAATCTACCATGTAATTTTTGAGCAAAACAATGTTGATATTCAAAGTGCTATTCAATGACCATATTGAGTTAATTAAATGAAAAATAAGACAATTCTGAAAGCTAATTTCTATTTTCGAATGATGATAAGCTGCACACAGTTTCATGTATCCAGCGCACAAGATATTTGAATTTCCGGTGTACAAAGACCTTAGAAAATATTTCTATTCACAAAATGCCATTGACTGCAAATTCGCAATGTTATCAGTATTTCAGTCGATACATATAAATGCTTGCAACCATCAGGAATTTTTGCTAGTATGAAAATGAATTTACTTTTCAAGATGAGTTGCTCCATCGATATGCACCAGTAAACAGTTAGGAAACAAAGGCTGCAGTTGAAGTTCAACGCTAATTTGTAGCACTGAACTTTAGATGAAATTAGTTCTATTGTCACATTTGGCACAGCGCCTTTTTCTACAAGCATGATCGATAAAAAAATGAGACTCACCTGCATAAAACGAAGATCTATTAAGAATCACAAACGTAATTAAATACATGAAATACTAATTGCAATATGACCCGTCAATCAGTTTAAATTTAAGAACTTCATAACTTCCGCAATGTATCCATTTTCAAATTGAATGTCACAGAGTTCACTATTTTACTTTCAGATGATCGAGACGCCTATTTGTCTCCCTAAATGGCGATTCCCAACATCCGTTCATCCCGAAACGTGTACAATAATCTCGTGTGTAACTTGTACAATGATGAGATGGCAAAGTTTCATGAGTCACATAACAGCGACTCAAGAGTTCGGTCCTGAGTCATTCAAGCGCAGCAGGGTAACAGGGCGTTCACTGCAATTTTATTGATATTCGTAATTTACACTTTCCACGTGAATTTTCAAATTTCCCTTTTCTTTAATTTGCGTCCATCAAGTTTTCATCTTTCCAGCCAAAGAAGGACCAATAAGTGATTTCTTCGCTTGTTGAGCAACATGTTAATCGAACGCAACGACCTCGAATGCTTGTTAGATACATGTAGTCGTGTATTTTGTTGATGAAAAAAACATTATTTGGCCTACCTTCCATTCATCTATTCTCGCTTAAGAGAAAGAACCTGGTAGATGAGGGTGAGATGACACACTTTGAGGTGAGTGAAACGATATTACTCGACTAGTTTGAATTTGAAGACGAGCAAAGCAAGATTTAGATTAAAAAGAGATATCGCTGCAGTTGAAATTGACTTCGGGCTTTGGTTCTGATTGCTTGATCTTAATAAAACGAGAAAGAGGGGTTCTTTGTTCATTCAAATAGTTTAAGTAAAGCCCCATCACCATTTTCCGAAAATTTAATTGACTAGAAGCAGATGAGCTTAACTGCATCAGTTTCGAATAGTGTTCGACATATAGTAATGGAACTCAGTCAACGCGAAACAGATGTGAGTCGGATGGATACATCGGAAAAAAAGATGAACATATTTCCATCCAATCAATGAATCTGGAACTAGACACAAACGCGAAGTATTTAACTTGTCAGACCTTGCTCGATAGCAACATATGCTATGGTTCCAGATCAAAGGAGCCGAAACTACCGAGGTAGTATCCCCAGTGCCCATTTGACTCTTCAAAATCACAGGGACAATTGATGATAATGACAACCAATTGTCATCATTTCGGTGCTCAATACAAATAGAATTATAAAAACGCAAAAAATATGAATATAGGACCTACTGTAGTAAATTAAATACATGAAATTAGAAAGAGAATTAGAGCCGATTTCGTAGTTTACACGACAATGAAGGGACTACACATCTTTATAGAAATTTTTTGACTAGTTTTCCATCCTGCAGTTTATTCGACTTCCATGAATAAATGGAGCGCACTTGATCTACACTGTGCTACAATGTACGTGCTATATGTTGTTCAGATGACGTGTGGTAGCAGCTTATGCTCGGGTTCATGAAAATTTTTTCAGTGAAACAATGACTATGTTGCATGTCAAATCAACACCCACTATCTAACTCATAATCCAGCGACAATATGTCATTCGAAATAGGTCGAGTTATAGAGCGGAGCAGACGATAATTATCTCAAAAGAATAAAGAGGCTTTAATTCGACTGCCTATTTGATTGTGTTATGGTATCAATGTATCTTTCAATAGCTATTCAAAAACGTTTTTGGTGTGTCCGTATTGTACCTTCTCACTGGCTAACATAATTAGCTACCTTTTGGCCCATCTACCAACGGACGGTGAGGATCATGACATGACCAGTTTTTTCTATTTATCATTTCGCTCTTCAGAAAACATCAATGGATGATAGATTGCACTCTTTTGGTCTCTTCTTCAGAAATGATAGTTTTTGTTTACCTATACTATACCTAGTTTACCGCCCATCATGCCAATGGTTGCAATGTTTTCTGTTGCATTTTTTCTTCTAAAAAGCCTGAAGAATTTTATTTGACGTCTTTTGATATTAGTCAACAACGGCATATCAGTGATTGCAATTTGGAGAGCTTGTTCATTGCTCATGCGAAGAATCCACGAGATCTTCAATTCCCTCGGCTAAGCAAACCACAAATCAAAAGGCTAAAGCAGGCCTATGATTCGGTTCGATTCGCGAATCACGACCGATTCCATTCGGCTCAAAATGACGATTCACGATTTGCCGATTCGCAGGTCCCGATCAATAATGGTTAATAATTAATAAGAAATTACAATGGTTTATGTGCGCCTTGATGAGAATGCGATCAATGATAAAGAATTGTCGCTCGTAATATGTGCTAAATGTATATAGAAACGCATTTCTAGTCAGCATTGAACATTAATACAATAAGCACCAAACTCACTTTTTTACAGGCCTAATATTGACTGCCAGCAGCAGATTTATTAAATTTTCCTCTCGTTGATTAAGGGTCGGGACCCGAAAAGTCCGAGACAAAGCTATGCGTGTAACTTTTGTTTTTAACTTTCGCTAAACTAAAGGGAGCGTGTGATTTTACTTGTCATAAGCTAATAGGGGCAATTCATCAAATGTGCCAAGCATAGAGTAGGGATACATAGGTAGAGTGTCGACTCAAAAAAGTATATTGTGTAAATATAAAGTATAAAATGAAAATTTTTATGTGAAAAGATTCAGTTTCTTGCGGAGAATACGTTCCCGTGGTCCAAAAAATTATTTGAGCAGTTTTAAAATAGTCAACATTTTGCCAATTTACTGTACATACTACCGAGATGACTCCTCTATGTAAGTAGTAGGCCTATACAACAAGTTGGATATCAAAAGGAATGAATATTTGCTAAAAAGCATCCTAACTAAACGGAAATTAAGCTGATTATATCAAGGGAATTTCATGATCCGCTTTGTAATGGAATTCTCCATGAAAAAGTCGACATCTTATTGTGCTTTCTTGGCTGAAATTTCATATTTCTATTTTATGAAAGCACTAGCAAGTCATCGAATTGCCAATTTAACAAGTATTACCTCTCTATAGCTGTCATGACAAGGACAATCTGTAAAATAATATCATTTCTATGCTATCATGATCACTCAATTCCGTTGTAATTTCTTCAAAACTGCATAAATCTGTATATCTCACATTTGGAAACAATTCCGACTGTATCTCCTTTGAGTTCATTTAATAAAATCGAAAGTGTATACACATTAGGGATTTAATAAATGCGGAGTTACCTCTCTACCTAATATATCTACTCTATGGTGTCAAGTCCATTGGACGCGCGGTCAGTCGTGTTTCACTGATGACATCATATTTAAGAAATGATTGCCCCTGTTAGATTTGATGGCGCTGGTTGGCGGAAAAAACACATGTTTCACTGATGGTTCAATAAGCATAAATTACCATGATGTAACTTAAGCCGTAACCAATGTTAAACAACTGGTCGAACTTTCTGAAAGTAGGGGATAATATGGGAGGAGCCCCAATGAAATTTAATCTGGGGCAGTGACAAAGCCCAATGTAAGGCCTGCATCAGATTTTAATGGGAAGTGTAACCTCCGCCAAAGAACAGCACGATCAAGTCAAAGCACATGACGTGAGCCTACTCAAACATGGCGATAAAGCAGCCTCCGATGTCTCAAAACAACAAAAGTTGGCAGGATTCCCGGTGAAGGGAATTTCAACAAACTATTTGATTGTTCGTCTTGCTCCTACAGACAGTCTCACTTTTAATGTCATGCACGAGCATAGAGACGTCCACCAACTTAAGTCAGATCTTCCGAAATCAGATAAATCACTATGAAGGTGAAAGGCAAGATGTTGGAAAAAAAATTGTCAAGGATCGAAAAAAGGCAAGTTGACAGCAATAGCTAAGAGGACTTTACATCTCTGATCTTTGGAAACTCGGGCTGCCCGGGCTTGATTTTCATCCGCATGCGAACGCCAGATTTGATAGTTCAGACTCGGATTGTTATGAATGTGAAAAACAGGAAGCTTAACCCTCAGACGACCACCGGTGATTATTGCAATAACCTCGGTAAAAATATTGATCAAACATAATATTCTGTGGAAAAGTACTTTCTCTTATCACCTGACTCTTTCTGCTAGTCCATGGTTATTGTTTTCCGTTATTAGCATTTTGCTTCCATGACGAAATGTTTCAAAAAATACAATCGATTGTGTTAAAATAGAACATTTTGCAGTGTAACCACACTCACAAATTGACCTTCACAACAGTTTTAGACTCTTCTTATTCATTTAGAAGGAAAATCGGCAAGAATCGGTCTGAAGAATACAATTGGCTTGTCAACGGCCACATTTGATACTTTGACAAGACTGACAAAAAAAGGAGAATCCTCGGAGACTGGAGTGGGAGCAAATCGGAATCAACAGCATACGACGCTGTATGAGATGCAGAGAAGTCGACTCAAAACTTCACTCCAACTTCGAAATTCTGCACCGAATGCAATGAACCTGTGTGTGGAAGGCATAGCAAATCGATAAACATAGTGTGTTGCAACTTTGCAAGTGCCAGAGCGAATGACTACAATATGCTGTTATTAGTGCATGTAGGTCTACAGTCTAAGGAAAGATGGTCTGCAACGGATTGAAGAACTATCTATACGTTAAAATTGCATGCGTATTCAATCAATGTGTACATTAATTTCGTATTATCATGTCTTCTTGATTATAGGAACTATGAAGTTAATACCAAGTACCCATGCATTAAAATTATCAAATTTGTCAAAGAGATAAGACCTATACTAATAATAATAGACAAGTTAATGGCTATCTTCATCCCTTTTACCATATTTTCATAATGAAAGAATACCCAAAAAATCTAAAAATATAATAGCCATTAACATTTCTCTTTCATTGCGATGCGGTAGGATTATCGATTAGTTAGGGCGCCTGCTCTGCATTTTTATTTTAAATGCAGGCTATACATAAAAAACGGAGGTCAGAAATGAAACGGACATGATTTATATCTAGCTGTGCTTCTAATTTTATCGAGAAAATGTAATTCTACTCTTCAGCTCTCAATTTATCTTTTCAGGCAAATTTGGTTGTTTGACTAAGATTGTACAATTGTCCCATTTGACTAAAGGAAGTCCAAATATTGGGAAAATATGATCATTCAAAATTGGCTTATCCTTCTATATTCCCAACTAGTTGGTTCCAACCAACAATTCACATAATCAAAGAAGCACTTCACTACTCAGTCCAGCGTCTAATGAAAAACATTTTCAATTGTATTTTTCAACCACTTCCCGAGTAAATGCCATCAGTAAAATCAAAACAACCGTGTCGAGTGAGTCGAAGCAAATTTTATTTTAACTTAACGAAAATGACATTGAGGAACATTTCCCCAACAAGACTGCAAGATGAAAATGTAAGAAAGAAGTTTTTAGAATCTCGATTCTCTAGATGTGGTCTGATTTTCAACCATCATCAAACATGATTTCATAGAATGAATATCAGAAGAGAGAAAATCCAGTCAGATAAAAATGCATAAACAATGCAAGACAGAATCTTATGATACAGGATGTCATTAATATCTATTGTATTTCGATAAATAAACACTAAAATTATCCACCAAGGGAAAATTGGTGGAAAGGAGGCAATATCGATGGATCATCCTTCGATTGTAAAACAACATCGTCAACAACCATTCCACCACTAAAAATCGGAATAACAAACATCAGTTCCTCACATTTCTGAGGGGAAATACTCGGATTCTTATATGATATGCGCAATGCGCTATTCAACGTAAAAGCTGAAATAGCGTTTCATCAGGCACTAAAACACTTCTGCAAAGTGTCACAGCATCGTGCAAATTGATATGTGGAGATATGTGCAGTTGATGCGGTTCAAACAGCGCACACTGAGAATCGTCACCTAAGTTCGTAGCATTCAGTAATTGTCAACTCAAGTCACTTTGTCTTAACCAGCGGCGAGAAGATAGGATACTCCCGGCTATTGAATTTTGGAAAAGATCAAGCTCTCTATAAAATTTGCAAAAATTTTGCTGTGGATAGAAATCATTTATTGACACAATTAAAGCATGGTATTGATTCTCTATACTTGAGCTACGAGCCTGAGACTTGTCTCATGACCAGATATTTCCTACTTAGCATCCCGGAGGTTGCAAAATACAAATAATTTGCTGAACAAAATGGGTATGGAAGAAAATTAAAGCGTTGCTTCAAAAGTGAATCAACTAGAACCCTAACGCGATCGCAACGTTTTCTGCTTGTTCATAGTTGTCAACATAAGGCTGATATATGAAGTCAATAGATCGTCCATTTTGTAGCCCTGAAAAGAAAATAAAGCAATAAGAACGTTAACAATTCAATCATAAGTCATACAATTGTCATGCATTGCTAGTTTGAAGTGGATGCATTATTTTCTGTAATTATGCGCCGCGGCGCTTATCATTTTACAATTAAACAGTTGCTTGCTAGAGAAAATGCGACAAATAATCAATGAAATTTTTTATAGACGGAAAATGTTATCTGCAACGTCGTAAGTTAAACTTCACCATAGCCGAACATAAAAATTGTAGCAAGCAATGTACATGTAAAGTGAAAATAAATTATTGTGCTTCAAGATAAATAAGTCAGATCGAACTAATGGATTAATAGTATGTTGTGGGAAGAACCAAGTAAGCTGATGTTCAGTTCAAAATTACTATTTTTCTTTTGGTGATATTTTTTGACCTATGCTCATAGATCACTGTCTGGCGATGATCTATGAGCATAGATCGAAATATACCAGCACAAGAAAAATAATAATTTTGAACTGAACATCAGCTTACTTTGTTCTTCCCACAACATACTTACTATGTCAAACCAAGGCATCTTCACTCCTATGGATTAATCTTTTAGATTGAATAGTTACTTCAAAGCGCAAGGTAATTATGAGACTATCTGATCATCAAGAAGTTTGACTGTATTATATGCCGTCAGTTCAAACTTCTAATAAGTTTAGGAATAACCTAACAACAGCGTCAATCAGATTTTTAAGTCGAATGAATGCAAATGCGGTTTCGTGATCAGTAGAGACAATAAGATACATGGATCGTAGCAAGATACTAGTATTCATGTACCTGACGATTGATGTGCGCCATTGTCATTATTAAATAGGTTTAGCTATTTAGCTCACATGGATAATTAGGATCGACTTTGAAATAAAACTAATTTCTTATTGAAATCAGGCAAAGCGAACCATCTCTCCCTTATCATCACTGCTCATGACCAAGTTTTAAGTCGACATAAAATTTCAAAGAAAAGCAGGCAAGCTTTGCATATATTTTGAGCTGATCAGAGATGTCATCTTTAGCATGCATCAAGAAATTTACATTTAATAATGCGTAACACTGAGATTATGCACAGGTGTGTATTTATCGAGAGTTGCTATTAATTACGATACGCAGACATCAAGAATAGTTTTCTATCCAGCATCTCCTAGGTACATGATTCCATTAAGCACCAAAACGCGGTATTGCAGTATTTGAAATTAACACTACATTCAAAATTTGAAAGATATACATGCAAATAATGTAAAAAAGATAAATACACTACTTATGTAGCCCATTCGACTTAGATGTACCGACCATAATGCATTTTTAATGGACTGTACCGGTACTTATTCTGACTACTTGACTTTTCAATGTTGCTCTAGTGACGGGATGTTTGGGAGATTCCCCGGCGATACCAAAACTCGGCCGTCCCCCCCCCCCATTGCAAATGACGAAAACTAAGTATAATATCGGATTATGATAACGTACCAGTGACGTTTCACAAAGGAGTTTGTTACCGCGAACGAGGTTTCCAATTGTCATGTGGAAAAAAGTATTCCCAGAGCTCCAGTTGGAAATTTTAAAGAATGGATGAGTGGCCAGGATCTCCTGAAAAACGAGCATTTTTCATTGAATGAAGTTAATAGAGAGAGATAGAGAGAGAGAGAGAGAGAGAGAGAGAGAGAGAGAGAGAGAGAGAGAGAGAGAGAGAGAGAGAGAGAGAGAGAGAGAGAGAGAGAGGCGGGGATACGACGCAAAACGTGCAGTTTTCTTAACATCACAGAAGAACGCAGATGCTTCTTCGTCGGCGCGATCAACGACAGGAAGGCGCCATTTGGTGAGCTGAACGTTACCTTGAGTTCAAAGAATGCCGCAGCAGAATTGTCGTTGAGTATTGAATATGAAAACACTCTTTCACAATCGCACACAAGATCATTTCGACACATTTTCATTCATCTCTATATGAATCAATGACTGCATATTCTCATCGTTATCGCTTTTGAATAAACAAAAAGAAAATAAACTAACTTTCATTATTTGACTGATTATGATCCAGGGGTGGGATCGGTTAACCGATAACCGGTTAATCTTTTCGGTTAACCGGTTACACTTTCTCTTAATCGGTTAAAATTGGTTGCGACGTTTGATTAGATTTATCTTGTATCATAGACTCCTAGATATACAATGTAAGTTGTATGAAAAATGAAGACAGCAATCGAGTCCGCCTTAGCGCCTTAGCTGTGAATTTTGAGTACAACAACGCATTATTAGTCCATGTCTCTTGTCATGGAAGTCTATGACAATGTCGGAAACTGCACGGCGCAATTTCTATTGGATACTTTTGGTTGTAATCATAGAAACAACCAACGCAGAGACAACAATGTCGCTTGACTAATAGCAATGTAGTGAACTGATCACAGAAACATTGTGCGCGTGCGTCCTGTACATCATAGGATCGCTGCTTATGGAATTATTTACATTTATTTCATTATGGAAATTCAACTTTCCATGATAGCTTTGCATCTAACACACTCCATGGCAAGTTAAGTACAAATCACTATGTAGATTTTCATAAATCAAATACTGTACTGGCGAATCTCAAATAACTTTTGAGCTTTCTCAGGAATGTAGTCATGTAATGAAATCAAGTCACTGCAAGTGGAGGAACTCGGTTGAAAAGCAATTGACAGGGTCCGTAGTTGTCGATAAACCTTGGCAACTAAATAAATACTGGGAATCCTCATTTAACCGATTTTAACCGGTTAAAAATATATTACAAAAAAAATTTAAAATTATAACCGACTACAAAAAATTAACCGGTCCATTTATCAAAAATCAACAAATATAGATCCAACGTTTGTGGCTCAGACCTGCCTATTACCCACAGATGAAGAGGCAAACCATTCGCATGTTGGTTGCATTTATTGGAAGTTAATGGATGTAGGCTATAATAGTCACGCTTTATTTGTGGTACAAGTCCGCTTTGATCCGGAAAACGTACATTGCAAGAGACAACGACTTTACAGATTGTGATGAACTCAGTAATGAGCACCCTCTTTGGCTGTATCTAATTTGAAATCCAAACTTTTTTTAATTAGAAAAATTTGACATTTTACCGAATTTTGGCAACAATTTCCTTTAGAGATTGCTTCTTGAATATGTAAATGGTTGAATGTACTGAAACACTTCTTATGAATAAAAACGGGATTAATGGGATTGAACTGTAAGATCTCCAAGCTACGTACGTGTATATGTGAAATATAGAAGATCTTCTTTCAAAAGTGGCCGCTCAAATACATCAAAATGATATTTACAAGACTATTCCCTTTCAAATGAAGCTATAAAGACTAAAATCGACTGCCAAGATGAAGCCCAAAGACGAGAATTACTACTTGAATGTGCCACAATTAATGAAAATTTTAATAGGTAATACATACTGAACACTCAAATTTCCAAAAATCTATTCGATGTCCATGGCACAGTATATTATTAATGATTTATAACTATAATGAACAAATACAGATTGTTTATACTTCGAAGCACATTAGGCGAGCACCTTTGTTTCATGTGGCCGACTTTCTTAATACCACTCTCTATCATTTCGTATTGAATGTTAATCAAGAATGCAGACCGTGCCTTTTTTAAAATGTTTTGAGTTTGACCCAACAAAGATTTGAACCCAGGTCGTCCTGCACATAATGCGAACGCTCTGCCTCAAGGCCGCTACGCTGGTCACTAACACTGTCCGCTGCGCTGGTACATGCTCATATTGATATTCACATTGCGGTCTTTTGAAAGTTATGCAAAATGTTTGCAAAAAGGTGCCTTCAGACTTTCAGAAATTCTATGTCTGTGTCTACTTTTTTGGTTTCAAGAGAACCATAGCATAAAAGCAGCAGGTGGGAACCTATCCGTATACTCTCCCCTACCCCGCATTAATTAGGTTTTTTGTAATGATTCATTTCCTTTCAATCAAGGTACTATTTCACAGGACTAGATTTTACAGTACATGTATATTAAAATATAAAATCTGCAATGAAGGGCTGTGCGCTCGTAGCACCTGTACTTAATTTGATACCAACACTGGTTCGTTCACCATGTCCTCAAAATCCGTTGTTTCGTATTTCTAGATTGTAAGTGATCGCTTGGAAAGTTTACAAAATGTGTCAAATAAGTTGTATAGTATTATACTGATGTCTATATCTGTATTCTACCCGCATGAAAATAAATGGGTGTGTTCTTACGTATGATTCATACCCTTTATCATACGTATGCAAAGGTATGCGAAAAGGGGTATGAAACATGGTATGTTCATACGTGTGAAATGTAACGCTTTTCATACGTATGAATATGTATGTGAAATGCATACCTTTGCATACACCGTGCGAAATCAGGCCGTATTAATACGTATGTTCGCATATGCACTTTGCATACCCTTTCATACGCGTGCAAGGGTATGCTTTTAGCATACGTATGCAGGAACGGCTAATCATACGTACTTTTGCACGTGCGAAATCAGGCCTGGAAGTACTTATGTTCGCATATGCACTTGACATACCCTTTCATACGTATGCCAGGGTATGCATTTAACATAGTTTTTCATGTTAGTGCTATGAACAGCTAACATACACGTGCTTTTGCTAATGCATACGCATAGATCCCACGTTTAGAAACCCATTATTTGGACGCATGCATTTTGGAAATTGCAATACAAATGAAATTGATTCATGAAGCGCACAGCTTAAAGTACAACTTAGATTGGACTGAAGTTGTCCAGAAAAGCTCAATTTGTCTTTGGATGCAACACTCATAAAACTCGGAAAAGGCAGGAGAACATTATATTCTGCAAAAGACTCCATTACTAATTACTTTTGTGATGATTGAGAAAATCAAGTCCTTGCGGCACCAAATTGTGCGCTTTTCATCTGTCATTATTGGGTTAAAAAATGGATTACAAATCTGTTTAGTCTATTCAAAGTTCTTCCAAATCTTCGTTATTTTCACATTCTTCGTCATCTTCTTCGTTTTCTTCAACACTATCCACATTGTCTCCACTTTGCCCTCCCTTCCGTCGCTTCGCCTCTTGATTCATCTTTCTGACTACTTCATTGACCTTTGTCCCTGTCACTTCAACACCTAAGATCTTCGTCGCCATCGCTGGAAAGTAAAAAAATGGCATGCATAATATTAATATGCTATAATTAATACATGTACACATGGAAGGCCTATATAAAAAATTAATCAAATATTCTCAAAATATATAATTCTATCTCTATGCATACGTGCTTGACTACACGTGTATACATAATAATCATATAAACAATAATAATAACGTTTATTTCATAAAGCCCCATTAATTGAAGTCGTGGGGTACAGATATACATGCATTATGTCAAAAAGACAAAATCAGTATGTATTTATACGCATCTTACTAGAATTAACTACAGACATGTTTTCAAGTCCAAGCAAACAAATGATATATACCGGAGGACTCAGTTACGTATAAGCCACTTACATTCTACTGCGAGCATTCTCTTCCTGTCCATTGCAGGCTTTCCATCAAAACCTTTCGGGGTTTGAGTTTTCAGCTCTGCCACAGTGAACGCCTCGTTTATCCCTCTTCTGATTGCCCGGGATGCCGAGGCAGCAACCTTTGGCAACATGTCCACGCTGTCGATGCATCTTCTGGAGAAGGTCACGCCGTTGTAGGTGCACTCCTGAACCGCAGGCGATGGTGTCGACTGCATGGCCTCCAGGCGCTGGGTCACGGCCGATAGGCGGTCGAAGATCATGCCGATGTCTACACAACAAGAAAAATGCTCTAGAGTCAACTGCATGAATGTCTGAATTGCGGGCGTTGTGGCATATAAGCAATCTATCTAAGAAATGGAGTCGATAATTTCGGCAATATTTTCAAGCATTTTTGTATTCACACGCATTTCCTGTATGATTTCAATATACTTATAAAGAAGTCGATGAAAAAGTTAATTTTCATGCTTTCAATATACGCGTCTCTTCATGAGGAGGAAAGAAGTTCAGGGCATGCATGAATTTTTATTGTCAATCAATTACACGTTTTGCATATTTAATGATTATCAATTCGAAGTTAATATGAAAAATGCGGGAACAAGTACCTGACAATTGCCGAATGTTGTCTGCTTGATTAGAATTCCGCTCTTCCAAAATCATGATTTTTTCTTTCAGCAGCTGATTCTTCTCGTGAAGAACTTTACAGCTTTTGCATTCAGCTGAAAGGAGATCAACATCAACTAAGAAAAATATTTTTTGTTTAAACTAACTGGAAATTACTAACCTGTAGACGCCACTTGAACTTGATTCGTCGAGGAGCACCTTCTCCGTTGCATGGAGCGACCGCCCCTTCACGCGCGTCGAGGAGCACCTTCTCCGTTGCATGGAGAACTAGCTGTTTCCTCCTGTTTCATTATCATCAGTGCATTCGAACGAATGACACTGATAAAAATCAAAACTCAATCGAACGAACGAACGAATAACATACAGAGACCATGTGATAATGCACTGAAGCAGAGGTGCAGTCCAGGGCCATGAGTCGATATCCTTTGTAGACATCTCGCTGAAGAGATTCCGGAAGTATGTCACTTTCCGAAATAGACCAATTGTGAATGTAAACGCATAAAAGACAATACAGTAGGCCTAACTGTATTTTAATTGCATTGTAACTGCACAGTAACTGAATTGTCTTGTATGCGTGTATATGCCCAATTCCACTGATTTTGTTACTAAAATGGAAATCTAGTATCATCATCTCCTGCTTCAGTACAATCAATGTTCTGCAAATAGCAAAGGCAATTCTCTGCCTTAACATTTAACATGTCAACATTCACACTGGACGCTTACCTGCTCAGGTTCTTCAGTTGAAACACGCAGCGCATGTGAAAGAAACATTGAAAAGTGTTTAAATGCATACTGAACAGACGCATGAATAGGTATGAATTTTGCATATCGCTTCATACGCATAATTTGGTATGCGAGATTCATCCCATCAACATACGTATGAATTTTGCATATCGTTTCATACGTACGATATGGTATGCGAGTTTCATCCCATCAACATACGTATGAATTTTGCATATCGTTTCATACGTACGGTATGGTATGCGAGTTTCATCCCATCAACATACGTATGAATTTTGCATATCGTTTCATACGTACGGTATGGTATGCGAGTTTCATCCCATCAACATACGTATGAATTTTGCATATCGTTTCATGCGTACGATATGGTATGCGAGTTTCATCCCATCAACATACGTATGAATTTTGCATATCGTTTCATGCGTACGATATGGTATGCGAGTTTCATCCCATCAACATACGTATGAATTTTGCATATCGTTTCATGCGTACGATATGGTATGCGAGTTTCATCCCATCAACATACGTATGAATTTTGCATATCGTTTCATGCGTACGATATGGTATGCGAGTTTCATCCCATCAACATACGTATGAATTTTGCATATCGTTTCATACGCACGATATGGTATGAAAACTTCATACGTATGCTGAATAAGCATGAAAACATAGTATGAAACATACCCATTTATTTTCGTGCGGGCTAAGATTATGTGAATACTTACAAAAACACAACTCTGCCTAGGGATAATGTGTATGCTTATAAAGGCCTATAGGTCACTTTCAGATTATTTTTTCCGATGCTTGCAACTATCATATCGCAAAACCCTGATTTCTGTGTGATTTATCTAATGGGGTTAAGCTTGATGCTGAAATTAATCAGGAGATAAATATATATGCATCACCTGAATAATAAAAAAACACACAATAAGGACTGTAAAACACCTGATAACATCAGAAACAGCATATTTTCCAAACTATGAATTCCATGTTATTCTAATTAATAAAATTCTACTATCCCACTCCCACCCACCCCCCATTTATGCTATATTTTTTTAATTTGTTTAGAAACCCTTTCGTTTTTGTCTTTCTCAATTTTCGGACACTTTGACTTGATTCCGGCTTTATTGCGTTTTTGACATAGTTATCGCAGCTGATCTACATCTGCAAGTGTGAAATGATATCCCATATGAGTTGTTTTCATGACGATACTGATACCTGTTTATCATCCATTTCGACTCAGTTTCGTGTAGTCCAATTGTGCAGGTGTTTTTTTTTAATTTGTACGAGTATTTTAGTGCGTGTGAGGGAGAGGGCGATCTTCCTTCAGTGTAGCAGAGTCGTAGATTGGCGCCTTCAATCCATGATATGGTCCTCAGATAATTAGCCGTCTGCTACGTCCTCGTGGTCCCCCTGGGTGGCGCTAACAAGAACGGCTCACTTGCAAGCCAGCATGAAATAACCACTTGCCCGGCAGATAAAGCTTGCAAACCCAGGAGGGTTGTCCATCCAGGAGAAAGAAAATTCCGACTTAAGGTCACCGATAGCAGGCAACGGGAAACCACTTCGGATATCTTTCCCAAGACAATGTCGAATGGATCAAAGGAGCATTACAGGAAAATTTGAGATTGAGGCAGAGGATGGATCCCCCGGTTTTGATGGTTCTTCATGTGATAACGGGTCAGGACAAGCTATCCAGACGAATACTTGCCAAGTAGAGAAGGATCCAATTTGACGTCGCCGAGCAGGACCTGACGCAACAGGACGGCATCAGGTAACAGGTAAAGGTATAACACGTATTTCAAGCACATGTACATGAATAGAAAAAGACAACATAAGGATTCTTCTACAAAATGAATCTTCATAAATATCAAAATCATCCGGAACTTATTAACACGGCCAATACGCGGACCATTCCACCTTGGTCTTGAACTCTTAACATCAACCTTTCAAAACGACTAGACAGCACATTCCTGTGTGATCTTGCATTTGATATCATTCTTAGATGAAAAATTCTTAAGTGTTATTCATCACAAAACCAGTAGTCGAAACAGCATGCAAACTTCATGTTTTGCGTTGCATGCCACGAGATCGCTGTCTACACTATGGAACTGAATTAATTTACATTTGTGATCTTCTTCAGTACGCTGAGAAATCGTTTCAAATCACATTTCATCAATGAATGCCGCATTTATCATCACACACCGTCTGCGCTTACTGTTTGTTTGCACAGCGCTCTTTTCCCGTACTGTAATGTGCCGACATACGCCGCAAATTATTGCATTTCCGGCCGTATCCTCGAACAGAATGTCAATGCCGATTCATCCATGAAGTCGAAGCTCTTTTCACGCTCATCCGACATGGAAAACCTTTCACAATTATTCAACTCTCAGTCACATTGGAAATTTAGAACACTTACCTTGGTCTGTGGATGGATTAAATTGACGCCATTCTTGTTGATTGCGATGATCAGGATTTCAGGGAAATTCGGCTCCGTCGTTTGCTGTAAAACAAACAAAACTTGAGCGCCTCAAGCGAGGATAATTATAATGGTTTGTGTGTGAGGGAGAGAGTAGGATCAAAAGATGTCATGTAATTTTCTATCAAATCTGAAAATAACTTTGCAGGGAATAAGAAAACATTGAGTTGACAGAAACCCGGTCGTGGAATGAAGAAAGGTATGCATAAGACCATGGAAATTCTCTCTCTCTCTCTCTCTTCTGAGTTGAAGGAAAGTTTGAGTGAACCACAGGTGAAGAGAGGACGAGAGAGGAGGATAATGAACGCGATTGAGTGCCGTCGTATGGACACTTGGTTTCACATCGCATGCCTTAACTAATTTCCCTTCCAAAATGAGGACTTCGCTTCAATGAATCTTCATGTGTTGCCATCTTCAGGCGATACTGGTCAGGTTTACGTGCCTTCAGGACGGGTGTTCGGAGTGGGAAACGTAGAGCACGAATGAGAGAATCGATGAAAAACAAGGCAGTGAAGACAGAAAAGTATATCTAAAGGCTTCAGTGAATGTTGAAATATCATGTAAAAGGAAATTGACTAGAGTTGATGAAAAAATGGATTGTCAGCTTGAAATATGAAATCAAGTAAATCAAATCTGCAATGCTTCATAACTTAATATCTTACAGAATTACTGTGCAAAACACCCCAATATAGAAGTAAATTCTGAAAGTTGTCATTCTATATTACGTATTGCAGTATGAGTAAGTTAAGTTAATTTCATCAAAACATCATTGTTCTACAATGAACATTTGAAATATTATGACACCATTTAAGCAGGTTTGTTTAAAAAAGCCACGCTTCAAATGAAAAAAGCACAGGCCACCTCCGGAAAATTTACTTAATTATTATGAATTAGCAAAAGCAGTCCCATTCTACAGCTTACATAAGTATCATATATGTCACCCGTGTGATACTTTTAACTTCATTTTCAAAGGAATTTCAGCCTATTTGAAGGGTCGACGGTATACATGCATCATCCTATGTTTCAGGCAGATGCTATTATGAGGTAGATGATACTTCTCTTTCTCAAACGTAACATGAAGTCATTGACTTCAGAAGATTCATTCTTGTTGATTTTATACTTCTCACATTATTGACTAAGGATCAATCAGGTCATAATACATTGGATATCAATTCAGTATGCTGCACTGTGTAGATCAATTTATGAAACATATATTGATGCTTCGGGCAAATGACACACGATCAATCTGTGCATCAAGTGGCAATACGATAATATGAATTTTAAGACTTACAATGTTACATAATTGCAGATATTAAGCACGTATTTAATTTGCGCGCACAAAAAGCTCACGTCGTTATCTAAAACGCTGGGCGACTAGCGAGATAAGTCTGTGGTGGTCAAAAATGAAAATATTTGGATTCTTTACCTCAATTAGTCCTTATAATTATTCATTTGAAGGATATTTTGTCCGGTAAAAGAATATGAACATTAATTGCACCGAGTATTATCCATTTCATGCAAAATGGCATAAGTAGTTTTTAGTGCATGATGAGATCTCCTGTACAGGAAAATTTGATTGTACAGCTGATTTTCAATTGCATCTAGCATTTTGGTCTTCAGAAAACTATTTTATCATGGCATTAACTGTCAAGTTCTTTGCTTTTTCAAAATGTGAAATTTTGAACTGCTATTTTCATAGTGTCGAATGTTATAAATGACAACAAAAATGCGATGACAATAATCGGTCAACGAATACTCTAAAATCGTTGCACTGCAATGTAAATTGATCTTCATGCTTTAACTATAAACATGCGCAAATGGCTACTATGTATCTGGAGTCGGTTTTGGAAGCATTATATAGGAATTTTGATAGAAAATACTTAATTTGAGCACTCTCACTCCGTGTATTTTTGAAAATCCATTGTCTGAAGTGATTTGAAAGTTAAAAGTGAAAAATAGTTCTGCCACTGAAATTGACCGAGCTTCATGACTTCAGGGGTAGGGAGTTCATGGCTCAAATGCATGTTTCAGGATCCTGTGAGTTACAAAACTGTTAAATTGAAAGTTTGACCATTGTGTGAGTTAAATTATAATCAACTTGCCAACAGACTTATGACACTCGAAATATCTCCTAATCGACACCAAATGAAGACTCTTACCTTGACTTCAAAGAATGCAGAGCCAAAAGTCGGCCAGCGGTATATAATCTTGAGGAAAGCAACTTTGGCATCTTCAGTCGACATCCCTGCGTTGTTGTTGTATTCGCCAACTATCCTCTGAAATTCGAATAATTAGAATAAATGTTTATTTCAGAATGTATTATCAGCCAAAAGCAAAATGCCTTTGTCTTTAATAATTACTTTTATAGATATGACACAATAACTCGAAATGGACGCCAACATACTATCTTTCCGACTGTAACTGGTCTTTCCGAAACTTAACATATCTCAGGAAAGCTACGTACGATTTTTTCTACTGTACTCCGTGGGTAGCCGTTTTTCTGAAAAATACTAGTCATGTTTTTTACTTCGTTATGAAATATTTCCCAGCAGTTTGATACTGTATATGCTCGATGCAACATCCCATTAATAAGTCCAACTTTCCATTGCCTAGGGCAAACGGAATTGTAATTTAATAAGAGGCCAGTATACGTATCTTTAAGGTAAATGGAAGTTCGTAAAGTATCTTCGGTGTTAATGAATACATCTAGGAAAGGTAACTTGTTGTTGCCCACTTCAGTGGTGAATTTTAGGTTAGGATGTTGTCTGTTTAGGTACTCATGGAATTCGTGAATTTTATCTACGTTATCAAATACGCATATGCAGTCATCTACATATCTGGAGTAGAACAGGGGCGAGAATTGTTCTCCCATCCAACCTTGTTCTAATTCTGCTAGGAAGAGATTGGCAAGCGTTGGTGCCAACGGTGAACCCATCGAAACTCCATCTGTTTGAGTATACATATTATCATTGTACATAAAGCTACCTTGTGTAGCGAATTAGCGAATTTATGTACAATGATAATATGTATACTCAAACAGATGGAGCCAATATATTGGCAAAACCAAACGAAGACTCCAGCAAAGGATCGAAGAGCATAGATGTTCAGATACAGCAGTTTACAAACATATCAATGCATGTAATCATTGTACGTATGATATAAGTAATCAATTTCGCATAAGGTATGAAGGTAACAGTAATTATCATGTAAATGTTGTAGAAGCTTTAATGATAAAAGAGTATCAACCTAAGATCAATCACACTGCAGATTACAACGGTATGTCATACCTCCTAAAGGTTTTTAAATAAATAATTGTTTTTCCTACTAGCTTAAATTCTTGCAAATTCGTGTAATGTGTTTTGTTTTGTCATTGCTTCAGAACGCTAATCAGTCAATTGCACCAGCCGATCGGTGCATCAAGTCTCATAGTTTATATTCAATTATTTAAAGAGATATTCATTTATTAGAAAGTGTTCACAGACCCTTCACTAAAGGACTACATGTACTTCGAGTATCATATTATCGAAGTGCATAATTTGCTTGTTTTTAGATGCTAAATGGATATTATGAATTTGACCTTGAACTGTTTTTCTCCAGGTTTCAGCTTGCTGTTAACTCCTTCACGCCTTCTTCTGAGACATAATTTCTTTTCATATAACGGATATATTTCATGTATTACTAAATGTATAATGCGTGTATCATTCATATTTCATTTGTTAGTTAACGCTTCCTCGTTTCATGAGTTCAAGCAACGACTTTGAAGGGGCCACTTACGGATGCCTTCAGACTTAATCCTACTTTTACTGCTATTTATTGATTTCTTCTGTCGCTTGTTGAATACAAATGCAGCAAATTCGTTTATTATGTCAGGTACTGTCATAATTTCTTATTTTTGTCACCTTTTTAAATTTTCACATCTGAATGAAGAGAAAATCTTCCAATTGACTTACCGTCATGCAACGAACAACAGGGAAACTTATGATGAAAAAGGACAGATTTCGCACTTACCCTCTTCCATTCTTCCCCGGACAGATGTCGGATGAGATCTGCTGGCAGGAATTCCTTCAGACCACGCCTGGAAAGAAAATGAGAAATCAGTCAC
Source organism: Prostheceraeus crozeri (assembly GCA_907163375.1). Classification (NCBI taxonomy): domain Eukaryota; kingdom Metazoa; phylum Platyhelminthes; order Polycladida; family Euryleptidae; genus Prostheceraeus; species Prostheceraeus crozeri. Next base: position 451,169 of record CAJQUW010003657.1, on the reverse strand, counting down.
ACTTCCAAGCCATTCATTGTCTCAAAATTCGACTCCAAGCAACGGCGACATTTGAGCCTCGTTATCACTTCCTGACGGCACCTCAAAGTCGAGATTGAATCCTACTTCCTGACTCCAAGTGTGAGCAGACAATGGCGTCCCGCCATTATCATCCGTCGAAAAAAGGTTTGACAAGTTTAAAAGTCAGATGATGGAATAACGGCTTGAATTCTCCATTTCATTACAATTGAGATTACATTTCTAACTGATTTGATTGTCTTCATAGTTTACTGTGAAGCTAACTCTGATCTTTGATGAAAATGTGAAGATAACATTGACGAAAATCTGTTTTTAATAGATGAGTGAATTGTGGATGTTGAAATATTTCAATACCAGCAATCAGTTATGAGAAAACCCGATTTCTCGTTACTCGATCGTGTATTTTTTGGTCAAAGTAAAAATGCCCAAATATAAAAGAATATCCAAATGAATGTCTAGTTTGCCTATGCTTCCGCTCTCACAGCCATCTAGGTGTGATCTTTACATATTGTATCTTAAATACCCGTCATGACGACCAAACCATTTAACAGCGGTGACCAGTGGATAGCAAGCTAGTTCTGGATTCCTGCAGATTTAAGGTTTACTTAAATGATCAAAAGCACTTTGCTTGTTCAAAAGTAGCATTTCTGGAGCTATTAGAGGATTAGTTTTCTTACAAAGAATTTCAATATACACACGCACATGCTAATGTCATCATTCATGCTACGATGATAGCAGTCTACACGGAATTGATTGAGTGACACTGTTTTTCAGCGCACATACCTAGCATTCAATGTAGAATATCATTGAGGGAAATTAGAAGCAAGGAAACTGAAATTCATAAGAGTCTTAACGGACTTAACTAAGTCTTTATTAGCTCCAATAATGATATCAAGCTCTAATATAAGTTCAAATGAATCATGTACGTGCGTGCGTAGGCCTTGAATCCTTCCACTCAAAAGGAGCAAAAACGATTTTCTTCTTTCACACGTAAGATCTACAAAGAAGGGATCGACCGTGCCTAGAAATTTCTCCGTGCTCCGGTTACAACTGGGTCGGACCAACACCTACATGCTCAAATGGATAGACAGCGCGCAGCGGAAAAGAGACAATCAACGTACAACGACATGTGCCCGATAATCAGCATAATATATCCATGTCGAGTAAATGGCTAGCGTGCCGGAACCCCACCCATTTCTTGCCCAATACCTCCATCAGTGCTAAAGGCATGCACCTACTCACCACTCACTATCCGACTGAACAGTATCAAAATTTTACAGAAAATGTGCAAAAAAGCAGTCGAAGCATCTAACCAAGAAGATTGGAAATCAAGATGATGACACAGATACATCGTTTTTGCATATTTTTCGTCTCTTCGATCATTTTGCTGGTTGGAAGTGTTGTCTACTTTCGTCTGTTATTGGTCCGCAATTCAATAATAATTGTGACGAAAGTCAACTTTATTTCCAAATACAGCGCGGTTGTGAATGGTGGAAAGAATCAACGGTTTTAATGTTGAACTTTTATTTTTAGTTTGTAATTAATTTCGGTCAATGTGCATTGAACATCATCAGACAAACTGGCCACAAATTCAAAATTCACATTGGCAGGTATAAGAGCTTTCAGAAAGAGTAGAAATTCAGATACATAGTATACAAATATCTAATATACCTGTATAGCAAACATACACAAAATGAATAGAAATATAAAAGCTTTCAAGTTCAATCGTATTGACCCCGCGAGTTAGTACGAGTAATTCGATTGAACTCGAAAGCTTTCGATATTTCCTTTTCATTTAATGTGCAATCTAGTTCTAACAGTTCATGCTGCTATTTTCATGATACACTTTCTCATAATTCACTTTGCATTACCTTTTTTCTTGTGATTTCTACTGAAACATATGGAAAAGAAAATAGAAATTCTTCTTGTTCTTCTTGACTTTGTCCTCCATAAGAATTTGTCTAGCAATTTTGCAAATATAAGAGTGACAACCAATTGCATTTAAAAAAAAACGGTTGGTCAGGTGCCATTTTCCAATTGAAGATGAGACTTAGTACGTGATTCTAAATTAGGAGTGTAATATTTTTATTGATATCATTCTCAATCTCCTGAGGTCTGAATATTAAGTATGCTGATGAAGTGGTGTGGAATGAGCCATTTGACATCGCTTGTCTTACAAAAACCACTATTGTCATTGCCTTTTTTGCTCCAATGGGAGCTCTGCATTAGCATTTTACCAACAAGTAATTTCAACGTTAAGTCATGGCTCACTTATAAGATTTCCCCGCTTTCTTTTCATCCTCTACACGATTCAATGATAATTCCATCAACCCAGCAAGCAATACATCAGACAATTGCACCATATGGTAATTGGTGCGTGCTGTGAATGCGATCAGGTCACTTGATATGCAAGGCAGAGAGAATCGTCTCACGACTAACCCTCTACACTCCGATTAGACGCTCCAACACCCAACCTTAGTAAAGATGATAACCCTCCGAAGATCCGCCAAACAGCTCAACCCCCTCGCGACACCGAAGCATTCATTCTCATGTCACCTCTCAATAACGAAGGAAGAGAAGGCTGGCGCCACTTTCTCCCCTCATTGGCGCGTCCTCATCCGGCCCCAATTTCTTCCTCATCGCCTTCTCTTTCCGTCTCCTGGGCCACCTGAACATCTTAATTAAATCTAGTGAAGCGCTGAGATTTCCTCACCCCAGAGCGTGCCTATATGGTAATCAGGACTGAGTGTATATTAGAAATGATTGTTCTTTTAGAAAATTCCTTCGTGATAAGAAATCAAAATTTCAATTTATCTGCATTAAATTCATTTCCGTCACGCTCTTAATTCATAGTCGAAGGCGAATACAGGTACTCGTCGGAATGTACTTCTCTTGGACACATTATCATCACTCTCATATATCAGGGATTGGAAGTGGTCAGTTCGTGTGCACCTTCTGTTTGAATGCACTCTCTGGCTGATCACAGTCCTTTGGGAAGATCTGCCTCCTTCGAACTGGTCTGGTCTCCTTCAAGTCGGTCCGGTAGGCAAACCAGTCTGAAGTCTCCCTCCAAATGGTCTTCGTGACTCGAGATGCTCAAAGAGGATTTGCAAACTCTCCCTCAAAAACAAGTTCGGTCTAGCGGCCTGTTTCCTTCAGACGGTTCGGAAAGCAGCCCAGTCACCTTCAGGCTGGTTCGGTCTTCCTCAGGCTGGTCCGGTCTTCGTGAGCGATTAAAGATGCTCGCAGAAAAATTGCGAATTCCATTTGTTCAATTACTCTGACACTTCTGAGACTTGCAAGTCGCTGTGCAATATGTTGATTTGTCAGAAGACATGTGTGAGATAGCGATCTCTTAGATGAAGTCAAGATTAACGCGGTGAGACTAGCATAGTAAGCCTGTTCAAATTGAAAATTGTTCTGAATGCTTATCGGCACTATGAAATTGATCACCCATGTATCTAAGATTCAGATTTTGAAAGGGTAACTGCTGTCTGAATGCGACTTTTAGCTTCGAAACGGTAAGAACAGCACCTGTGCATTACCCCCGACGTTTGAGTCATTCTCATCAATGCCGTTCCGGAACCACACTGTCGCTCTCGTCGCGAATACAGGAAGCTGTGCTTGGCGTAACTGGCAATGCTGCTGGGTTTTGGACTAGAGAAGATGGGAGGTGAGTAATGGGTCATAAAACTCGCTTCCGTGTGTGAAAAGTCTATCTAACAAGAGTTGATGTTTGAGACTCAAAGCGGAGCCGAGAAGCTGACTTCCGAAGGTGTCACCTCGTCACCTTTGCAATTTCATGTGGGACAGGGGAACCATTAATGAAAGTCATCGAGAATGTATTTGCGAGTCAGACATCATGAGCAGTGGTGCTAAACTTGCATTTGTTGCTTTGCCGATAACGCAAAACACGTTAAGATAGAATGGTCGAATGATAATTAAGATGTACTTGGGATGTGCAGAAGTTGATCTTGAATTCCACCTCGGTTGAATTCGGAATCTGTTTAAGCACTTTCCGAAATACTTGAGTGAAGAGGAATAGGAGATATCTCTGAACAGGGAATACGCCATGAGTGATTCGCCAGCAAACCCATCAACAAAGCAGTTCCTAATACAACTATCAAATCTACAATTTCGCGATTATCAAAGCACAGAGCGATAACATGGGAGTAACTTTTCCTTTGATAAATAGTTTTTTGACTATTTATTTCCTCTTCTCTGTTAGTTTTTCCATTGACTCGTATGACTGATTGAATTTCTTTCTCCATGTTGTTTTCATAGGAATGGTTCCATGTCCAATTGTCTATGAAACCACATTGTACACATCTAGTGGGTGAATGCATGGAAGATTCAATTCCATGGTTGCTTCCCTGTCTGAAGACCTTGCATCATGAAAGGAAAGCAAACTCTTTTTACATTGTCACTATAATCACATAGAGGCAAAAAAATGGTTGCATGTGTAGTGAATTCACAGAATACTCTCTCATAAAGAAATCTAGTTTGATTCTCTTGTCATTTTGGGAGTTTACATTCTGCCCCACAGTATTCTTGCTTTACATAGTTTCGGTCTAGTGGTTGCGCTTCGAAAGGCAAATCGAATAATTCGATTATGCGGGCTTATTTAATCTGTGAATGAAAAATGAAGTGCTTAGGAGGCTAGTGGCAAATATAAATATTTTCCCTGCCAAATAAATGAAAGAAATGAATAATAATGAAAATGTATATATTCTCCTGAGCTGTATAGATGCATATGAAAGTGAAAGGCTTAATGATCTATTGATGAGGAAATGAAGGTAAATTTGTTATGTTCCATGGCAAAATTCTGCGAAGTGAGTATAGTACCTAATGTTCAACGATAAATTATCACCGGATATGGAGCCGATGGAAACCTCGGCAACATCTTTAGTGATAATGATTCGATCATTTAGATGATCTGCGATGATGCTGAGAACAACTACTGCGAAAGAGAACGTCGCTATTTCAAAAATACATTTCTGAAAAGATTTGGTACATCATGTCCACTATCACAAGAGGATCTAATTGGAATTGGAATATATATACTCGGACCGGTACGTCTATCAGTTAGTTTGAATAGTTAGTTTGTACAGGATATCAGTTTATCAGTTTATTTATTGCAAGAAAAACTTAACGGCACAAGAATAATTTTGAAATAAATTCTCTCTTGTAGACGTTTTTCCCAGTGCCAAGCTTCTTCTGAGATTTGGTGAATAGGAGCCTACATGGATATCTGTTGAAAGGAGAATCAACAGACGATTAGGTCTGGTGAAATTTCGAAGACAGTACTTTTCTTATTCCTGCAGATACTCAGTCCCCTCTGAAACTAGACAATATTACTTCGATCAATCCGTTATTGTCATCGGACCAACATGTGCTCCTACCAAAATCCTTGAACAAAAGCAGTGATGAGCTCAGCAATTATGTTTCTATCAAGGCACCTAGTCTAATTTCAAGTGATGGACCTATATCATTCCAATGCTTCTTTTAAATACATTAGTAAACGGCAAAAAACAAATATAAATAATTATTATAATAAAAATGTATTAACTGTTGCTGTGTCACTTTCTGTGGATAATTGTATACACAATAATTCAATATTGAGTTGCATCCTCAGTTGAAAATGGGAACAGACCTGAATAGCTGCCATTTCATCCAATAACATCAGGAGGCCTCGCTCACATCTGTCAACATCAACACAACTCCCTATTTAAACTTGAAAGCATGCCCGGGTTAATTTGGAATGTGCGATTAACAAACGGTGTTAGAAAACGGTGTCACAGAACAATATGCGGTCGAAATTGCTCGTGTGGTAGTGTTGTCTGTTTGAAGATCCTGCCAAGCGACTTAAGTTTTTAAAGCAATGATGATACTTGGTCACTTACTTATCTAACTGGTTCCCCTATTCATCGATGCTCTAAGAAGTTAGTCACACCTATGGTTAAGAACATGAGACGTCAGAATTAATTTGTTCCTGCATGCACTTTTTACTACAATCAAAGATATTGTTAACTATATAATTTTCCATCTCCTGTAGTTGTTCCTTGTAACTTCATTGTTACTTGCCATTATTTCCCCTGTACCAATTCACGAAGACGTCTGCTTGATTTTCATTCAAAAATCTGCACGTTTGTTATTGTTATTATACTTAAGGAATGCCCATCGAAATTTAACTAGCTTGCTCAATATTCTGAATATATATTCTCAATATTCTCAAATCTCACATCATACATCTGAAATTTGTAATATTCAACGGCTCCAACAGAGGTTTGAATAAAGATTTGAAGAGGGATCCTAAAAATAAGTGATTTATTTAAATGACTAATTGTGTTAGCGGAGTAAACATGCAATTATTTACTACTATCCCAAATTTTGTAGTTATTATCAAATAGCTATTTCCCACAGAAGAGACAGCTAATCTGTCTAGTACAATCGATAAAAGGTGATAACAACAACACATTTGTGTTGCGCTTCAGTGAGCTTGTGACGGATAGGTGCCACTGCTTGGTTCCACTTGGACACCTTCCTCACACGAAAAGCTGGCCCAGTATCCCTTGGTGGTCTTCAAAATGGCTTGGTGATTCCATTTCTTGACACAAGGTCGTCACGGACGAGTTGCCCTTGTCAGGACAGTAAAATACTCAGCTAATAATCCAATCTGTAACTAAGTTAATCTGTCTGAACAAAAGCAGAATTTGAACAGCAACCAACTTAACTCTCTTTATCCGCGTCTCAAGAGTGTGCTTATGTAATAACAATAGTCTACAGAAAGTTAGTTGTTGACTGAGAAAATAACTAAGATGAGCAACATGAGTCGTGTGAATATTTGCAGACCCTAACGGTATTAATATCTGAGAAAACACCTTGATGGTGGCATCGCAAACACGAAAGATTCGATCTGCTGACTAATTGACGATATGAGCACGGAGGTCATCGATGATTCATGAAAAAGTTACATAATTCTTCATTAAATCTAACTGTTAAGACCACATAGACGACACGAGACCAATCACTCCCCATTTAATTGATAAAACACTTTGCAAAAAAATAAGAACAAAGATAGATCTGAGATATTTTAGAGCTCAAAAGTGTCATAAAATCTTCTTAAATTGAGATAGCAAACAAAATGATTCCCACAGCGATGTTGCAACACTAAATTGTTGTTGAGACATCGCGGTCGAATAAAACATAATTTGCGAAGTAACTTTTGCATCTGAGATTTAGGAAGCAATTTGCTCGTCTCACACTAAATTTCACCTGTTCCATCGCCAAGGAAATGTTTTTTAAAAAAATTACACCTTTAAATCATGACAACAAGACTAAGGTGCTGCTCTTTACTAATTTTTCATTTCTACATGAGTTTAGTTTCGCAAAAACACATTTGAGTTAAAAGAATTCTGTCAAATTACACAATACGTTCGTCGCAGGTCTCAGTCCTATGTCATTTAATTGTTCTATTTCCCACGTCTTGAATGCACTGTTTTCAATTGATTACAATATTCTACACTTAACTTTGTAGGCATGAATCAAACATCATCGGTGCTTGTAAAATATGTAAGTAGAAGATTCCTGTGAACCGGATATACGTGGTATATTCGTCTCCGTAGAGATCACACGACGACAGATTGCTTTTATAAAAAATGACTAGCTGAACTCCCTCCTTCCCCTCCCCCAAATAGGCGCGAGGAATTGTCGATGATAGGTCCATCATCAACACAATTGATAACATGATGAAATCAGCGTTCCAACGCTTATCGTTTCGATCTTGTAGTGGTCAACTACTTTGGCAGCTGTCTCATTTATGGTCTCCGTAGCACAGTGCTTGTCCTAGCGATCTTCTGGTCCAGAGGTCAAGCCCGAAGGTGTCACTGGAAGTCGTCAGGATGGGCATCAGGACAAAGACATCGCCACGCTCCTGATTAATGTCTGACAGTGTCAGCAACAAGTCCCCAGTAAGAGGGAGTAGTTACGCTAATGCATCTTTCATTCGAAAGCGGCGCTACTCGATTCCTTCCACGGGCACTGTGGTAGTTGCAAATCAATTGTGATAAATATAACTGAATTTTCGATTCCTAAGCAATGATCATTCATTTCAGCCTGTTGACCCGACGACAAATATAAGCCTGTAATTAACAATGCAGTTATTCTCTAATGAATGAGATGAATTTCCTAACATGGTTTTCTCAGATTCCTTATTTGCTTCTCAGAATTGATGGATAAATCTTGTTGCATTTGACGATTTTTTCTGATACACATATTCTTCGCATGTTGGCACCTCTTAAGTTCCTTGAATCGAGTTGGATGGTTAAGTTACACTTTCTGACAACTAATCTAGCAAACAGCTGATCAACTGAATTTTCGAAAATAATTGATCAAAGTAGGAAAAGTAATCAAACCTACATTCTCTAGCAAATTATCACAGCATGAACTTTGTGTAAGGACTGCTTTTGTAGCAAGAATTGTTGTTATTTCATCGCTTTCAGAGCCTATGGAATGTCCTTTGCCTCATATAGATGAGATAATCACGCAGTGAATGAGATTTTTTCAGAAATATTATGATTTGATTTAAGTCCGAGGCAACACTCTTCTATCACTTTGAGATAGTTTGAGACAACGATCAGTTTGCACGAAAGATCAACAGGTATATCTATGCATTGAAATTGGTTTATCAAGAGTTTTGTTATCAATTGTTTTGTTTCATGGCTCGAACACGAAATGGCACTCCAGACTGGTGATTTGGATCACCCGCATCTTCTCCGTCTATTACGTGATCAAGTCTTGAAGCGGACGTTCTCTTCTTTAAACGAACTTGTATGGCAGAAATTCACTTCGATCTTGAGAGTGTAAAATACTAACTAACTGATGGTGCAACTGCAAATCATTACCAAACTTACAACAATACTGAAGTTTGACCTAGCTCATACCGTCTCATGAGTCTATTGCTTACAGTATATAAACAAACTATGATAAGTAGGTTTAATCTTTTAGACGAAGGTCCTTCAGATTCTTTGAAAATGACTGTCAATAGATCAAACTGTGTACAGAAGCATGTCATTCACGGTAGTGCTAACCGAGTCGTTAGAAGAACAGACTCAACTTTGAAATCAATCTTAGAAGATCCACTTTTGAAAGGAAATCTTTCACGTGACCCATAAACTATTGGATGAAAAATCATTTGAAAATAGAGAATCTGATCTTCAGCAGAACATCCTTGACCGAGTCTGCAAAGAGATCGACTTATCAAATATTTCATTTTAGGCAAAAGAGGCATAATTCGAAATTTCTCGGACAGACTCTCATGAGAGATAATCTCGTAGACCGAGTTCTCACATCATTCTCAATCCCGACAAACACTATCTCCTCGTCTCTACTGCTCACAGGTCATTTTAAATCTTCATATCTACGCACCTGCGTCATCGAACCAAATCTGTCATTTAATCAGAGCATCGGCGACTTCACACAAGAGATCGTAAGTTCCATAGAACGACAGCAATGGCCATTAGCCTCTTCCGAGCAGAGAATCCGTTGAACGCTCTGTTGGAGCAAAACAGGATGGAGTTTGTGCTCACATTCACATTGTCCACATCAAGTAAAGCGAACGGGCAGGGTCATTTCTAAAAGGGATTTCAACCAAACACGACAACAACATCTCCAACATTGTAACGATTTCCCCTTTTCAAACATGAAGAGTCAACGCAGCGTTTGGCGGCCTCTTTGACACGCTTCCTGATCACCACAGCATGTCGGATAGAAATTCACTCAACCCTCGTCCTCTATTCCTTTACTTTTCTCAACCACAATCTCATATAGTTCATGATCACACACATTCTTTCATCAATAAACAGACTCGATGCGATTTTTTGAATAAATCATTTTGTTCTCTTGACTGCGTTGAAGAAAGTGAGACGACAGTGAAACAGGACGATAGTAGAGTGCATCGATGACCGAATAGCGATTTTCATGCACGACCGAGTGGTTGAGTTATTGAAGTTATTTGAAGTGAGTATGGCTCAAAATATGTTTCAAATATTTTAAAACAAAAAGCTGGTCTTTTAAAGTTCTCTATTTAAACTTAAATCATCTTTTATTTCAATTATCTAACCTATCACTTGAATCTCCTCTCAGAAGCTGCTTTGATGCGCAAAACAGAGCATCTGTGTTGTCCATAACATGCTACTTGAAAAATGACTATGCCATATGTCTATATCATACTACTTAGATTTTGTCGGTCTCAAGCTACTCAATTTCTTAGAAGTAAGGCTTCACATCCGCTAATCTGACAACCCATAGATAGACAGTAGAAATGTTAGTTCAACTGTGTTAAGTCCGATCCTCTTAATGTGAAATCATCAGGAGGCTATCTGCAAGTAATCATACTCATCAGTTAGTGAGATCTCAATTAGGGTTAAAGGAAAACATAGTTTTCTTGAAAAGCACATCAAAAGATAAGAAATACGACCAAAAAATACAAATTCCAAAATGCACAGAACACAGTTTCAAAACCATGATCTTTGAAAATGGAGTTCAAAAACCAGATCTAAGAATAGGAATTATCTTCGTGCTCAGTAAGTGCTAATCTTGTTAGCTATTTATCCTCCAAAGGAATAATTTCAGGCAATGTTGACTCACATGTTGATGGAATGTTGTTCAAACACATTGAACGAACTAAACACGAACTAAAAATCCTTGGCACAATTTTTTCTCACGATTTGAAGTGGCGAAATCATATAGATTTCATTTGTAGAAGAGCAAGTCGCCGCATATTTCCTCTCAAGAGACTAAAGAAATTTCAAGGAGTGACTAAAGATGATCTCATCCAAATTTACCACAATTTTGTCCTTGGTGTGCTGGAATATAACTGTCAGTTATTGTATCGCTCAATGAACAAGAAGCCAATAAATTAGAAAAAATTCGCAAGCGTTGTCATGGAATTATCTGCGGTTTCAACTGTGACTGTCAAAAGTTTCCTTCATTGAAAGAAAGAAGAATATCTAGAGCCCTTAAAACTTTTGAAAAGTTTGAAAGTCCCGACAATATTTTACACGATCTCTTCCCCAAACGTTTGACTTTCTCACGTCATCTTCAACAGCCTATCTGTAAAACTCGCCGAAGAGCCGATTCGTTCATTCCATACTGCACATCTCTCTTCAATCAAAGTCTTCGCGATAGAAATCTCAAGTAATTTCCTGGAACACCGTATCTTCAAATTCTCGTTTTCAACCAATCCGATATACCTTTCTGCCACTAACTTTCCCATAACTGTTTCATTAGCTTATGATTAAAATGTAAAAAGCACTAATTTTGTAAAGAATGATTTCTATTCATGTTTCAAGAAAACGCTTATTACGCTTATTACATTGGTTGGATACATTGGTGATGACTCCAAATCAGTCGAGCTCCAGTGGAGCTCGTGGATACGGAGGCGTTTGTGTTCTCCATTCTATCTCAAAAGGTCTGCGCTTATCTGATTAACAATAATGCATCGCTGATTACATTTGCTTTAGAATGAATGTGGTAGTCTCCGTGTCAAAGTGGTTAAGTGACTGCCCTATCGATCTTTTAGTTGTGCGGTCGAACCCTGAGTGTCACTGACAAAATCGGCAGGAAGGACATCCGGAGTATAAGTATTACAACATTCCTACTAAAGTCTGACCATGTCGGCAACGTCTAAGCCCCTATTGAGGGAGTAAAAGTATTTAAGTCTCACTTGTTGCCCTATCTCCGGTAGGCGTTTTTTGGGAGCTCGTTGCGACTCTGTTATGCAACAGCTGTCGGTTCAACAAACGGCTTTATCTGCTCCAAAAGTGTCAATCGATATATTGGGCAGGTTCTCATGAACGAATTTATCGACAAGGTTTTCATCCAAACCGAAATGTTTATTCTTGGAACATCGAGTCTGCTTCGCGATCGTAGAAGATGTCGCCTTAAATCTTCTCATCATGCTATCAACTGTGTCATTGTCCGAGTCGGAAAACTGAATTGTCAGACGATCGAGCATTGTCTTTATGTTAAAATTATGCTGCATTTGCATTATGTCACAATCAGTAGGCACAGTTGAGGATTAGCCATAGTTTATTCTATTGATGAGCAGACGGAAATTTAACTTTAATTCAGTTCATGACAGAAGTTCACGTCTATCACATGAAAGAAACTGTATTTTTGATACTTCAGGCAACACCAATCAGTAAAAAAGTTTCATTTCATTGACTATCAGTCGCTCATCATGTAATCCCTGCGAAAACAGAATACAAAATTAGCTCAGACCATGAATAATGAAAGCATCGACTTTGACGAAGTACAAGTTCCGCAGTTACCAGAAGTTTTGTTTATAGGTTATGATGTCGCACTGACAAAGCTTCCGTTTAATAGTTTGTTGAATTTCAGATCAAGTAACTTCTTGGTTTCTTCACTTTTATAGCTACGTGGGTGCTAAATTTCAGCAGACTGCAAAAACTTAGTCGAAATTCAAACAGAGTATCATGTTGTTGATGAATTTACTCAAAGTTATGATGGATCACTACTTTCAAACCCTGCATGATATGTGGCTGTAGGCTAAGAAGATAACTGCGCTATGAGGACGATCTACCTGCCATCATTTACTTTGTATTCCATGTACGCAAGGCCAGTCACTTTGATTTTGGATGACCACACAATTTCAGACATTTGATGAACCTCCCTCAAAAGCGAGAGGAATGGAACCAAATGATGCGAAAATATCAAACCTAAATTAGAGAACATGCATATACGGTTATAAATACCATCTTTATGATTTAGAGTATATCGGAACATGATTCTACTCAGGAGAGACTCTTTTAAGGGAATACATTGACAGGTCACAAGTTGTGCAATGTACAAAGCGCAAATCGTGAGGTTCCCACAAAATCGAAGAGTGATTCAGAAATGGTAATAATCTATTCATGTTACTTGTTCTATAATAATAAGTAATATGCAACATGTTGAACATACAAGCATTGTAATCGCAGCCGATGGATGAGAATCGACCATAATTTGAAAAGTAACAATAAATACTGAAATATAATATAATATACAGCATCTGTGGAAAACATCTTGAGATTCTCTGAAATCAAGTTGTATTTTGTTATTGAATCAAATACGCTAATGCAGCACCATTTAGCTGTATCAAGCTATCAACGACTATATGTAAGAAATAGCATATGCCTGAAGAATCTCCTGAGCGTGAAAAGTAAAAATTATGAATGATCAATTGCCTCTGTGGTAAACAAGAGAAACCATGGAGTTCTACTTCTTAGTATGACAAGCACATTAAATACATCTAAAATCGCTTTTATCTACAGGTATAGCACCGAAACTATTTCTTGCAGTTGTTCGACAATATCTACACATAAATAAGAACGACAATGCAAGTTGCAACTAAGTTGGAAAGTATCTAGCATCACATATCACAGTCACAGTCAGATTTATACGAAGCCTATTTAAATCTTTACAAGACCATGCAGCGAGGCTCTATCAATTAAACTTAATTTCGAAAATATGGTAGGAATTCAAAAATTGACTGTTCAGCATCAACCCACTCAATTCAATCGAGCTAGTTGGGAATAAGAAAACTCCCAGGTAGTGAGGTTGTCATGTCCACGGAAAGTTCAATAGATTGCCATGCTACTTTTCTTAAAAGTTTTCAGATATGATGAAAATAAAACTGATCAAGTTCGAATTATTTGTGAGCGTCACACCTCAATACAGAACTGGCTGTGTTACTTGTATATGCAAAGATGCCTGAGAAACAAGTAATTTCCTAACCTCGACTGAACAAAAAAGGCTCATGACACTCCGAATAATTCCGTCAGAATATCTAGAAATCCAGTGAGACTGCTGTCTATGTCACACAAGAGGAAATTACACATATATTCACTTCTGAATATATATGGCGAATTTGTTGGAAAAGTTCAATTCATTGGCATAATTCGTTGCACAGTAAATTATTAGCTCTAATTCTAGATACAATTTCAGTTGTGCTGCAGAAATAAAACAATTATTACATCTTGAACTTCGAAACAGACAAACGGTGTGACAACGATTATGAAAGTCTGAATTCAATGTAACGAAGAAAGACCATAAAAGGTTAAATAAGAATGTGAGATGATTCTGCTATTCATTGGATGGCTACTGTGAGGCGCCAAGTGACACATAAAAGTCGCCCCCAGTAGCAGAGATGGTCGACACCTTGCAATTAATTGACTTATCCTTGTCATAGTCTTACCTCCTGAAGCTTTTGACACTTAATTGAAAAGACAAAACGACGGAAATTCTTGATAGCACACCACAGTTACTCCGAGATAGTAAACCTAAAATTGATGTCCATCTGTGTCATGGCCACTTGAAATATTTTCATGTCAAAAAGGAAGCAAGTCACCTTATCAATTGACTGACACTTTTTAAGACTTTCTGGTTTGAAATATGTTTCTTCGCCTAGTGGATGGCAATAGTTGCACGCTACCAGAGAGCAATAGGAACAGATCCCATGACGAAAAAATAAGAAATGGGTAAGAATCTTCAATGATTTAAATAGGATTTTTTTCATAAAAATGAAACATTGAAATTTGAATTTAAGTCTAAAATGCACATGAAATCAAAAATTAGAATTTTATTTAAAACTCAAGGGATTTTTCACAGTTTCACTCAAGGCATGTTTCACAGTTTTCTGTCAATGCGAAACTATTCAACGATGCTATTCGAAGAAAATAGTTTTTGAGTTCTTCACAATTGCAGCTTTATTTTAGTTTCTCCAATCCTGCAAGAACTGCGTGTAGTTTTCCATGAGTTACACAACAATCAATTATGTAGCAAGTAATATTTTTCAAGCAAAGTATTAATTAATACATGCCAGTCTTGATAAACAATACAAGGTTGAATGCAGTATGGATGGATGCGCACACTGCATTAAAACATGAGGTGCGCTTCAAAACCCGCATACATTAATTTTTATCGTGCATGAAAAATGTCGCTATCCACATAATTGATTGTGGCATAACTCTAAGGATAAATTTACGTACGCATGATCATTCTTATTGTTATGTCTGTAATACTGCAAGCATTGACTATATTTTATGAGGACTGGAAAAACTAAAACAAAACAGCAATTGGAAAAAATGCGAAAAATAGATTTTCGAATTTTCATGTTGCTTTGTTTGAATAAACTTGAGCTACAGATAAAATTTTAATTACTGTGTTTCTGGATTTAAATTCTATATTTTCCAGACTCCGTGAAGCTTGTACAATGAAAGACGATTCTGTAAATTATGTGATAGGAGTAACAGCATAATCACCTGTGGATTCGATAGGCTTAGTTCGTACTAGGGCTTAAAAATGCAAACAAATGGGAGCACATATTCTTTAATGGTTACAAAATAGTACAAAATATTTTTATGTAGAAAGAAGAAATTTCTGGTTGACATCAATTTTTGGCCGTAAAAGTTCATATCTTCAAGTAAATCTCCGTTCGGAATTTCTTACTCTAATTTTAATGTGTTGAATTTCGCACCTGATAACTCATACACTTTCTGGTAAACTTCTAAATATTTTTACCATCGACAGCAGGCACCTGAGTAGCACAGATTAAATCGTGTTAATGATGCATTAATTTTGCAGCAAATTGTGTTTGAGGATAGATTGATATTTTCAAACAATTCTCACATACTTAATCACTTGACAAGCGAACTGACGCCACTTACGAATATGGAGTTCGTTATGTCGGGCTCACTAAGACAAATAGAGTCGTTGTGGGCGGTTGGTGCCCTCATTAGCATAATATTGCGACAACTGGCACATCAAAGTCAATGTTGAACGTCGCAGATTCTCACCAAGAGGTCTAACAGGGTGACAAACGTGCTGAAGAATAATGCTAAATCCAACCGAAGCTATGGACGGGTTTCTGTTTTCATATCTGCGGTCGACACGGTCAAGTCATTGGTGAGTGGTTTAAATTAGAAGGTTCATGAGCACCTTACGTAATACAGAACATGGAGATGAAGATGAAAAATGAACTTCGACTACCTTCACTAATTTCTCAATCTACTCTCGATTAAGACATGTGATAAACTCCGAATGGAAACCAACGAGGAAGGATTACAACGGAAAGCTGAGTATAAGATGTCCATGAAACTCGAATTTAACTGAAATTCTCCATGTGTAGATCTTCTTCGTCTACTAATTCACTTTCTTGCCACTATCTCTCAACGATATAGCAAGCTGACCAACATTAGTCCCGATTACCGATGCATATTCTATAGTCTTCAAAATTTTTCATCACATTTTCAAGAATTGCATTATTTGCAATGTGACAGACCTCTGACGTAAGTAAGATGCGTTTCACCACTTGACAGTAAGTTAAATTAAAGATGGGAAGGTGTGAAAGTTCTGCTAACGAACTCTAATTCGGATATTTACATTCATTTAGCGCTTAAATCCAACGAAATCTTTGAATTACTGTAAACCAGAAAAATTCACGGAAATTATCAGCATTCAAGGAAAGATTAAATCCGATAATTCATATCACGCAAACATGCTGCAAAATAATGAAATTGTCCACTCCCTACTCAATGATCCCTACAGTGCGAGAAGATAAAACCACAAAATACATCGTAAATATTTCTCAGACAATCGTCAAATGCAGTCTGACCTGCATTATTTTCTGGCAATAAATTGCCTGGATTTCAGAAAATCGATTAAGAAAATTCTCGAATCAATTTGTAAGTTGATGTCAAAGGAATTATCAGTATGTTGAAATGTTGAAAATATTATCTAAGAGGCAACGAGTTCTAGACTTTCTACGTTCCCAACGTTTAAGTTTTGTTTTGGGCGAAATGAAATGACAAGCATCAGTCCTTTGGAGAACGTCAAAAATGCATCTGATATCATTACTGAGAAGGAACAAGTAAAATATCAGAATCACACAGTTAGTACATAAAAACTGCTTTGATTTATCGTGCGTTCTATTTCTGTACCTAGTTAGCATTTCTTCCTATAACATTCCATCTTGCATACACTTCATGTTCCCGAAAGTCATTTATTTATACATCGATTACATATACTGGTATATTTCTCACTAATTCCTCTCCCGACCACGGCACAAACTATACAAGCAAACTGGAGGTGATGAAGCCTTATCACATTCGCATTTCTCAACTAGATAGGGTATGTACTTATTAGCATCTAGTGAGACTAGTGGGGTCAGCTCGAACCCCAGACTTTCTCCAGTGCCGCACCGAAGCCCAGCCATTCTACCACATACACTACTTACCAAGAAACCTGGACATATCGTGAAACCGGAAGGTTCTTTCTGGAAATCATTTTAACAAATTCTTCCAATTCTTCATTAATGAAGGACAACCTTCAGGATGCTATATTGGAAAGTACTAGACATCTGGACGATATTTCGCTACTTTTTGAGAGTCAATTGCTCCCTTAGTCAAACCACGAAGATTGCTTTTTAGCCTATATTTTTAAATATTTCATAACACGTCGGTTCGAGCGCGATTATCGAAGGTTGAATGTGACTGCATCATGATACACAGAATCTGGAACTGTTCGTGGTCGATGAGCAAGACCGAGCTCGTTAGAAAAGTCCTGCGTTGTCAAAGATTAAACGCGGAGGAGGAAAAGCAGTCGTTGAAAAAGAGAAAGTATTCAATGACAAATAATAATTAAATTAAAAGATAAAATGATTTTTTGCCTTGTCATCACATTGGTTTAATTGAAATATGTTGCAAGATGATGAACGCAAGACAAATAAAATGAGTGACACATTACGTATTTCCTATGATATTAACGTAAGTTCTGCTATCCCACTTTGTGATTATCAATCAGTCTCGGGTAAATATTTATTCACCGTTGCCGTGGAAAATATTCACAAAAACGACAAGAAATCAAATTGAAATTTCTTATTTGGGAATTCAGATGTGAATTGAGAATTGCCTCTAGAAATATGAATGACAGCTTCAACACGACACCGTTCATAATGAAAAGAGTTGAAATTGAAGCAGAACGTGATTTGCGTTTTCCTTCAATTTCCCGCAAATTCCTCACTCTTGTATCGGTTTCAGTTTTCACGGGGCAGAGATTGTCTGATCGGCATGTCAATTTCAATTTTCCGCTTTAACATCTCATTGCTGGTATTGTCTAACTCAACGTGCCCTTTCACGAGTCGCTATCGCACTTCTGTCACAGGTTTCAAATCCCAATGGATTTGGATTCATGTCAAATGCAGGAGTGCGTTAAGTGTCAAACTATAGCTAAATATCGCCTTGAGTTGATTTAGTTGATCCCGTTGTGTCTGATCTACGTGGCACAGTGATCACAAAACAAGAATACATGAACCATTGCCATGCATGGTCTTTCGGAAGAAATGGTTTCCTTGGCAAAGCTCGATGACCAAAATGTCTGACATAACGATCTTTTGGTTGACTGTTCGAGTCCCAAGAAATCGCAGTCATTGAACATCGACAGAAAGGGCATCTGGACGAAAATTATTAAAAAATTTCGATAGCGGCTGCTTCTGTCGCGTGATTGATGCAGAACCCAATTTGGATGTGTGTATAAGTCACATTTGCTTCATCATCTCATATTTTTCATGAAACTATTTCGTCGTATCCAAACCATGATTTATGGGTTCTAAAATTTTCAGAACCTGTTCGAAACGGGTCCGTTTCTGTTCAGGCCCAAGTTCAACCCACTTACAAGCTTGATTCAGCTCTCTTTAATATCAAACACATAATGCACAGGAAATAAAGACAAACAATTAGCAACTAATCAAAGAATTAATACTTGAAGAAGATCGCCTACAGCTAGTCGGTGCGCTTATCAGTTAATCAACAATTAATGCCAGTTGCAGCAATTTTACGAATTGAGATATATCAGACAAAAATTGACTGAATTTGAATCAGACTTAGATTGTTCATTTCTGTGGAGGTCTTTCTATTACTTAACTATAGAACTTTCACAACTGCCACTTTCGGAAATCCTGGCCATGGCCCTGACATAATAATCTTTTTACTTTAAATTTCTGACTTCTTACTTTTAATTTTTAAAATTCACCGCTCGACTCCGTTTAGCGTGATAAAGGACGAAATCGGGGAAGTAAGAGAAACCTTTGATAAATTTAGAATCAATTCCAGGGACTATTAGAACACAATCAGATTAATCGTATTCTTCAGTTTGCTAAGCAGACGTTTGTAGTTCGAAAATGTGCTCTTTACTAGTGTACTGTTCTACAAGTTGAGAAAATTCGTTTGAATCCTAATTCTAAGTAAGTTTTTTCAAGAAAGGAGGTTCGAGTCGATAGCGTTCTTGATGCGCGCAGGTTTCACCTTGCTTGTTAGTTAATGAGTTTCCTTTGCTGTATTCTCCTCCTCTATCGGATTGTCGAACAATGCAACAAAAAATCATATTCAAAGGTAATCGGAACATTTCGATAATTTCTATCGATGTCGCTATGTGAATCAATACTTCTAGAGTCTGCATCGCATTCAGAGTATTTTAATTTAGAGGAATATCAAAATTTCAAGATATCACGTTATTTTAATAAAGGAAAATTGTTTCGGACAGTTTAATTAAACTCTGAGATTGTTGTTATACAACTGATATCCCTAACTACGAACTGTCTGTTGTGAAGGTATTAATGATACAGGTTGAAGATTATGATATGTGTGCAACTACACATTGATTATTCTACATTTTTCAATGAACCAATTAGTCTTAAAATAAATTAATGCGGAAGATGGAGTGAGTTTTGAAATCAAATGCAAAATCAAATGGATTTGATTTCTTAGTCCCACGTTTTATACGATCTAATTAGGACAAATGTTAATCTGAAATGGTAAGGATTCGATAATCGCAACAAAGGACATCTTACTATTGCAAGGAAGAATTCAATGAAGAATTGAACTATGAAATTTGATAACCCGGTGGACAGTTCATCAGCATGCCCTGGATAACCGAACATTTTACGTTTTACAATTTCTACTTATAAAAAACGCTTTTCCAATCACTTTACGTTATTACTAACATATATCAGAAATGTCACGAAAGAATGATTCTCTTGACGCATACACAATAAATCTAGGAAGTGAATAGTAAATAGTTTGCATCAAGATCGATAGTATCAAATTCCGTAAGACATTCGACTTATCTAAATATGATTGAAATCATCTTAATTCAATCCAAAATAACTATCAGCATTGTGCAGCTATATACACGTATAATTATGACAACATTTTAAGTTGGGGAAACGTCATATAATACAGGCTGAAAGAAGATGATTAGACATTTTTAGCAACATAGTTATCTGATATCCAGAGATAAGTTCAATATCTATGCATTCCAGTGGCCTTTGCCCTGTCCATTATACGTTACTCAAACCATGGACTTCTATAATATAGCATCTGGACAGAAATCTGATCAGATATCCTTGACCCTTCTGTACGAGATGAGGCTGACTATTTGAATCTACATTCAGAAATCAAGTTTATGCATTTGGTTGCATTTTTGTTATTCTCACTCTGCGTGCGTTGTAATTTACTATTTAAACCTTCATCGATGTGTTTGTGAGGACAGTACAAAAATGCCTAACAAGTGCTCCGCTTTCGGATGTAAGACAGCTCCGCTTTCAGGTGGCTATGACAGTAAATCCAAAGACTCATCGATTACATCTCATTTTTTCCGCTAAATAACAAAGTGCTGTTAGATCAATGGACGAAGAACAATCCACGATGTAATTTTACACCGACCATTAACTCAAGACTATGCTATATTTATTTCAATCCATCTGATTTTGTTAACGAGCATCAAGACACGAATAATAGTCGTCCACATGACAGTCCTCTTCAAAGAAAGACGTTTGAAGTGCAATGCCGTGCCTTCGATATTTCCTAATGCTCTTTTCAAAATCGCCATTGTTTCGTCGTTCAACTGCAGCAACTTCTTATGATCGACATTTACGTGAGACTGGTCAGCTTCCCAAAATGGGTGAATCTCTTCACAGAGAAGACAACACTTTCGAAATTTCACTTCATGAAATCAATCAACGACTGAAAACCTCACACCTACCGTCAAAATTACTGCATGCCATTATTGGCGACTATTTATTGATCTATGTAATAGATTTGAATTATAACGCGCCACGTATAACTTGCTCTGTAACAGCTTCCACCGACCTTGAAGTTTCCATGACATACAACGGCGATAAAGTTTGTGCGACTCATTACCACACTCACAAATTCAGAATTTGATGGCCAGAGTGAAATCATTCGAGGAGTCTGAATCAATTTCGGAACACAACCTCCCAGTTGCCATTGAAAAGCTGTCTTCGTTTGTCACCTCTGAGCCAGAATCATCAAATATCGGTAGATACTGCTTTATTCTGAACCAATTGAAACTGATTGATTGCAACAAATACAAACGTGTTTATTCCCCCTGAACTTATCTTATCTTCCTATTTGATCTTCGTAAACAGCAGTCCATCCACGCATCGATTGATTTTAGATTAAGGTTTGCTATGTATCCCTTCAATCACAGCTTTAAAGATAACACGGCATCTCAATTATTCCAGCTACAAGAACAACGTCAGTTACTTGAAATTAAGACAATCAAAACTTAGTCAACTCGAGCGGAGTTGCGTGTTGATGACTGATGAAATCTACCAGTTGTCCCACCAAGATACACCCGTAAATATTCGACTTTTTAAAATTCAAATCTATAAGTAAATTTTATATTTCAACCACACTAATAGTATGTATGTCCTCCACGGGATGCCTTTACAGCTCGTAATCGGTTCGGAAAAGAGTTCAGTATACCTAGAATGAGTTCGTTGTCATTCTCCATATCCTTCAGATTTTTAGCAATTTAAGTTTGTAGGACTTCTTTCTTCAAACGATGAAGGTTTTGGTGCAGTAGACTCATCCTTATCCTTCAATATTGCACCAATATTTTCGCAAGGATTAAGATCGGGAGAACTCCCTGGCCAAAAGGTGTTATCGAAGAAGTCAAACCCGGAATCCCTGAACATGTCTTGTGTTCGCATTACCTCAAAGCCCGGAGCCTTGTTGTGCAGCAAGGTAACTTGATCATTGTCTTCTACGTCTTCCTCGTCTTTCAGAAGCTTCATTCATTTATCTAAATTTCTCGTCAATATTATGTGAATTGCCGTAATGATGTTCTTGCCTGTGTTTGAAAATGACTTCTTGCAATTAGGCTTTAATGTTTTCACTTATTTGAAATGAAATCCTCTACGGTAGACCTATATAAAAAAATAGATTGATAATTTGAGCTTGCTGATATAACTTACATGCAAGGGTTCAAAATACGAAGTAGTCTCAAGTCAGAATTAGACATAAATTGAGATCATTATTATACTTTAAAATTGATGTAAATCAGCATACTTTTTAATATGTACTAGTACATGATTACAATAATGCGTGTATAACGACAAATTAATACTTAAAACCTCGAGCATAAAACCAGCCTCAAATCGTATCCGTGATATGGCAGATTTCTGTCCAGATGCTATGTTATAGAAGTCCATGCTCAAACCATGGAAATCAACAATACCATAGAAATATCATATTATCATCTACTTCTGCGAGTCGAACGAAGGCAGGTTTTGCTGATATTGATCAATCACGCAAAACTTTACATACTAGCAGATGAGTGCATTTTCTATGAGAGTCATCCTTTCTCCGACGTTCTACATTACTATTTCGGCAGATGCAGCTTAGCAACAATTAAATATGTCCTGATACCTGAATTGAAGCAACAGTTTATTCAAAGCATTTTTAAATCGAATCACTGTGTAAGATGAAACAGCAGTAACATAGATCTCGTCATGGCTATTAATCAGTTCCTGGAATGTAATTCAGTGGAATAGTTTCATTGTTTATAGCCGTAGCGGTCTCCGTGGCACAGTGGCAAAGTGGTTGGCCTAACGATCCTCTGGTACCACCAGAGGTCGAGCCCCAAAAGTGTCATTGGAAGTCGGCAGGGAGAGCATCCGGACTAAAAGTACTACAGCGCTACAGAAAAGTATGACTGTGTCAATACCGTCCAAGCCCCTGTATGTGAGAGAAGTGACGTTAAAGCTTCATTTTTTTATATCTGTATGTAGACTCAAAACTAAATCACAATTTTTCTCCAGTAGTAATTTCCTTTTTGCAGCTTTTGCTTGCATCAAATGAATAAGCTATAAATTACTGATCCAAAATTAGCTATTGAAAATTAGCTATGAAATCTTGCCATTACAATACTTTTTGAAGCAGCAGAGCATATTCTTTATATAATCAGCGTCAATCTCTTTAGTTCCCTCCTAACTTGTACTGAATTGACCTTTGTCTTGGAGAATGTAAATCTGCACAGAGCATGTTTACTCAGATTATCTCCTATACGTGTGTGACAGCTGCTGCATGAGCCAGAACATGAGGAATGAAGATTATATGCGGGAAATCAATCACTGATTTCATGTATGAAACTAGTTTTGATGCCTGTAAATGATACATAATGCTCTGATCACATTTTTGAAATAGTTCATCCTTTTATCGAACAGACAGGTAGTATGATATCATTCCCGTCACACATTCTAATCAAATTTGCATGAATGACAAATGTATTTAAATGAATAAATCCATTCACTGTCAATTCTCCATGAATGCGTAAACCGCTAGCTTGTGTTACACGAGATGATGATTTTACTATTCGCTATCCAACCGTACTAATGCTGATATCCGACATAGGTTAAGGACATGATGTGGGACTATGGCAGAGGGGGGAGGACCATAATTCACTAGAGAATGAAAAACGAATGCAAAAAGAACATATCTGCTGTAAAATCGTTTATTCGCTTTTGCAACGTGTCGCAGGTCCTGCTGCTTCGTCAGGCAATACTAAAAGGCATCGATAGCAGGCTGCCATTTACCTGCTTTACTAACTCGTATCGACGTTTGCCATCTGACCTGATAGTATTGCCTGACGAAGCAGCAAGACCTGCGACACGTTGCAAAAACGAATTAACGATTTTA
The DNA here is from genome assembly GCA_907163375.1 of Prostheceraeus crozeri. NCBI lineage: Eukaryota > Metazoa > Platyhelminthes > Polycladida > Euryleptidae > Prostheceraeus > Prostheceraeus crozeri. The sequence goes on along the minus strand of CAJQUW010003657.1, from coordinate 427,092 downwards.
CGGCAGATAGGTCTTCTTTGCATTATTTTTTAAAACATGCGTCTGCCTCAGCACGCTATCTTTGCATTATCTTAAAGGACGAAAAAGCACAATTCTCCCGCCCCATATGCATAATGCCAGTAAATTGAAACTGCATCGCCCGATGTTTCGGGTCCAGACCATTTTGTCGGCGCAAAACCTTTGATTAGCAATACTGGTTAGGCATACTATTAGCTTTCGGATATGGTCTTCACAGATTTGTATACCCATTTGTGAAACTTTGATATCCATTCAAGTCTGCAACAGATGAAAATATGCCTGAGATGTGGGCCTAACACTGATGCCTCATTAAAGCTAAGCGACGGAAATAGTAACTGAATTTTACATTTGTACTAAATACGGTCGTTTAACTATTGTAAGCATTTTTCTGTAACTGATAGAATGCAGACCGATAACCATCATCATCATCGAAATTAATAGACAACTCTGGGAACCAAGTGGGAGCATAAGTTACCCTGTAAAGGCAGCATATGTCATTCTTATGCGCGATTGTCTTCCTAATTGCGGCCGCCGAGGATGACGTCACAGAAGTCACGTCCGGATTTTATTTCCTCAAATTCTTTTACTTCTTCGTTGCACCTCATTCATAAAGGTGCGGCGCGAACAACTCGAGTTTTGGCATATTATGAGCTGCAGGTTGAAATTGGGTAGACAAAGAATGAGGAAGGGGTTGGCGCCACTTTGTCGGTGCTGGTCACCGCCGGGTTCCTTTGTGCAGCGGTGTGAAGGGGACAAGTGGGGCGGGAATCAGGAGCGTGAGGTCATTATTCGATTCCGCAGTCTTTTGATGAATTTAATTCAATCATGAAGTCGGGAGGAGCTTCAAATTTCCAAGTGAGCTCTTACGCAATCTGAGAGTCACCCTGAAATGAAGCCAGGTTGGAAATTGGAGGCTACCAGAGATTGAGATTGAAATTGGTTACAGCAAGCGTGAAAATTAATTAGAGAATTGAATATACTTTTACTGTTTCGGGCAAAAACAGAAGGCTGGTTGCTTAGGTACGAAGATAATCTATCAATTGAAAAGCGAGAAAGCAAACTCCACTTTAAACAATCTCAGAAGCTCATCAGATTCGGACAATGAGAACAAACACAAACCAATTATACAATACTGAGTACAAGCTTAATACAAGGAAATGTTGTTAAAACTATTTTTCCGGAAATCCACCATCTGTATTCAAAATTAAAGTTAAAAAGTTGGAAGAATATTTGGAATCATTAAAAACAAGGAAATGGTTATGTAATTATTACACAAATCATTTTCGTAGCAGTTACAGAGCACATAAACGTCGAGTTTCAATGTCTAATTCTGCGCTTGCTTATTGCCAATAGTATGTCAATTGTATCAAGAGTACGCAAGCGTACGCAATTACGCAAGTGTATATTTATTCACAAACATGGCCTAAAAGAAATTTCCTATTTCTCGCAGGTGGGTGAAAGAGCAGCGCTGTTAAAATTTTACTCCATTGACAGTCATATATTGTCAGTTTAGCATGATTGAAATTGATTATGTCATACGGTAGTGCGGTTAGTTCACATTTTTTACAATGCGATAAAGGCAGCTAAATATCTTTCAAGGCAAAAATCAATGAGATAAGCTAACCCAAGACATTAAGGCAAGAACGTCTTCAAGGTGTTCAAGGTCTCAAATGTCTATTGCTTCATTTGTTGCAACTCAATGAACTCTACATTCAGGAAAACTGAGAGGTGCCTCTAAGATGTAATTGCCTACCGCAGCAAGGGTGTAGTTTGAAAACGGTCTGTTCTCAACTGACTTTAAGTTGTAAAGACATGCATCTCTTGCATTTTTTCAGCATGTATTTTATGCTTTAAATACAACAAATCTACTTTGAATTCTTATGAACATTGCCAGCTTTCAAAAATGGTCCTTGCTGGTGTTCATGTCAGCAGGACGCAAAACTGTCTACATTTCAGCAAGAAGAAGGCGAAAAAAGTAGAACATTTCCTATGCAAACTCAATATGTGTCAACATATATCAACTACCTTTCTTCCTGACATAATCGGCATGCACTTCAGGCCAATTAATAATGCGCATCATCTCTAAAAAGCCATTTTAGATACTCACGGGATGTATTGCAACTTGCTCTTGTCATCTCCGAACCGAATGCGGTACACCAGTGACGCAAGTTGAGCCGCCTCTTCCCCAGTGCATTTATGGTAACCGCGTAGCAGTTTCGGTAGTTCTTGATGGTAATGGAAGATAATATCTGCGTTTCGATCTCGGCCAGGAACAGTCGTGCTCCACAACTTCTTCATGAAGAAGACCTACGAAAGAAATATAAGCGCTTTCTCACTTAATACTTTCTTCCGGGAACCATAGCTTCCATGCTATTCATAAACAGGATTTACTATCATAGGAATTACAATCAGAATATCTTCATTTTCATGACAAATTAAATCAAAGAAAATTGATACCTGGTAGGAAAATTGGGGAGTGGATCCATCTCTGGTTGGTTTAGCTTTCTTGATCCAATCAGTTAGATGTCGGACAAAATCAAAGAAGAAATCACCTTCAGGAACACTGATCACTTTATCAGCAATTTTCACAAACAGAGAGAATCCCTCTGATGACTTCAGTCCGAGTCGAGAGGCAATATTAGCGCAGAAGTCCTTTGCACGTGTGCTAGAATCAACCTCAAATGCCTGAAAGGAGCAATTAATACGCATCATTAAAAATTGAATAAGAATGGCATGTTTCTTAACCACTAGCAAGAGCACGAGTACTTAAATAATTTACAAAACTGGAAGTTGTGATAAATAGATCACATTGTGAATTATAAATATGAAGAAAACTGAATTTCAAGATCTGCTCGCTGTCATATGGTCTCATATGTAGATAATTCAATTTCTTGAATGACACATTGCCTCGTCCTAGGATGCAAAATACTACTTGAAGCAAAGCAAATGATACTTGAAGCAATACTGCTTGAAATTAAAGAAAATATCCTGGGACGCTTGTCACTTTTAGACTTTACAGTTCTGTTGCTGACTATGTCAAGTGGCATTCGTCATTGATATAATTGTCACCCGATAACACGCCCGATAAATCATAAGACGACCGATATCCATCGCTATAATGACGAATAAAACGATCGAATGATGAATAACATTAAATAACATTTTCTTCAGTTTTCTAATTGAGTGGTCTAGGCTTCATTATTGTTGTTCATCACGTATGAAGCTTCATGATACGTAACAATAGCTGTCTTGTACTTTCTCAAATTTTCGGGCTAACAAAATGATAGTAACAGCAACAAAGCAATTTTTAGTTATGTCAGAGAGCATGAATGTGTTTCAAAAAGAAAATGTCGATTTTGATATCAACTTAAAATAGACTTCCTTTACACTTCCTTTTGATAAAATTTGTCAGAAACTTGACCATTACTTGAGTGTCACATCATGCGAACATATCATGAAAAATTCGCTGACTGATTTCTGACTTATCTCACATCCACGTTTTACACTCACAAAATGAGACCAGAAAATATTTCTGAACCATACAGGTGTGCATTAGGGAGGCAAAATGTCAATCTGCCAGATAACAAATTATGAATACTTTGCTATGAGTACAGACAAAAGGATTGCAGAGTACCAGCTCGCCTGGGCATGCAACATAAAGATGTCCTAAGACTTGAATAATTTAGGTACAAAAATTCCTTGGGAACCGTAGACGCCGTGTTCCGCATTACAAGGACACGCCAATAAGGCTCAAACTAGCTCAAAATATCTAGAATGGTTGAGCAAGCTGTTCACGGTCGCACAGCAAGCTGCTCTGCATATATTTATGGAGCTTGCTATACGGCTGATAATCATAAAATATCTAGAGTGACTAAATATCTAGAAACGCAGCGACTACGCCTACAGAAGGACCTTTTGTGCTTGCTTCGTTCTGAGGACATCTTTCTATTACATGCTCAGGACTACTGGAAATCTTCGACCACTGCAAAGCTAGGACAAATAAAGGCAGAGCAGTCTGAGCTTGTTCAGTAATTCTAGATATTTTAAGCTACGTTAGGCCGCTACCAGCCGAGCTGACAAGCCCTTGTATGGCGAAACGCAGCGTCTGCGGTCGCTAAAGAAATTTTGTGCTTGATTTGTTCAAGTTTGAGGACCTCTATTATTTGTTGTGGGCAGTTTGTTGACGAAATTATTAAATTCAACTACTTAAACAAAGAAAAACGAATCATGCAATGTAAAATTGTTGCTTGACTTTTGAACTGCTACACTAATTAAATTCTAATAGAACTAAACGCCATAATTTTTTATTCAATGAGAATCAAAAACCCAGAAATATGTGCTCGAAATCGTTTTTTCGGGCTCCATTATCTGAAATATTGTGTCTCATTACTATACATTGTAAGTAGCTGCTCCGGAAATCAATGGAAGGCTAATAAAAGTCAAGGAAGGACGACATCTTAAAATCCGAAGCAGTTCAGATGGCTCCTTGAGATCTATTGATTTTAAATGGTTCCAGAACGCCATGACTGCAAGAACCTAAAGCACCTGAGGTTTGGGAATTCTAGTGGACAGTGATGCTTGAAGACGGAATTGCCAACGACATGTAAGCAGCATTTCACTCTCCTAGAAGTAAGTACTGCTCTTACATAACAGGAGATTGAACAGATATACAGAAAGAAACAACGATCGAAAATGAGCGGCCGCATACGTGGCAAAAAAATATTGAATTTTATGACTTCATTGTCGGCATTCCATCAATTTCAATGACTCATTGCCTTCTGTCACATATTTTGACAGTCATAGGATCCTAGGAGCTCCTATACTTTCTTCATTGATCGAAGTTCCTCTACACTTGCGGTCACGTAAGATCAACAATGTCACAATGCATCACAAGACATCAAACAAACGAACCGCCAGGATAATGACAGAGTCAATAACCCGCCTCCATCACCTCCGGCTCATGTCAATTCACTAAGTCGCAGACAACTAGAATGTCGGAAACTCATACCGTCCCCAACGATTGGTATAATTTGACCGTTGAAACTTGACCCCCTAAACTCAACGGAGACCGCACAGATGCATACATGTGTCATCCATGTTTGAATATCTTTCAAGTATAAAAAAGATATGAAAGGACGACTTTGTCTCTGACCCATTCACTTAATTTACTTCGAGGTTTGAAATCTGCAAAACAGACATGTTCTATGCAAGTCATTACTATTCGTAATTTTAAGTGAGCAAAAAAAGCAAATCTGCAAGAGCCAATCAGTAAATATCATAATGCTACATTCGATGCAGGCTTGCAGCTTCGTCAGGCGATAGGCTAGCTACATGCAAACTGTTTATCTGCATGCGTCTTCTTGGACACATTGTATCTGCTTCTTCATTTGACCATTCTACGCAAACGATATCGGGGAATATTTATGAGATATACTCATGTCGCGCATCATGTGGAGCATCGAATGGTATCACTGCCAGCGGACAGTCTCGAATAATTAACTTTCTACACTTCTGTAACAGAGAGTGGTCATTTACCAGCTAAATGAATACCGAGTAAATCGTCATAGACGTCATTGGTAGGTAAATATTCATAGAAGCCAGCCACTGACCTATTCAGAAAACACTGTCACTTTCATAATGCATTAAGCATCATGTGACCAGTGAAGATATCATGTGGACGGTGCTCTTCGTTCACAAGAATTTTTTGAAGTAGATTGTACATTCAATTGACGAGTCACTTGGAAATCATTTCATGCGAAAAGACAAGTTAAGAGGATAGTACCAGAAGCTTTCTTTGCTTTTTTTCAAGTTGTAGTTACAAGTCGGCCTACAGTGCCTGTCGATGGCAACCATGCCTCACCATATCGATAGAAGCCTTACCTTCGATCGGTCGGTGTGACTCTTCACCATAGACAATTTTGACCAAAACCTCTAGAAGTGAAGTTGACATTGATAATTCGAAGACTTGGCGACTGTCAAAAAATACGCTATCATCGTTAATATATGAGGAAGCCTGGTATCATTTTTTAATATAGAAGAAATGAGGAATCCAACTATTGGGTATTTCTAAAATGTATACTTGCCTAAAACTCAGTATGCAAATTATAACCAGCACTTTGGTCATCAACAGATAGAACATTTAGGATAAAAAAAATGCAAAATATCAAGTACTTGGATTCATAAGTTTTTCTTCATTATCAATTATCATTATCAAACTAAATGTTTGCATACGTGGGCGCCGTCATCTTATGGCATATTACAAATAATTTAAATATTCAACGAAGTTTTATCGGTATGAATGCTTAAAAGATGAAAACGTTGGTGAATGTTTTAGTCCATCCAAAAGTCAGTTTCGTCTAACATCATCTTAAATGCTGTCAAGTCGCTGATATGTGAAATGAACATTTAATTTCTTCTAATACAGGCTCATTTCAGTGCATACGTTAAAAGTTCAGTTTACGAAATGATAGTCAATATGAGTTCGTTTCAACCCTAAGTGATAACTGGGAAAATTGACAACGATGAAACTGACTGCTTCATAACTGATAACAGTTATTGTAGATTTGTGGGACTTCGTGAATGGATAAATAGTCAACAGAAAATGGTGCACATAACTAGAATGAAAATCTAACTTCAGCATTTCTTTCCATAGTTCGTGACGATAAATTGCTGAAAATCACAATTGCTAAATAAATATGATGTTTGCATTGATGTTGACTTGCAAAGTTCTTTATGTTTCCTTTTAATCACTAATGAATAGATCAGGAAAAATCTCTCGCTTTTTGACCTTGCGAGATTATTACCAGATAATTCAGTCTAGCAGCGACTAATTAAAAATGAGGCAATTGATGCAAGTACGACATGATCAGAGTTATTCCTTACAATTTGAAAATCTATGATCACAGAGAACACAATTCAAGTTATACTAAGGCATTAAATTGAGGGTGATGAGGAAGAGGTAATTTAATGGCATGTTCAGAGCCAACAATGTTTTGGTTCTCCTCCTTGTATTGCCTTCCAATGTAATTTTTTAATATGGTTTGACTTTGAAGTGCATGTGTGACGAAACGTCTCTGTGAATTTCCTAAAAAATTAAATTCTGTTACTCGCAAGGTAATTCAAGAAGGTGAGGCGAAATAGTGCTTATTCTGAACATGCCATATACTAAAGCAGATTAAATTTGCTCAGGAGTCAAATAAAAAAATATGCATTTTGCAGCTTCATTTACTGAAAACAGTGAATATTTTCAAGCATTTTGGTTTTCTTATTAACCTTATATTTTAAGGCATTTCACCGCCTTTAATGCCTGTTTATAGTGAATTTACATAAAATGAACACTGAGAGATGTATTAAATCGTTCGCTCGCATTTAACCAGAGATAAATCTTTCCTTTGAAATGCTGGCGTATTTCCTGTAAAATTCTTGTAGATAGCTGCATCAATCACCTTTTTAACTAAGAATTTAGCGCATTCATGTATTATGATTTGGTGGGCCTCACTTCAATAATAGGATGAGATGGAGTTTATCGAAGCTAAGTAAATTTGAGACCACTTTGAGCTTTGCGTAAACATCCGCATCAGCAGTGCTAAGTTTTGAATATTCAAAGGTATATCTATTTCGATGACTGCGAGAAGACAGCAGCCAGTTAATGTGAGATTATAAGCATTTGAAAACTTGGATGAAATACAAGTATGAGACAGGATAAATTTGCGATAAATTTGGTGAATTCTGTGATTAGTGTAAAACAGAAATTTCAGCTTTCTTCTATTTTTGAAAAATTGTATATCCTGCAGTTTGTGGAAGATGCGGACAAAACTCGTTAACCAAGTACGGATGGAGAACGCGATTGGAGATCAATCTTGAAGAGAAGGACAGAAAGGAATTAAAGAGTGCCCAGGTAGGACGATTTTTGTCATATACAGGATTTTTCGCATTTTCTAATTTTTACCAGAAAGGTCATCCATGTCATCAAGCGTTGAAAGCACTGGACGCCGAATCAATTTAATGAGAAGATAATTCACTGGAATCAGTCGGCTCTCGTTGACCGAGCCTGTCTGTAAGATTCCGGAGCTAAAACTAACGTCGGATTTTTGTCAGAAACTGTTGTATTTCTTTTACAAAAGGATGATGGAAGCTTCGGTGATGGTTGTGAAATCAAATCTTCATCAATCTTCTATGGCCATAACTAACTATGAGTAAATTAATGTGGCTTAAGACCGGTGAAAATTTGATGTGCATATTTGTTGAAATTGTGAATAGCTTTTCTACAGATCTACTGGCTACGGAAATGGCTCGGTTTGGATCTCTGAGAATCTTCCAGCCTCAAAAGAATGACTTCACAAACTATAGTTCAACTAAGATACTAATTAAGTCGAAGTTTCAACTCACAAGAATACAAGAATATAAAATGGAGCGCGTGTACGTCGCTGTAGAGTATTTCAGGTAGAATTACCAAAAATACTATTTGAGCACAACTGATATTATCTAAAAATTGAAATCCATTAATCGAGTGCTGTTATACGAGCCAACATTAAAAGCAACAACTATTCATGTTACTTAAACGTGCTCAAATTGCTGGATTCTTAATTAATGATCTACAGTACGAGCACTTGTTGTTTCAATTGTATTTTTCTTTCAATAATAAATGGCAGCGATCTTCTAAAGCTGTTTATTCAGTAAAATCTGCTGCGAGAGTCTCCCAATATCGCTGGCGCCAAACTCATAGGAAAGGAGTAAATATTCATTCCCATGAGTCAAACCCTTTTTGGCTAAGAAACCACTTGTAACTTTTCCATTATTCCACTCAAAGAATATTGTTCAAATATAAATGTTTACCAAGCTGGTAATCATCTTAATTTATAAGTTCTGTGGTTGAGATACGATCCTTAGTGGATAAACCAGGTATGAAATACATACAATTTCAGACTAATACCGAAATCAATGCCGTGGAGAACTCAAGTATCAATGTTGTCTCCTGAAACTGCGTCATCAAACAGTTAATCCACTGTCTTCAAGAAATCATCCATTAGTCTTGCAGATGAAATGGAAAATAAAAAATTCATAACGAAGAATCAGAGTTCGATGGTTAATGTGAGTTTACATGTATAAGAATAAAGATGATTATTGCGGCATTCATAATGCAAGTGATAGGTTGACAAACTTGAACGCTCTCAGTTGAATTTCATTTCAAGAACAGTTCATCACCAAAAACAGGAATCAATAGAGTTCCCGAGTTCTTAGTCCGAGATCCATGGCTGTGCCAAGTCCCCTCAAATCCTCCATATGTTAATATATCGCTTGCAATGACAAATCAGGTGCCATAGAGTCAGATCCTTTACCTACTTATCCAAGATTCTACTTTTTCTCAGTGATTAACAGTGGTTGACAGGCTGACCGAATCAACCTACAAGTACATCATGACCTCACGGCAGGTTCTTAAACGAAAATCATTTATGTACAAATAAGTAGTACGAAGACCGGTTTGAGATGTGTCGTGTAGAATAACCAAAACATAATTATGTAAATTATGTGGTAAATTCCGCACTTTCATTCTTGTTAAATGACATGCTTGCTCTTTATAAACAACCATGTGATTTTCAGTTACTGAAGGATGATGACAAAAACAATAGCAAGAACATGAAATGCAGGGCTGCCACCCCTGTCGGCTAAAAATCGGGACACAGAAATGATACCTTTGTCAAACATTTAATACGCAACCATATCATTTTGATGTGGGTTTTGTTTTTCATCTGTTCTGTTGAACCTAGCCGGGTAATAATTCCTATAATTCGTAAACTTGAAAGCTTATCATAGCTGTTCAGCTGTTCATAACTAATACGCTTTTAAGTCTACGAAATATAAGTTATGAACTACCGAAATCCTATGACAGAAGAAAAGCATTTACATCTTATGAACGACTATTTCCGTTTCGTCACCTCCCAACCAATCGATTTAATAGAAAAATATGCTCTCATACAAAGATAAAAGTGACTGTATTGTGATTACCAAAAATCAAAAAATACGAGTTGGTGTCGAGTTGGACGATTTCTTGAGTTTGTACAAATAGAGTGCTTGTTTATGCTGTTACACCCATTTTTCCCAAAAAGAAATCGAATGTGTATTTTATATCAGTGCAAACAGTATTTCAAAGGAAGACCGAAGGCCTATGCACGTGACTACAGCGTATATAAGACATCTTGATCACAGCACCTAACTTCGACTACAAAAACAGTATCCAAATTTCAAAACCCAAAGAATCGGGACAGCTAATTTTCGAGAATTTTGAGGGCAGAAAATTGGGACGCACCGATACAATCATGGCAGTTGGCAGCCCTGGAATGTTACATTTCCAAGTTGGAAATTTTTGTTAATACATGTACAGGAACAATTAAATCGCAGCATTTTTTAATTAAAAAAATGTCAAACAATGTGACATTAATTATTAGTATCAACAAGGCAGGCCAACCTTAAGGCTGTTCGTGACAGGATTTGGGTTCGGGACCAGGAACGGGACGGGATCGATATGTGGAGATTCACGATAACTCGAAATATGTGCTTTTGATATTTATCTTCCTGTACTTCCGCTATTTCGTTTAAGCAGTACCCTCATGTTCATGTGATAAGTGTAGTGGATGATTCAGGTTTTATTCCATTCCAATCCTCAAGATGCCCATAGAAAATTGAAATAGGAAATAGTTGGTCGTTAAGAAATTGTAAATATTTCTCTCAAAAGAAGAGAGCTGCCAAACAACTTGGTCTGCATCGAACTCTCAAACCGACAGCATGAGGTGCCAGCTGTTCAGCTTTGAGTCACTGCAAAGATGTTTTTCCAGAACCGCACGAATTGGTGAAACTACATTTTATTGTTGCCGAAGATATCAGATGGAGAAGAACTTTTTAATATTAGAAAACTTTTGAAAAATATTTTTTCTTGAAAGACAAAGCTTTGTAGACCCACTTCAATAGTATTACTAGGTAGGCTAGTACAGGATCGTATATAGCACTTATTTTTCACAACGGCAAGTCGAGTTTCCGCGAGCAAATCGGCAGGACGACGAAACTGCCGGGTGCTATTTTTCCGTTTAAATACCACAACAAATCGCAAAATTGAGGAGGATTCTCTATTTTTTTTCTTTTTGATCAATGGCCATTGGCCAACATCCCATGTGAGACGACAAACATGTTTATAGGCCCCTATCAATTGCATGTATTTTGTTGTCTCCAAAATGATAATCGTAACCTTCCAGGTCCTCATCCAAACTTGTCAACATCAAATTTTATTGTAGACGTAACTGAAGACGCAGGTGAAAATCACATGTACATGGAAGTAAAACTTAAATATAAAATCGCATAAACTGTCGCAACCACATCTCCAACTCACTAACATAAATAATCTTATCTGCTGTATAGCGATGCAAGGATAATCGTTGAGGTGAACGGTGCAGAAGACCTGGAATTGGGACCGAGTTTTAGGACAGGATTGAGTTTCGGGATCTGGATCGAGGTTCAGGACAGAACCTCAGGATAGGCGCCAGGACGAGATGATAACCCAGTGAGGGAACTGAGACGTTTGAGTACATTATTAGCATCGTTGAGGATTTTAAGATTTCTCACACTCTTTCAATCTGACTGACGCACTTCTAAGGGTGGACAGGTCTTTTGAAAACTCTCTCGCTTCAAAGAAGTTTCTGAAGAAGATCCTTAACAGTTGTGAAATTCAACGTCTGGCATTCGCGACTTGATCATGTGGAAAAAAAAGCGGTACGAGATGAGATGAAATATTCGTTTCAAATTCACTTCAAAGTCACCGCTGAAGATAAACACTTACCTCGTCAGAATCGTCCGGGAAATAAACTTTGTGAAAGATGACGGTTGTCTTATGTTGAATGGCCTCAACTTCGACTTGATGTGGAGGATATTTGCGCTGACCGTGTCTGGAAAACAAAAATTCAATTCACACCACAGAATACATCATTGAATTACTGTCGCAACTGCCAAGGAAGGAAACAAACACTATTTCAAAATGCGGAACAAATTGTATTCGCATGTAAACAAATAAAGAAATAAATGATTCTGAAGTGGAAACTCGTCAGTGTACTCTATCAGTATAACAAACTATGAGGATATCTTTGAATTTCACATCATGTTTCATCACAAAAGAAAAATTATTCACATTATTCGGGAGGGGAATGAGAGTACAGACATATAAAAGTTCCTTTAGACAACTGCTTATTACACTACAGTAATGCTTCCATTGTATAGGCTAAGGCAAATCTTCTTAGACGCTTGGAATTGATCTGATCCTAATGTGTTGCTTGTCAATCTGCACCCGATAAATAAATTGTCATTGGACAATGTGATTATAATAACATTGAAGCTTTTCGACTTGATGAGTTTTGATGAACTGCAGAACTGCTTCTTCGAAATGATAGGAGATTAAGAAGCTAGCCGTTGCTTTCAGTTGCAGTGACGTGAAAATGCCTGGGTTGGTAATTATTTTTATGAGAATCAAGGATATTGATCTTGTTCTTGGACTTTTTTTACTGATTTTTAGGCAGTATATTTCGCTGAGTATAAGCAGAAACGGCTCACTTCATCGTCAGGTCTTTATGCCGACAGGGTAATCTCATCGACAGGTGGATGATATTCGCACAAGAGAATCATGCATCCATAGACAGTTAAAGACATAAGTTAACTCAATAATTCATAGACATCAAGCTATGATGTCTTTGAGCTTTATCAGGGACTCCGATGTCTTCTGACTCTAGGCATAGACATTGATGAAATGACCCTGTCGATGAAGTGAACCACAATCGCGGAAAGAGAATTCGCAGGCTCAGATTTAGAGCAGCAGAATTAGATAGCCTGAGAAATTGGTGGTTCAAGTCCCTCCAGGTGCAAATCTCTTCTGATATCACTGTTCTGGGCCGAGCCGCTGTTTTGCGTTGCCCAATACTATCGAATTGACATCTTATGATAACAAATTGCATCATGTTGAATCACCTCCTTTATATTAACATGCATTTCCATTTGTCAGTGAGCATTTGAACAGCAATCAGAGTAATCAGATTTTTTGGCGTACAATAGACAAAGTTGAACTTTGTCAGCCAGTCGCGGTTGCTGCAAAGAAAGTTCCGCATACACTAATGCTCTCAGTAACAATTTGTACTCTACTAAAAGCCCACAGAAGAAAAATAGGAACAATGGGGTTAATAGTAAACCGTGGATTAGAACAGTAGATCAACTCACTAGCTTAGTAGTAGTAGCGTTTATTTGCAATAATTAAAAATCACAAGGTACAAAGAATGTAAGAAATACAAAAGCAATGAAAGGCATCATTGCGAACAAATGCAAAACAGCTTAAAGAAAAATCAAATTCGAATTTGAAGCTGATTACATAATGCAGTGGCCCAGGGTAGAAAAGAACACGAACGCCGCTGAGTGAGAGACAGCGGAGCTCTCAACAAACGTGAAAAGGGCAGTCTCTCAGGAACATGACGATTTAGTGGATGATGCGGATTAGATTCCAACTTAAACAAAAGCTTCATGGCAGCTTTGCTAAACCTAAGCGAAATTGCTGGAAATCCACTGCAAGTACAGGAGTCGTTACAAATTAACCGATGGCTCCGTTTCTGAAAACGTTCAAACTTATTTAAAAGTTTACAAGGCAAAGGGCCATAAACAGGTGAGGCACACAGGAAGACAGATGTAACTATGGAATCATAAATCATAATCAGATTTTCTTTGGAAATGTTGAACTTAAGACATCGGATGATATGCAGTCTTTGAGATGCCGTCCTAATTGCGGCGGCAACTTGAAGATCCAATTTCATATTGCAATCAAAAATGAATCCAAGGATTTTACAAGAGTCTACGATTTTGAAACCCGTATTAACATCAATAGCATTATCACGTGATCGCTGAACACATAACTGGTAACATTTCTGTAGATTAAGAGTCAATCCAACACTTTCGAAAACAGCTTTACATTTATCGATATGCACAAGAGAAGATTGATGATTTAGTAAAGGTTCGATAATAGTAACATCATCAGCGTACTTAATACATGTAATAGTGCGTGAAATCCCAGAGAAATCAATCGCTCCCATTAATGCCGCAAACAGATATGGTCCAAGAACTGATCCCTGGGGTACTCCAGAAGGAATGCTCACGGTTGGACCAAGATGATTCCTGATTTTGACCCGCATGTGACGATTTGAGAGGAAAGAGTGAAGCCACTGAAGAAATCCGTGGTTGAAACCTTGAGACATCAAATAGTTGATGAGACGACAATGTTGCAACTTATCGAATGCTCTAGAGAGATCGAGGCAGAAGACATTGACTGATGAGGTCTTACGATCGTCTAGGCACTTTGTTATGTGGTCATGCATGTCAACTAGAGCAGACGTCGTTGATCCGAAAGGTCTATAAGCATGCTGCTTGGGACCATAACAAGCAACCAAGTCAGTTCCAATTTGATTTAAGACAATTTTCTCAAACACTTTTGATAGAGGAGACACAAGCGAAATTGGACGGAAATCGGATAATCCTGGAGATTTCGATTTAGGTATTGGACAAATGTGGGAATGCTTTAAGCACATCGGAAAAATTCGAGTAGATATTGACTTGTTAAAAATGTCAGTTAATGGAGTACACAGAAATTCAGCACCGATGTTTAACAGATACGGCGGTAGAAAGTCAGGTCCACACGCTTTCCTCGTCTTCAAATTAATCAAACTGGAATAAACCGAATTTGAGGTCACCGTAAAGTCCCATTCAGCATCATGAAGATCACAAAGCTCAATGTCAGTCGCAAAATTGAAATTACTGGAAATTTCCTGGGTAATACCATCAAGCAAAGATTCATAATCAGAGTCAAATCTCTTCAGCAAAGAAAGCCATGAATCGCCGATAGTGGATCCTCGAACTGTTCTCACCATTTCCCATAGACCCCTTGATGTTTGAGATCGCTTTTCTCCCCAAAGACGTTTGGCCTTAATAATTTCATGTGATATCTTCACCTTGTAGTGTTGAAACTCAGGCCAGTTCTTCTGTCGGAAAGCATTCTACCTTTTGCTGATCAACATCGTCAGGATTGGAGTCATCCATGGCTTATCCCTTTCGGAAAAAGTTACAATTTCACAAGGAATAGCAGATACACACCGTGACAAGATCTTGTAAAATAGATTGCACATTTCGTCGACTGAGTTAACCGCATTGATGAGAGAAAAGTCAGCTAAGGAAAGACGCCGCAGATATTCACGTATATGAGAAGCTCGATAATCCCACACAATAGTTGAGCGAAGGTTTGGAGAGGAAGGTAAAGAATTCACAGGGCGCAGCAAAACACAGTTGTGATCCGAATTTCGAAGTGGGGGACCGATAATAGCGTCAGCACTATAGGCATCAAGCAACTCTTCGTCTATCCAAATCTGGTCCAAACACGATGAAATTCTGGTAGGATCAGACACACGATTGACAAGACATAATTGTTCCTTCATGAACGAAGTTTTCATATCATTGAAGTCGCCTGCAATAACCACACAGCTACCCGGATACAAAGTCAATAATTGATCAAATTCGCGAATGAGGAACTCGGATATGTCGTCATGTTCGTGCTTCCGTAAACCAGGTAGAATATAAATGGCGCAACAAATCAGTTGAGTATCACATTTGATGCGAATGAATTTGACTTCAATTGACGTAGGACAATCAGACACAATTTGAATTTCCTCGGAAAGAAAGGATTTGCGTGCCCAAATGCAAGCACCACCACCCCTCCGCAACTTTCGATCACTTCGGAAAAAGCAGTAGTTGCTTAACTGAAGAAGAGAGTCATTGATTTCATCATGAAGCCAAGTTTCAGTTATTACAGCCACATCAACATTTAACGTGGAAAGGGTCAAACAAAGCTCATCCAATTTAGGCAAAATGGATCTCGCATTAGTCAAAAACATTGTTGGACTCTGAAGGTGCCGAGGTAAAATCATCGTCGAAAATTCGGTAAGTCAGAGCGAAGTCTCACAGATCCACGAAAAATCACGACATCTTCACCTGCGTTGCGCCGCTCTTTCAATCCAATTCGTAATCGACTTTCAAGCTCACGCTGAAGAGGGGTTAGATCAGGATGGATAAAGACCGAACCAAATTCAGAATTCCGAAGAGACCTTGACTTCTGCACGATTTCCTGCCGCTTTGATGTAGATGTAACAGTTACCCGCAAGAGACGAGCACCAGATTTACCCGGTTTGCCGATCCTTGCAAGCTCCAAAATATCCACATTACGAACGTGAATGGTGTTAAGCACTTTCTTGACACTTTCTCTGTCCGCCACGTTTCTTTCCTCAACATTACCCTGAGATTCAGGTAATCCATGAAAAATGACATTGTTCATTTTATTCATTCTCATTTTAATTTCACTGAGAATCTTCGTGGAGGAAAATTCGACGGATGAGAACACATCTTGTCGAAGTTGGTTGACTTCCAATTTCAGATCATCGTGATCCCTCTGAATGCGCTCAACTGAATTCTCAATAGTAGAAGAAAACCTGGTGGTGAGTTGCTGAATCTGCTCCTTCAAACAAATAATGTCACTCCTGACAGACTCAATTACTTCGTCCTTTGCCTCTTTAATCAGATTTTTCAATTCAGCAAGCTTGGCAATCGCATCAGATTTGAACCATCAGCTGTCCACAGCACAATCGGAGCCGTTAGTTACTACACCACTATCACAGATGCTGAAGCCAAAGAGAACGTTCAACTTAATCGAGCGATGCAAAATCGATCTTGCGTTTTGACGTCAGAAACAGTGCGGATTTCAACACGCGCAAACAGTCAGCCAAGAAGTGAGATAGTGAGAAGAAATCACAATCACTGATTCCGATGATTACAACCTCCTCAAACGTCGAGGCGGTGATAAGGAAATGATCACGGATGAGACGAACACACAGACGAATAAGATGATATAAAAATTATCACATAAATCCACAAACAAGAATGCGAATCAGCAATGAAGCCACTTGTGGTTACCAGGCTTGTGGTCACATTCCTGCCTTCATAGCGGGATTCTGCTCTAGGCTCAAGCTTAAGATCAAAATATAGAGATATGACATTGCGTTCCATTAGGTACATAATTCCATTTCGCTTTTATCAATACTTTTGAAGGGAAAAATATTTCTGGGGAGCATAATAATAGCACTTTATTTCACGCAAATCAAACAAATATTTATGGGGAGAAATATAAGCGCTGTTGTTGACGCAGCCACACAGCAAATAGTCATCTTATCTATGCAGCATAAATTCATATAATACATAAATACAACACAATTAAATAGATAATGAAATATGCATCGCTAGCACTCGCTTCAAGTTCTCTTACTCATCATCTGTTGGATTGGTCATGCACTCCTGCCAGATCCTGCAGATGACTTAGAAGAACCAGTTAGTCAGAGTATGAAAAGTCATAAATAATATCTGAAGAGTATGTGACGTCTGTGTTGTCCTGCCTACAACACCCTTCTGTTCCACTTCACAATTCACATCCTACCTGATTTCCTCCAAACTGTAAAATAACCATTTGCTACAAAACTGGAAGACGTAATTTGAATAACATCAATATTCACAGTTTGTTCTGTTGTTCCGTTTCATAGTCATCGTAAACCACATCCACACCGGGGGTGAGGGGATGTCGAATTTTTGTTGTGGTGCCCTTAGATTCATGCCGGCCGACTGGCACTTTTGTGACTTTTAGTTCTGGCATACTTTTTAACTATTCACCAAAAATTGCTGGAAGAGACCCACTGGAAAGTCAATTTTATGACCCACTTTGAAAAGCACTTTTCTCGATTGTGTGAATTTTGCCATTTTTTGCCAGCATTTTATGTGATAAACTTCTGCAAAACGCATCAATGTGAGTATACCATTTTATGAATGAGTCTATAAATCATACCAAGATAATCATTATGCGCTACACATCAAATATAATGCAAATAGAACAATTAAATTTTGAATCGCATCCTCAGTTCAAAAATGGGAAAAGACCTGAATCGTTACCATCCATTTAATATCAGGAATCATCAGTAGGCCTAGTTTGCATCTATCAACATCGACACGCCCTGTTTTAAGTTGCAGCCATGACCCGGGTAAATTTTGAGATTCGCAATTCGCAAGTTAGTGAAATTTCGGCTGATTATATTCACACTGTTCTTGCAAAAGGCAGCATTTATTGATTATTGCAGGCGCACTAACTTGCTAATTGCAAATATTGAATATAGCATGGGAAATTCGAATGTTATGTAAATACTTCTTACTAAAATTGTCGAGTACAAATGGCACATTTGAGTGGTCATTTTGTCTCCCTTCCTTATCATTTTAATTCCCTAGATATCCCTTCATAATCGCATTTGAAGCAAGCTTACTCAAGAGTGTAGAATTTCATTTCACGGATACATTGGAATGGTTATTTTTGAATGAAAAATTTTCTACATATAATACTAATATGCTTGATATTGATTCCTTGCAGAAACCAATCTTCTTATTTTCGTTTTGGACTTATAAGTTACATTTCAGTACATTTAATCAGTTTTGCAGCGAAAATAGCATTCATTAAGGAGATTTGCAACAAAAGTTGGATAAAATTTGTCAAATTTCAGACAAAGTTTGCTATTTTGAATTGCCACCTATGACATGTGAAGATCAGCGAAAAAGAGGAAATGAATGCAACCATTAGAAAGTTCACATGCAAAATATATGGTGCTGTGGATTTCATGTCATCCGGAGCAATATGTAAGAAGTTAAGGATGTGGGCGGCTGGAAATCAATGCTCTCCAGAGTCCGGAATGGAGAAGATTGAAGTTCATGCCATCCTAATTCATCGAATCGTAATTAACCTTCATTTTGTGGGAATACTACAATGAATGATATAACAGAAATGAGGAAAATTTGTGGATATAAAATTTGCTATCAAATTTTATTTTATTGCGCTGACACCAGAATATCATAAAGCACATTTTGTTTTTTAGAATGCTTCGAGTTAATTCTATCACTACATCTATCTTATTTATTCATTTTAACACCCCCATTTTCCCTGAAAAGGATATGTGGAAATGTCATACACATAAAAATAACACGATATTCATAGTCAAAAGCGCAGTCAGTCTTCGTGCCTTCCCCATCGCACCATTTGACGCGTTCTTAACAAACTGGCGCCATTTGATCTGGCCTTCGCCTTCTGCTTCCAAGTCCTACAGCTTTCTTGTGCTTTCTAGGTCTCTCTTGATACAGTCCTCCCAGCGAATCCTTGGCCGTCCCCTTCTTCTTGCCATTCTGTCATCCATCTCTTCCACTTGCTTCACTACCATTTCGTCTCCCATCCTTACCACATGCCCTGCCACCTCAGTCCCTTTTCCACCACTTTCTGTGTCACCGTTTTCTTCAATCCTACTTTCTCCCTCAGCTCCGCCTTCGTTTCTCCAGCAGCCTTTCATCATAGATGCGCCTTATCCAGTTATTTTCACACGCTTCTACGGAAAGACATCCTTTGCTGCTAGTCAGTTAGTGCCACTACATTTGTATTTGAAAAACTGTATCAATATAAAAAATGATATACAATCACTTATCAGAACAACATTGTGTATTCAGAAGCTAAAAATCTATTGATATTCGAAATTTGATTACACTTTCACGTGTGATGATGTAATTACTAAAACATAGCTTGTAAATTGTATGGTGATACACGTGGTACAGCCAGGGTTTTGCCTTTGATCTTTTGTCGCGTGGTTCAGCTCCTATAATCAAATTTCGTGGTCCCTAGAAACTCGTTACAACATCAGGCAACTGCATTATCTCTCATCTTCGAATGTCGGTGCTTCATGCAATATTTACAATTTACTTCTGGTTTAGTAGTCTCCGAAGTACAGCGGATGGAAACATGACCTGGAGATTTGCTGGCCATGTGATGTCAGAAAATGCAGTAGTTTCAAGTCAGTTGGATGGACATTCCGACTTATGATATCAAAATTCCAGAAAATTCCATCCATGTCCGCGCCATCCAACCCACCGCGGGTGAGAAGAGAAGCTTAGAAGTATAGAAATATATATTGCATGTATACATCTGCATACTACTAAGCTTCGAAGTTTAAATCAAAATGTCATTTGTAATTGAAATCAAACTGAATAAAGCAGATATTATTTTTTACCATATCACTTCTAAACAATAAATTTCGAGTGTGTCAATATAAACATAATTCTAGCGATTCAGATTTCAGTCAATCCGGTTATGAACTTGGCGTTCGGTCTGACCACTTTTCTTCATCAGACCAAATTGAAATACATTTGCAGAATACAAATGACGGCACACTGGCATTATTTGACTCGTTTTCATATCCGCCTTCTTCTTTAAAATTAATTCCTTTTCGAACGTCACGCAGATATGGTGAGCAGAATAGAATTGAATGGGAAATCTTGATTATCCCTCTGGGAAGTGAATATTTCTAAATAAATATTGTAATGGTTAGTAATTCCACCATCACGCCCGTTTTACAAGTGCGGCATTATTTTACCTATGAGAATTAATTTATTTGGGATACATAACACCAATGAAAGGAAACAGCAACAGGAAAGGCCTTCCCTTCCAGAATTATCAGTTTATACTGCATCCATTATCGACGTATTTATCAATCATCATTTCCGGTTTTTAGTTAAAAAGAAAGCAGAACAATGTTGGTGTGGGTGTGATTATTCAGGAAATTGGACATTCACGCTATTTTTAGTGCATTCCAATGTCCGTAAGAGCAACTCTATTATTGATTGCTTGACAATATCTGGGCGCTTCAGACTGAGTCAATTGTTGGATGTCTACATTTCATGTAATTCAATCCAGAATTATCCATCGAAATTAACAGACTCAATGGCCTACACTACAGCATAATAATTGACCCAATATCAGGGTGTCAAGGTTCTATTTCTAATTACGGAAACTGATTTGACCTCAATTAGAACTCTGAGAATTAAAAACGACGAAATCTTAGCACTGAGAAGGTTTCTTTTGTGTCTGACGATGCTGCAATGACGACAGAAATTCGTTGCAAAACGAGGAATTTATTATCATCCTACAATTCTGACTACTGCATAATATCAACTTAAATCTACGTGCAGAGAAGACGTTCATAAAATGAAGCACGTTCATATTTGAACAGCACCTAAGTGACGGTAGACATAGCATTTAGAATAAATTTTAGCTGCATTCTTGTTCATTTAGCTATTCACCTCACCTATGGAACACAGGTGACAAGTTGTTGTTAATATAGTCATAACAAGTCTGCGTGATAGAGGACGAACTACGACTTATTGATGTGCGCTAAAACATATTGATTAACGTATTTTCTCGAATGTAATCTGCACTTAACATCATCAATTAAGGGGGTTTTCACTATATTGTTTTGCAAGCACCATCATAGCAATGTGACTACATGCAAGTATAGCGACTTTATACTGCTAGCATTGACTTGGTTTTATAAATAAGGCTATACGTCCGTATAGTATATAAGTTGTCCATTGGATCATCATGGTCTTAAAATAAGATTGATTGTTTAAGGAATAGGCATATTTATTCTTCTTTTACGATTTTATTCATCGAGACATCAACAGGCTGAAGTATCTTAGTACATCCTGCAGGAATGACTCCCATGACGGCGGTGTTTCGGGGGGCAAATGCCGACTTCGCTTGATCAGAAATATGGCACTTGAATGAGTCCCAAAAGAGAAACCTTTTTATCACTCCCACACACTAATAAGCGAAACTGTGATTCAACGTAAT
This sequence comes from Prostheceraeus crozeri, assembly GCA_907163375.1. NCBI lineage: Eukaryota > Metazoa > Platyhelminthes > Polycladida > Euryleptidae > Prostheceraeus > Prostheceraeus crozeri. The sequence goes on along the minus strand of CAJQUW010003657.1, from coordinate 405,260 downwards.
GCGAGTTAATACATTTTTTCATATAACCCGCCCTCAAATAGATCCCGCACCCGAATCACTAAAAAAATCGCATAACCTGCGAGCTGTATTCGAGAAAATACGGTAATTGAAGAAAAAATTTCATTGCTACATTAACTTTCGAACTACCTAAATTGAATTCACACATTCTCCTTTAACTTGTCTGTTGATATGAAAGCAGCACAGATTTGCATCATAAGGAGTAAAAATAATTTCATTATTTTGTGGAAATCTCGTTTTTCCACCACGCTCCCTGTTCTCTGTAGCATAGGCATGAGTAATTGCCTTAAATAACTAACGAAGAAACTTTTCATCGTCAGTTATCATTATGAAAATGTGTCAGTGAAGGCTTCTATTATAGAAATACAGGCGCACATCCGCACGTGGGCTCTAACTTCATATATGCCAGCTTGAAACGTGAGCGCACACACCTCAGTCAACAGCATCAACAAATTTTCAAATATTTGCAGAAGTTAATTTTTTGTCCGTTTAAAACCCGGAATTATTGGTGTTGGCGAACCAGTTGTCGTCTACCAACCTATGTGGGTGCAGCGGGCAGAGCCGTTAGAAAACTTTAATTCCTCGTCAGGAAATGAAGATCTATCTTCTCCTTTCCATCGACGGGTTCGCAATATTTTCTTCTCAGCAGTGTTCGTATCATTATTTGCATTTATGCGGCGGAGATAATCTGCGCTCGAATATTGCTAATTCTTGAAGGAAATGATCTGACCAGATGGTCAGACAGCAGCCATCACTTCCGCAGAGACAGAACCATCAATTACTGGCAATCGCAGCACCTAGTCTGTGTCATTAACGGCTACTGCAGCGTTAGAAAACAAATGCGGACAGGCGATCACCCGGCAACGTTCAGCAGACAACTTCATGCTGTGGATCACGCTCATCCCCTGCCAATTCCAGAAATGAATTTCACCATTTCCTTCACTTCAAAGCGCGAAAAGCACACAGAGATTCCGTTGGATTCTGCTCGACTTCACACAAAATATCAGCGTGTGAAGATGGGAATTCCGTCCGTAGATGGTCGTCGTTAATTGAATTGCACGTTAGAATAAAGCTTTTACTTCAATACTGTCCTCGTCTCAAACTGATAAATGAGCAGAAACGTAGAGACAATCAGCACAACCAACAAAACCTTTACTAAATCACGCTCACTGTCATCGTGGTTAATTTCGACAATATATTTTCGTCATCAGTTCATGTGTAAGACCTTTCCAGCGAGAGAAGAGAGAGGAGAGAAACATGGTTATCCTATGAAGATGATTAATCCACAATGCTGACAAAAAGGAAATATTGTTTAAAATTGCATATTATTATGCATTCTACACAGCGAGCATGTTCAAAGTATCAAAAGCAGCTCATAAACGTAGAAAATCATAGTTCGCATTGTCGAAACCAAGTCGAAAGTATTAAAAAGTCTTGAAAAAAGTAAACAATTTTTTGTCTGTAAACACATTTGCAACAAAGGTCTGTTGCAGTACTTTAGAATATCTATGGAGATAACAACTAAAGTCAAAAAGACTATAACCCCTTTGGTCATTGACCGCACTCGACGAACCAAGGAATTGAACCGATGTGGAGAACACTTAACTATATCAGAATCGGAGCACAACGCTAACATACCATAAAACTTATGTTAAATTTTATTAATAACATAAATTTCATTATTATTAGCTTGCCTTTGTTTTCGGGGATGCCGATGATTGTAGAGATCATATACTTCACGTAATTCTGCATAATAGCTGGTGGCTAATTCTATCGATCAGAAATATACGAGTTCTATATTTTTTTATTTTCACGTACGTCTTATCAATTCGAGGTTGCTGCCTCAGATGATGAGATACACACAAATATACAGAAAGCATGGCATTTCATAGAGACTTTCACCTATAAATGCTAGTATTTATTGATCGTTTTTTAACATGAGCATCTATGAAAAATTCACTCTGCTTTTCAATTTTGTGTCATTGCATATAGGCTCAATGATGAAAAAGCAATGACTGAAATCCATTTATTATATAGTAAAGGCCACATGCCGCTGCGAGACTTGAAATGTAGTCAATTCTCAAGAGATATGAAAGCACAAGTGAATGAGTGAATATCCATAGGAGGTCCGAAACCTAAGAATAAATACTGATGCATAAACAAGCATCAAATAACAATAACATAGAAAATTGAAGTGAATTAATTGTCATTACTAGTCCATCCTTAGAATCCTCATTTTAAAATAACCTCTAATTTTAGTGATATGTAGGAATTTCTCTACGCATCCGGACTGTAGTGGAAATCCGAAAAGAAATTTGTGAAAAATTTGCAAAGTCTAGGATTACGCCTTACGCATGTGTGATGCAACTGACAATCTAAGAAATCACCATCAGTGTTGCGATAAACGAGTAAAATTTTAACGCAAGTCGAAACGTCGCGCTCGGTATAATAAATTTGTATCAGAGAAATTTGAAAATTTTCACAAATTTCTTGGTTAATTTTCTTTCATTTTAGTTTATGATTTTCATTTGAGAGGATCAAACGATCAAAAATAAACATGAAATCCATACAACGCATATACTTCGGATTCGTTTTCAATCACTTTTGCTTTCACTTTCATTTCATGTGCTTATTTTCAAGACACAGACATAAAATCAGCGACCTCGTTGATTTGACGCCCAACGCCAACTCTTATGTGCCGTCCATTCGTTTACGATACAAGGAACTTGCCGCCACACATTAAACCACAGCTGGTTTTTCATGTGACGGAATAAAATCTCCATAAAATCCCAAGACAACAAAGAATTCCAGTATGATTTGCAGTCATGGTCGACCGAAGGACGCCGAATGCGAGAGGAAAACGATTTGACTTTCACAAGTCGACAACGGATGCAAGCGCCTATGTTTTACAACTGTTGCATCTCCGACCTCTACAGGCGCGATGTCTACCGACTCCCCATTAGCATCCACGCCGCTCACATCAAGCAGCTGAGATGAGAGATGATGGACAGGATCTAGTGACAACAATTATAAGCTTTGCAAGGAAGTTAGCTGGACTTTGAAAATTTCAAACTTGGAAAAATGTGCTGGTGCATCATCGTCCTCAAATATATTTTAGGCTCAAATACATAATTATACACTGTTTAGATTTTGCGGTTAAATATTTAGAATTAGTGCTTAAACCGCAAGAGTGGACATGAGCGATCTCACAGCCGTGGGCTAGTCATACTCAGTGAAAGTGTTCAAATCTGATCACTGACAAGGATCATCCGGAGGAACTTGTCAGAGCTCCACCTCGTAAGCATCTTTCCAGATGTTTTTACGTCTCATGCTCTACGAAGGCCAAAATCCAGCAAAAATCATGACAAATGAGATTATCGTAGTGCTATCACAGTCTTCCTATTTCTTGAACTGGTGCTCGAGTCTCTAAGAATGTCATCGGTGGAAGTCGGTGGGAAAGGTGTCGAGACGAAAGGTATCACAAATCCCCAGCTCTACAAAAGTCTAAAGATGCAAAACACAATCCAAGCAACCGGTGGAAAAGAAGTGACCTTCATTAAGCAGGTCAGGAAAATCCTAAATTCAGGAGTGAGTATTTCCAAATGAACAGAATGGTTGCATCATTCGCAGACAATCTAAGGCGAAATAGACAACCCAAAAGCTACACTAGAGGAGCTCAAAACAGAAGCCCAAACAATATGCGATGTACACAGGATATAAAATGCGATTATTGTATGCAACAATCATAAATATAGTCACTATTATTAAATATAAGTATAAAAATAATAATTAAAAAATAGTAAAAAAATAAAAAAATATAATAATTATTATAATAATTATTAAATAATTAGTCATCAGATTATTATGCAATAATCATTATCATAGTATGCACATAACTAAGCATAATGAATGAGTAGCCTTCGCAGAAATGTAAATGGGAGCTCCACAAAGTGTCCTGGAATACACAGATCTCGATGCCGCGGTTTTGCATCATGGGACAATTCCTTAAATTCAGGAATATTTGAATGTGCATTTCTGCTTTAAACTATATTTCATATTTCTGCTGTTGTTTTGTAAACCGCTTCACAACAGCAACATGCACTTCGTGTGCAAGTGCCTTGTATACAACCTCTGTAATCCGTCGATTATGGAGAATCGTCAGAATAACCATCACAGATTTCACAATAACCTTTGAGATCATAAAATAATCGTCTTAAAAGAATATTACAAAAATATCTCGACACTAGCTTTCAAATTCAGGTTATGCAAGCTAAAAAATAAATGTTGCGATGGACATGCATGTTTTGTCAATTTATTCACGGATTTCCGAAAATTAAAAACATCCAATCTGTTCACAATCACATCCTTGTTTCTTAACAGTAGGTGGTAAGTCGTGTGAAGCACTGGTAATCTTCGTGATGTATGCTCCTTCATACAATCGACATTTCTCATCGATCGACTCAACTGTGCAAATTAAGCAAGATCCAGGCGAGGAATGTTGGTTGCTAAATGGATGGTTTAGTGTATGGGATGATATCAAATGTATTCAATATTCATCCATATATTTTGGAATCAAAATTCACATTGGGCAAAAAATGCTTCCTTATCCATTGTTTAGTCATTTTGAGTTACAGAATAAATCAGATTCCATCTGAGTCACGGCTAATTGTTGAGATTTCCAGAAATTCTAATCTGCTGTCCTTATTTGACAGTTTTGGTTTGACCTTACTACCAGCTGTTTGCCTTACACTTCGGCAGATAGACTTGCCTTTCCTGAACACAATAGGATGGATTTTCATACTACTGAATAATTCATTTGCACAGTAGCAGCATAATTGTAGACTGCTATATTTTGTAAACAGATAATTGTAAGGTCGAACCAAGCGCATCTAACAAAACAGACCATCATATTTCACTGATATGCACTATGATAATCACGGAAATGCGATAGCCATCCATTAGTGTGATCTTTATTGGAGACTTCAACACGGTGTTGCTATAGTATCAATACATTCTTTTGATCGCAGTTGAAAACTTGACAGATAACTGCGAGAAGCAAACGTCATTACTTTATTGAAAACGTACATTTCACTTTTTGTTTACCGCAAACTCAAGATGAATTTGTCAACACGCGGATACATTGAGCAGTTGAAATACTAGAAACTTGTTGGTGAAACCATCGTGTGATGGCTTACTGTTATCCTAGTCACAATGAAGTATTTTGACAATTTCAGTATGCCAGGGAAAAGTCACACGTGAAAGCATGCGGGAACTGGAACCAGAGAGCTTTTATACTTCAATGTCTGAATAAATAAAAAATGAAAATCAAATTAATCAGTTCAATAGAATTAATATCAAACGAAACATAGATGATTATAAATGAATAATTTTGTATCTAAAACCGATAAAAACGCAGCACTTGAAAGACCGAATTATGGCAACCTGTCAGCAAGCATCTGCCTAAGCTATTACCGTATTTCCACTAATAAGCGCCGCAGCTGAGAGGTCAATTATTTTGATAAGCGATGCTCTCTTACAAACGCCGCATCTCTGATAGCAAGAAAATCAGAAATGAGAGACTAAATACAGTGCATAATCATCGATTGAGCTAAAATAACAACAAAGATACAGGCCTACTCGTAGATTCAGTAATTTATGGAGTCTCCTGCACGGTCGAGCACTGAGTCATGTCATGACTCATCACGCTCAAGTTTTGTAAAAGCTCCGCCTTCAAGTGACCATGGGAAAGAAACAACAAATACAAGTCCAAGAAATTAGACCCTTACTGTGTTCATTCAGTGTAACCCACCACGCCTTGTCGGCAATTAATTAATTGCCAATGGAGTAAGAAGAATGCTAGATCAGTTTTCAGGACTTATTGATACTTTCCGTAAAGGTCATATGTCTGGTAATAATATTGTTGAACAATTTGGAAATATCTAGTAAGTGGAAAATCGCACATTCTAATAAACGCCGTGGAGTCTATTAGAGGAAATACAGTAACATAAATTTAGAATTTACTCATTGAAGTAACGGATGTACGAAATATGAACTTCTATAAAATATAAGTGAGCAATACCATGACATCTATTTGAATAAAATCACGCAGAAAGTTTCCTGGACATAATTATTATCATGCTACGTTGTTTCTTATCGGCTATTACATTTGCATGTTCTAAAGAAACTCCTTAAGAATCGTTTCATGAAGCAGGATGTACTGACAAAATCATGATAATTATAAAATTAACCATGTGAGCCAAGAATGACTAAAGTAACATTCAGGAAGATGCTGACGAGGACGAACTGCCGACAATTGCATTAGGTAGGTGGTCAAATTGTAATGACTCAGGCTTGATATCAAAATTATCTCGTTCCAACTGAATCACGGACTTTCAATAAAACATTTCACATGAATGTCTCGTTAGTGGAATGTGTATCCTTTATTGCTTATATAATTCATTATGTATGCATAAACATATTTGAAAAATGAAGGACTAGAATGGAATCTAAATATTAAAAAGGATGAGCAGTGATGTCAAATTTGTTTGATCAGTTATTTGCATAGCAACTGTGATGCACTCGCACGTTTTTGCAAATGCATCAATATTTCATTATAGCTTCATGTTTCATTATCAATCACATCCGCATTTGGGCTACTTTTTGTCTTTAAACACATTGAAAGATGCAAAATGAATTTTAGAAAGTGAATTTGATCATTGTTATGGTAGACGAAATCAGATTTTACAAATGCATTCGAATTTCATTTTGACGAAAGGTGAAGTGATTACTACTTTAACAATGCATTAATGTTGACTCATTCCATGACGCTACGTATCGGTATATCCATTTTCATATGATAATTAAAAATTCTTCATGGTGCTTTAACTTCGGTCGCCACTCAATCGGCGCAGAAACATCCATCAAAATGCCCTTCCGTCCGAATTCCAATAAAGATTAAAGGCGGCCTCAACTACAAAACACAAATGCAAGCAGATATTCTAGTTCTAGCAATACTATGAATGCAAGTGCTTTCAAAAAGAAAATCGCTATCGACTTCATTTTATCAAAATGGATTCCAAAATTGAAGTCATCTTGATTCTTCTTATATTGCGTACTTTGTCTTCAAGCACAAATCTGTCAACTGGAGTGATGTTTCTCTAAGACAGACGTAATTCTAAGTGTACACACCTAATCTACTGCTGCAAACAAAAACTTCAATACAATTTCATTCCACAACGTCAATTCTAATTTCACAATATCCCAATATTTCCGGAGAATTTAAATCACGATCGACATTTGCAATCCCATGAGATAATCTGACTTCTCTCATCAATCAAACAAACAGCGTCTTACAAATTTTGAATTTCAATTCAATTCATTTCCTTATCCTTAACGGTTGCTTTCGATTATTCATCAGATGATGTAGCTCGACAAAAAGCCATATAGAGAATAAAAGAGTTGCAAATTCATTTCTTCAACCAGCGTATCCGATTAAGCAAAGTGGAGTTCATTGTGGGACTGGACAAACAAATAGAGTTATTAAGAAGCTTTCAAGAAAAGTGCAGGCGAACAATTGTTCTCTAGTTGATTGGCAGGCTATCATGCTCATGAATAATTGAAAGATTTATTCTGAGAAATCTCAATCGTCACCGCTTGCCGCCGCACAGCTGTGTCTGCTTCCATCTTCAAGTTGCAACTGACAAGGTTTCTGTACATGTGCATGATAGACGCCTTCTTATGTGAGAATAGAAGCATGTGCGCCTAAATTTGCGATTTAATAATCAATTGTTTCAACTGACGTCTTACTATTTAGACATTTTCATCTTTAACGAGGAGCAGGTTACGAGTCTCTCTCCCTTCTCTGTTCTTACAGATATGAAAGTTTCATACATAAATTCCGTGCTCAATCGCTCCGCCATCAACTGGCTGATTGACGAAGGCGATCAGCCTCTATTCACTGTGAAAACGAAATTCAGGAAAACAGCAGTGAGCAAGAAATAGAAATTGAATTCAGCAGAAGGGAGAGACTGGACAGAATAAGCACAAATATTTGGTTATTTCTAAATGTTTCAGTGATAGACGAAAGGAAATTAAAAATTCTGTTAAATCAAAATTAAGACGTCAAAATCAGAAAATGTAACTCAATCAAGATAAAGTAAGTATTATCACATGTTTCGGACATTTATCAGTGTCTAAGGAGGGAATGTGAATTGTCAGATATGAAATCAATTGATAAGGGACACAGAGAGTTGTTCGAAACGGTGTGCGAGTCATGGCTGCATGACATGCGTTCTTACATTACTGAATCGCATTCTTGGATTGTTACATTTAAATTCAACTTGCTAGAAAGAACATTTGTTTCTCTACATTTACATTTACATAATTGCATAAAAATGCACTAGCTCATCCACTCATTCGTGACGGTATTGGCGATGTCAAATTACATGAAAATGTCTCATCAAATTGTAATCTAAATCTAGGAAGTCTGGAACACCCTGCAGATCCTCTGTTGGTGCGAAGCGAAATGAGAGAGAATCTGAGGATATCACACTTGATTGAAATGGAATCGCTTTGAACATATAAAATGTTAGACAAATACCAAATAAGCAAATGACATGTTTTTAGAAAATGTTCTTGTCCCACTTAAGTAAGGGTCGAAGCCATTCTTGGTGAGGCAGTTTCCTTATACTGGCAACTCTCACCAAATTAGGTTGGTTTCAAGTGAGATCGATGGTGCCTCCCTAAGCGGTTGGATTCGAACATTGGACGTTTAGCACTTTTGCAAAGAAGCGCAAACCTAAACCAACTGAGCTATTCTATTATCTTAAGTACACGCCAATTGCATAAATCTGTTTGGGAACCAAACTGGATTTCTTAGCCCGATGTTGGTCCGATCATTAACAATGTGTCTGATTTTGACTCATGACTGTGTAAAGAGGCCTTGTGTCATTTTCAAAATATCAAAGTTAGAAACCCAAGTATTTATAAAATATTTTGTTGTTGTTGTTGTAAACTTTCATATATTTCGACCAGCTCTTTGGTCATCATTAGAAGGAAGGATTTTACTGGGAGACATAATTCAAAATTGATGCTCGGGGTGTAGCATAGAGAGATAAACAAAATGATATCTCTATACAAATGATGGAAATCATAGAATTCGAAGGAAAAGGAAGCAAGTGGGCCTCTATGATCTCTGGTCTGTATTGTCGATGAAATCGAAGATAAAGTCGGCTACGCAAAGCAGGAAGCACAGACGCCCACTCAAGACAAGTGTTATACATATAAAAAGTCTAAGAAGGCTTCCTGTTCTTCCTTGTTGTTAATTTTTGGGTTGATATTTTTGATGAAGATAGCTTCTCTAATTCTGAGGTTACTGTTGTTGTTGTCAGATGCCATGATATCCACTAAAATATTCTTGTCATTATTGCTACAATTGTAAAGGTGTTTGAACACTGAACTGGATTCGCTAGAAATATGTTCTTTGATTCGTATGCAAAAATCGCATAGTGCTATCGACATAAATGTTTCTACACTTATTGCAAGTAATTTGATACACAACATTCTTGCGAAGACACTTATCACTATTGTTGAGAATGCATCCATTTTACGTGCAAGTATTTAATCTTCTTGTCTTGTTCAAGTATTGACGGATAGTGTTGCCTTTCCTCACCAGTAGCACATCAAGATTCTCTTCTGTAAAAATGGGCTTTATTTGACGATCGATTTTGTCAGAAACATATGGGAATTTGAAATTGAAGTATTCAGTTGTGTTACTTTCTTTCCTTTTCTTCGTTGTTATAGCTTTCTTCAGCATTCCTGAGGGATAGTCATTCAGTTGGAGTATGCGATCAAACTCTTGAATATGCTCTTTGTACGCAGTTTCTTGTGAGCAAAGATTTTCAATTCTTTTGTATTCGTTTCTAATGAAGGAGATCTTTGAATGCTCAGATAAATGAGACTTATAATTCTTCTCTTGCGCGTAGACTTCCTGTAGAATTCGAAAATTGTTTCACCGTTCAGACTGATTTTTACAGTAAAATCTAACAAGCTTAGTTCATTGTCGTTCTGTGGCATTTCAATTTCAAATTTAATGTTGTGATGTTGGTTGTTCAATTGTTCAAGAAGCATTAGTGCTTGTTCTTTGGTTTCGGCTAGTATAAAACAATTGAACAACCAACATCACAACATTAAATTTCAAAATATTATTTTAAGGATGATCCTGTGTCTACATTGCGTAACTAATGCTTCCACTGTATACATGCATCAGAGGTTGAATTTTGCCAACTAAGTCAGATTTAGTTCCAAACATTGGGTGATACGAAACAGTTCGAAAAAAGCCTCAGTTAGAAAGGGTCAAAGCTGAATATCACATTGGAAATCATTTTCATCATCAGAAATTATGATTGGATCACATGTTTACCACTAACATGATAAAAAATCAGTAAAAATCATTTATCACGGATCCAGCGGATACATACACCTTCCCCACCTGCTTTAGCGCATCTCGCGACTTCACCCAGTTTCAATGCAAGTGAACAAGACTCAGATTTCATGCACTTAAGGATAGAAAATAAGCTACCCCAATCAAATGATATGCATTTCTCTGCTCAATATACGCACATATACATTATGAGGTAACTATCAATAGGAGCGAAATGCCTCTTCGGAACAACTTAATATATCATATTGTCATGGTTATCTGTTTGTTTGCTTGCCATAAATTGCCACTGTTGTATAAAGTATTTTCAAAATACCTACAAATATCGAAGCATACTGGGTTCAATCATTTCAGTAGAATATGCAACATGCTTTCATCCGATTCCATAGAGAATAGAAGCTGATATTACTGCTTCCGAAGTTTATTAATATTAACTGATAAAAATGACTACTACAAAATCGATAGTTTTACCATTCAATAAATAACACGACTTCGTTCATGTTTCTGAGTTTTAAATTTCCCATCTTATTCATTATCTCCATGAATTCAGCTAATATGAATTCATTTTTAATCCACCATTGTTTCCAGTCATTAACACAGAAACTATGAAGACTTGAACTTTTCAATGTCTTGTGAAAGCACCGACGTTAGTCGAACTATGCAATCTGAATTCCATAAAAATCTCCTGTTTTTCACTGATATCAAATGACAACATTAGAAGTGCACTTGTATGCTATGTCAGCAGAAAGCCTGCGGATTCTGAGAAAGCAAATAACTTAAAGAGGAATTGACCCTAAACTCAAACATGGCCGAAGAAAATGAAGAAGTAAGTATTGACGCATGTCTTCCAACGATGGGTGATTGTCAATACTGAGTCATGCTAACTCGCATTATTATTACATGAAAACTTCAATGCTGATATCCGAACTCGAGGCTACTTATGACTCAATTTTCTTTCAAACTTTGACGAGCTCATGCAGACAACATTCCCCGGCTGTTTGCTGTTCTCTTGCCACCGCCTAAGGGATGGTATGTCTAATAAATCGAGTCCATGTTTTGTTTGAAAACATCAGCGAGACAGTGACTTGAAAGCTTTCGTGAGATGAATACTTAAGAAGAAAACACAGGAAAATACGAAATCCGGAGGCAAGTCGCGTGAATGACCACTAGGAAGGTCATACCGCGAACACGGACACAAGACCGAAGAATCTTCAATATCTGCAATTTCGTTGTGGGGAAATAGATAATTTTTGGTTTAATAAAAACATGAACCATTCTTATCAACACTTGCATTCTGTATATTTGATCATCAAAGATTCCTTCTTTTCAAGTATTCATAGCTTAGGCAATTTTCATGTAAATGATCGATGAACATCTCATGATACGAGGTTTTAGAGAATATATTATTGAGGTTCTACTAAATATTAGAAACACAAAGGAAAAGTATAAAGTGGATGGAAACTGGCCAGGATAGAGAAAGGTGCTTTGGGCAAGTCATTAAAAAGAACGAATTAAAGAAATGCTGAAGAAAGGAATTTAGTTTTAACGTTTCTTCCTTAGCATCTGACGTAGAAATGATCTGCAAATTATAAAACTCTTTGAGTTAACGATTTCTGTCAGAAATCTATTTTCGTCTAATCAATGATTTTGCTTATTTGACAAAACTTGAGATGTTTCATTGCTCAATAAGCAATTATGCGAGCCACATTGAAAGTTTCATGAGACTGATCATTATACCATGCCCTGTAAGTGGAGACAAATTACATCTGTCACCAAAAAATTGCAGCAGTAGTTCAAGGCACACCAAATCATTTGAATCTTGAAGACTCGTGGAAAACTAGAAAAGAAATGTTGATTTTCATGGATAATTAAATGTTGTTCTGAACATGTGTGAATCACACACTGCAGCAAAACGTCATAGAATGAGGCTACATCCGTGACCAACAGCTGTTATTTTGAATTCCTCGCCAGTATACGACTCGACAAGAGAAATCATTTGTTGTTGCTTCGGATCACAGATGGAGTGTGTCGAATTTAGCATCAAAAATGACGGTGGAAGCTTTTCGCCGATTCATCTATACGAAGAAAACAGAAAGTGATTACTGCACTGAGTTGACCGAAATTGATTGCATCTTAATAATTAAGACACGATCAAATCACTCTTGACGTAGCACAGTGGTTCAGTGCTTTGCCTAGCGATCCTTCGGTTCAGAGGTCGAGCCCCGAAAGTGTCATAGGAAGTCGTCAGGAAGGGCATCCAGACTAAAAGATCACAATGCTCCACATTTAAGTTTGACTGTATCAGCGCCGTTCAAGCCCCCAGCATGGGAGAGTAGTCACGTTAAACCATCACTCTGTCCCCCTCAACAAGATTAGTACAAACACAGAATTAGATTGTCTAATTCCGTGGGTACAAATGATTGGCGTTGATAAGACTATTACTGACTGACTACTTTCGAGCACAAATTAACTGAAGGCAGTTGGATCGCCCAGTTGGTTGATGGCTTCGCTTCGGTCTAGGGTTCCAGTATGTCCACCTGAGGAGGTATAGGTCACTAACTCCACTTTGTTGTGCACCAGGGTTACCCTCTCCTTGGCTTGACAGCAACCTTGTGCGCTGAGTGAGCAGGAATCAAGAGTTTCCGCGAATGAAATTCATAGGTCAGGGTTCGCTATAATAGATAGCTTAGAAAGTGCCTTAACCAAATGGCCAGAATGGCGGAATAAAAGAAGGGGTCATTTCATCAACAATGCTTCTACCAGCACCGTACGGAATTCAGGTGACTACTAACTACCTATGGAACCAACCACTATTGTCAATAACGCGATCTTTCAGAGAACATCTGAGAACGACATTCAATTTGCCCATCATTCTCAGTGCTTTCATTAAAAATTACATTTTAACAGTCGTTTTCTGCTTTGTATTTGCTTCAGATTTTACACATGAGAATTGTGACTTACATGGAAGGATGACATAAAATCAACTTCAGACCGGCTGCATTTATTTCAAATGAAATTCGATAAATCGTAGAGCAAACATTATATCTTTAAGTCACGTTTAGTTAGCCAACGAAGCCATTATTATAAATTGAGTTAGCTTTATATGATTACTCTAATATGTCTATGGGCCTATATAGAAGTAGAATATAGATCTAGAATAGCAATGTATTTTATTCACTTGCTTTCTTTTTTGGGTAGATGATTAAGATCAGACATTTTAGATGGAGAACACATTTCCTTTACATTCCTTTGTAGCTACTTTTAGACAAAATTTAGAAAAATTGTAGGTCTACAGAAATCCTTAAAAAAGGGAAATCACATACCTGGCCTTGATCATTTCATCTTAGTTTACGTTCAAGATCGCAAGTAGCGAAAATGATTGTGACATTCATTTTATGTTCAAATAGTAATAAATGATGTGCACAAGAAGGTCTAAGATGCCGCAATATATTCAAGAATTGAGGAATTATGACCACTGTGAATCAAACAAGGATTGGCTACACCTGCATGTTCTAAATTAATGGCAGAGATTCAATAGACGAACATATGAAGGCTTAAAAGGAACAGATATTGCAACAAATGTTCGTGTATCACCTATGCATCAACACGTTTCAATTCCCAAAATCCAACTTCAACAGCAAAACTCAAATTTCAAACTCCTTCAAGCAAAGAAAGTACTTTCCATTATCTCGTTTTGACATTAGGGAAAGGAACAAAAAGGATCATCGATATGAGTAATAAAGAAAACATTTTCACTCAACACAGTCAACAGCGAACGCAAATTCGCATTTCGAAGTTCATAGTTATAGTCGTTGACTCATCACTGAGCATGGCCATAACATCTCAGAATTGCGCTTCAAGTCAATGGTAGCGTGTGCAGACATTAATAGCATTACTTTATTTAAAGAGGAATTCCAAAGTTCTATCACCTCTCTTTCGTTTAACAATACTAATATTGACACAATAAGTGACTAATCGGCAAAGAGTGGCATAAGAGTCACCAAAATATTGATGCCCCTAGTCCATGTCACAGAAAACAATTATCTTGACACGGATATGTTGGCTGATGTTAAAATGCCTTGCGCCGTACTTCGGAATTCTCACGGAGTACACCTTGGACAAAGAGCAAGGATTTCAAATTGATATTCCAATGAAAAAACGAATGTGTCATGAGGTTATGTATACTTCACATAAAAGCTTTGCTCTGTGAGCGAAATTTTATTCAAATCTGTGACAATGATTTATTTGAAGTTACTCAAGCAACGAATTCTAACAATTACCTCTAAAAATAGAGGCAACGAAACTGATTGTGTGGGGCAAACCATCGGCGGTCCGCTTTCAAAGAACACTCGGGCCACGATTTGATCCGCAGTAGCACAGCCAAGCATTTCTGATTTCCTCAGGGAATATCTTGACTATCTTATATCTTGAACATTAAGATACTTCAAAATATTGATCGAATAATGTTTGGATAGATTATTTTTGTAATAGATATTCCAGACAGTCGAACGTAGAGGCAAGCTGAATGGGGGGGGGGGCAACTGGTCCATGGTCACACCTTTTGTCTTGAAAGCCGATGATTTTCTGCAAGAATGAAGATGCTACGCATTTTCAATTACATTGTTGAGCACGACAAATATGAAAATATATACGCATCATTTGCAAATATGTATGACGTTGATGCCAAGAAGTGATCGCTTTTCGATATTGCTCATGAATTAAATTGCTATGTACTGATATTAAATAAGTCATTAATCGTAGCAGCACAGTATATATATATATATATATATATATATATATATATATATATATATATATATATATACAGGGTGTCCGTAAATTCGCTTGACTTTTAAATTGAATATCTACATGAGTAAACAATAAACGTTTACGTCAGAAACCCTGTTATATTACGCAACATGAAGGGGAATTTACGAATCTAACAATAAAAAATGAATATTCGATTACTTAACTGCTTAAATTTTACATTCTGCATGCAGTCATTTTTGTAATGAATATTATATGTGCAATTATAGTTCTTAAGCCTTGGTGACTTCATTTCAGTTTCAGTAAATGTTTAAGTCAATTAGCTGTGTTGTTAATTATGTCAATTAACCTTACCTAGGGCCATAGCTCAAAATTTTCCCCTATTCAATTCTATGAAACTTTCATCACCAGCCATGACGACATGCTTAGTCATTGATTGATTCATATCGTATCATCTTCATTTGAGAACGTCAAATTAATCAGCTTTCATGGCATAGAATTGTCATATCCCATATCTATGACGTGATGTTTTCGCTAACCAATGACAAAGACGCGCGTGCCAACCAATAGTTAAAGTCTGTATCATAGAGTTTCCTCATGCTATGTTCGAAATCACAATGTGAAGTGGTACGATGGCTGCCTATCTTATTCACAATGGATCTTCAGACTCGGATAGAGATAGTTCAGTGCTTATATGCATGCAATAGAAGTGCTACAGCTGCCCTTCGAATGTTTAAGACTCAAAGACGCATTCACAAAGATCCTTTAACAACAACATCGATTGCAAATATCATCAAAAAGTTTGAAGAAACTGGCAGCGTTCATGAGAAACCTCGCAGTAGCCGTCCTACAATGGATGACATGACAATTGCCACTGTGAATCGCGTCGTCGAGGAGACTAGTTCAAAATCAAAGCTAGGAGTCACGTCAGTTCGCAAAGTGGCTGAAGAGGTTGGTATCATTTCAAAGACTAGTGTCCATAGAATCCTTCGACATGAACTAAAACTTTACCCGTACAAATTACAAGTCGTGCAAGCACTTGAGCCGGCCGACAAGCCAAAGCGCTGTGAGTTAGCGAGTTGGCTTCTCGACAATCAGAATGTAATCGATGACATTGTCTGGTCTGACGAGGCGTATTTTTCACTCGATGGGATCGTTAACACGCACAATTGCCGTATCTGGTCAGATGTTAAGCCATCAACATGCATCTCAAAAACCCTTCATTCACGTAAGTTATGTGTCTGGATGGGATTTTCTGCTAAGTTTGGACTACGACCTTTTTTTCTTCTCCAACACAGTGACAGCTGATTCCTATCTCCAGATGCTTAAGGAGCACGTGCGTCCTCAACTTGTGCAAAACCGCAAATTGTCCCCCTGTATATTTATGCAAGATGGTGCCCCACCCCACTTTGCAACAAAGGTACGAAACTTCCTCGTGCAGACTTTTGGTGATCGCGTGATAAGTCGAGGATGTGACCGAGAGTGGCCTCCAAGTTCACCTGATTTGAATCCTCTCGACTTTTGGTTCTGGGGATGGATGAAAGCGAAGATATACCATCATGGTAAGCCACAAAGCCTGAACCAGTTGAGTGAGAAGGTCACTGATATCTGCAATGAAGTCACACGCGAAGAACTTGCCGCTGGTGTTTTCGATAATATTCGGCGATTGACTGCAGTGATTGATTGCGATGGCAATAATTTCGAACACTTGATTTGAACATTTTAGTCATCAAATATTGGCTTCTTACTGTTGGATTCGTAAATTCCCCTTTATGTTGACCAATATAACATGGCTTGTGATAAAAAAGTTTATTGCTTTCTCATGTAGATATTCAATTTAAAAGTCAAGCGAATTTACGGGCACCCTGTATATATACCAGAGTACTCGCAAGCTATTTCTTTCGAATTATAGAATGTCAGCGCTTAACCAAATATTAATTTGAAATAATCCATTAAATATTTGAAACGCTCGTGATACCTACCTGATTCTAACATGTGTTTCTACTTGTCATAAGCAGTACATGAATGTGCAAAGATTGTATGAAATTATCTAAAATGCAGTTTTTTTAGAAATTCGCCGTCCGTACACATCCGCTCTGAGTCTAGTCCTATTTTACTCGGGCTCCAGAAGCCCCCTTCCGTTGCAATTACTGTTCATTGCCATTGACTATTTCACCAGATGGGGTGAGGATGTCAGTGAAGGGATTCTGACACCCTAGGTCACGCCATTGCTACGGGTCTGCTTTGGGTACACTTGCCACCCTTCTAAAAGTCTGCATCCGCATGTGCTTGAATGATAAATATGAAAAAGAAATATGAGGTAGAAAGAACCTCACCTATTTCCAAATTTAGGTCACGACCTCTTCCTAGAAATTCTACAACTTGGTGCATCAAACTGTCTTACCATGTCATAAAATCAGTGAAAAACAAGATAGATGTCAAGTTTCGCAGCTCCAAGTTCAGACAAAGAAACTGAGAATGAAATTGTTTTAATGTTCATATTCCAATCCTCTGTTTCACCGGTTGACTTCCGATGGCAGGAACTCTCTATAATTCTAGGATTAACGCAGAAACTTCACTTGCCGTTGGACATGTCAACTATTCGATTTAAGAAGTGAAAGGTAACGCTTCAACTTCTTTCACCTAAACGCACAGATGGCGGATGTCTTTCATGTTAGAACCCCAGTGTCCTCCAAGCGGTGGCTCTTTGTTTCCAAGCAAGCCCTCGAGACGTAAAACGCATCGCCAAGTAACATTTAAATTCATGAAAAAAGTAGAAAATTATCATCGTCTACTTAGAAAAAGACGTCTTCTTATGGAAACAGTTATTGCTCCATCACTTCTGAGCTTTGAAGTAAAACCGCAAATCGAACTTAAATATCCTATCAAGATTGATGCTTCTCACAGTCCATTTTCGCCGCTGACTCACTAGACTTGCCCGTTCCTCGTCCATGGAAATAAAAATGGAAATTGATGCGAGGAATTGGAAATTACATGGAAATATAATGTATTTGATCTTCATTGCATTGATTTGCTATATTCTACTTAAGTGATATGACTGAGGTCTCACTGACAGTGACTGAGGTCGATCTTTTGATCGTGCGTTCGAACCCCGAGTGTCACTGGAAGTCGGCAGAAAGGTGCATTCAGACCAAAAGAATCACATCGAACCAACTGATGTCTAACTATGTCAGCACCACCCATGCCTCCAGTGGAAGAACGGAGTGGAGTTCCATTGAGAGAGTAGTGACGTTCAAGCTTCATCTCTCAGGGCTAAGGATGTGTACTTCCTATCTTTCGAGCCTGATACAGCACTGGAAATCGAAAACTAAGCGCACACGGGGAAGGGTGGAGGTTTCTATATAAAAAAAATAGAATCTCAGTCAATTTCCATTCACCACTATTTTTTGCCGATTACACATAACAGCACAATTAAAGATTGGGTACTTATATTCTTTTCCCCCAACCCCCACATTTTTCAAGTTTTCCAAAATCATCAATTTCGCCAAAGTTGGTCGTATTGGGTTTAGAATATACTTGATCTGTCACTGAGTGACACTACAGCACTACTGAGAAGTCTTACTTGAACCCTGGGATGAAGGATTGGTCCCTTGGATGCTCAGTTAGAATACAAGGTACAGCTCTGATCATGAACTTCGTGTGATTGTTGTCAACAGACAAATGACGAGCAGTTGTCTATTCTTAGGCTGTGAATGTTCTAAAAGTCAGATAAGAGGAGTTTTACACACTCAACGCCATGCGACATTAGTGAGACTGCCCGTAAACAAGAGAAGATCGTTGACGATGCAATACTTCCGGGTGTCAACAACAGAAATGTGGGGGGGGGGGGCGAATAGAAGTACCAAAGATTGCATGATGACAAAAGTGCATTATTCTGAAAAGTAAGAGATAGCCAATGTGCGCGTTATGTTACTTCGCGCTCTTTCCGTCTCAGAAGATTGCTATTTTGATTACACCTGAAGGGAGATGAATTATTGAATTTCGTTGTGGCGATAGTGCCATTCATTTGTTGTCTGCTTGCATCTTTGCTATCAAAGTTGAGCATAAATTTTACGCTGATATTTTTGAAAGCAAAATGACCGATGGATGTCGATATGCTCTTCCGGCATAACTTTTCGCCCACAATATCCGCTTCTTTATCATTTTTGTGTTGATTTAGTTTTAAGGAACTCAATTAGACACATGAGTTTGGCAATGGTGGAAGTCAGTTTCAAAAATCAGCAAGATATAAAAGAGATATACAGGGTGAGTCAAAAAAAACGTTATTTGAAGTTTGTGAAAAATCTATCTGAATTGTCATTCTGATTTCTTTCTCAAGTTGACTGATTGAATTTCTATGGTTTTATTTTCCATATCCAAGCACCAAATCAATGCTCTAAGTTCAAAAAATTCGAATTCATATCATCGAACGAATGGCTTCTGTACATAGTTTATACAAGTGTATGTACAAGTATTCATTTAGTGCTTAATTCATGCCAAACTATGATGGAAAGGAAGGCAAGGCTTGTTGCATGGGCGGTTACATTCAACAATGTGTCCGAAGCAAGGAGAAAATACATGGATGAATTTCATGAGGAAGCCCCGCCTCCACCGACAGTCCATCGTTGGATGAAGAAATTCCTTACGTATGGGGATATGAATAAGCGTGAAAATGGAAGTGGTCGTCCAGTGACGGCTACAGGTGACGATATCTTTACCTCCATCAAGCCGATAATTGAAGATGACCCGAACGTTTCTACGCGTCGCATAAGCAACACGCTTGGAGTCTCGCAAAGTAGCGTCGTTCGCTGTCTTCATAAGAAAAAGTATCATCCCTATAAGCCAACCTTCGTCCAGGAACTCTCAGATGACGATCACGACCGACGTCTCGAATTCTGTGAATGGATCCTCAATTCCTCACTTCAGCATCCTCAATTCCATCTCCGAATAGTTTTTTCCGACGAAGCTGTCTTTCATGTGAATGGAACTGTAAATAAGCACAATCTGCACTACTGGAGCACTGAGAACCCTAAAGCTTTCTTCGAAAAGCTTCATGACCGGAGATCTGTCACTGTATGGGCCATGATAGACCATACTGGAGTGCTGAGTTACGACATAAGTGAACTAACGATGAACAGCGATCGGTACTGCAATGTTCTGAAACAGCATGTTATTCCCTTCTTGCGACGAAACGAAAACCAGAGCAGATTCTATCAACAGGATGGAGCCCCTCCCCACTACAGCAACGCAAGTCGAAGAATCCTCGACGAAAATCTGACGGGTCGGTGGATTGGTCGAAGAGGACCAGTTGAGTGGCCACCCCGTTCTCCAGACCTTACTGTTTGCGACTTCTTCCTGTGGGGAGCGTTAAGAGACCGAGTGTATGCGCGACTGCCAAGAAATACGAGAGAACTGACAGCCTGCATTCGAGAGGAAATTACCTCTTTCACATCTAACGCCTGCATGAAGGCCTATGACTCATTTGTTCGACGATGCTCTCTTTGCATTCAGCAGGAAGGTGCTCAGTTTGAGTCGCTGTTGTAACCACAGCTTGTGAGGAGCAGCTTTTTCAATGTTCATAACCGCCTGTTGTTGCATTTTATTGTAACTTATAATAGATATCCCACAAAAGGTAAATAACGTTTTTTTTTTACTCACCCTGTATTTCCTATCTTAAAACACAATTAGATTTTTATAGAATATGTCAGCATTTGGTTCTGAATTTTATTTTCGTGCGCATAGTTGCAGATAGGTGCGACTAACGCACATCTCTAGTAAATAATAAAGTACTTAAAAATGCAATTGTATTTGATTTACGATGCAGATTTTGTAGCAATATACACAAAGTCAGATTCTAGGTACGGTTCCATTTGAGGACCGGTTCTATGTTTCATTTGAATAAATGATATAAATAAATAAAAGTTGCTTATTCTCAGAAGCAAAGTGAGCGAGCGCCATGTGGCAGCATTCTGTTTATCCCAGTCTCATTCAAATTGTGCTCTCAGCACAATTAAGCAATAATGACGAGTGTATATAGAAGTCATACGATTTACCCGACAGCGACAGAGGTTTGATCCAACGTTCTTCTGCGCAGATCAAATACTCTAACATGAGGCCATAGCGACATTTCGTGGTGGGATGTGAGACTTATTTCATTTGATTTCCATAGAAAAATCTATAATTTAGATGTCGAAATGGAACGAATACAGAATAAGTAAAGTCTCTTCCACGGAAAACGGCTGACTCACTCATTTGTTTGTGCTTCTATCAGTTCAGTGCTGCCGAGCGATGCAGTAGTAAAACTGTCATTGAGCAAATGTTTATCATTGCATCTCTTTCCAATCAATTCGTGCGCACAGACCGCCAAATTCAAACATTTAAACCATTTGCTGATGCATTAATTGGCACCCGTCCACAAGTTCCGTCAACAATACAGAATCTGCATTTAGCAAACTAAGCTGTCCTGTCAGCGTCCGGGTTCCAAGCGGCGCTTCATATCCCCATGATAGGCTGACGCCAATCTGAACAGGTGAAATGGCCGCGACATTTTAATGATATGGACTCGATATCTAATGTCAACTTCAATCATATTTCCACAAACCAAACAAAGCTATACTTTCCGACGAATTCGGATCACCAGCACTTGCATTTTATCTGATTAAATATGTTTACATACACATATAAGTATATACGAAAACGAACAGCAAACGGAGTGCACACATAGAGAATACATGTTTCACACAATGTCGAAGAGAATGAAAATTACATTCAGTGTTTCGCAAAAATATATGGATTTCTATGCTATTTAAATCGCAAATTGAAAACCCCTAGTCATTACCTTTAAGTACTTCTATTCGATCGTCACTAGCAATATGTTAAAGAACACTGAAAATACATTATAGTTTTAATCTCAGTTGGCTATACCATCCAGTTCAATTATTTCGAACTTAAGTGCCTTAATGACCGATTTCCGAACTAACGATGAAATTGGCTCTTTTTATTCGCATCGATAATTTCGAGAACATCCTGATCTGAAGCGTCAGGAAGTATTCAAGATAGGGAAGATGAAGTTAGCACTGACAGACATTAAAAAATGTTTTCCGAGAGCAAGGCTCCACCTTAGAGATCTCATCCGCTGAGATTTGAATTCGTAAGGTGCTGAAATTTACAACAAGAAATTGACATGCAATTGGCAGTTTTATAACATAGATCGTCTGCATCGCTTCCTTTTCCGCCTTCCCGTCTCCAAGTTACAGAATGCATCAGACAGTACAGAGCGAGGTGGAAGAGCAATTTCAGAAATTTTAAGTGTTCAAGTCATAAGATAGAAGAAGAAGAAATGCACTTCAGTGAAGACGAAAGAAATAACCATGAAAAAAGTATCTGGTCGTTTAAAACGTTTAAATGCACATTAAGGACGTCTAAATGCTATATAATCGCTACCACACAATAATCTTAACTTTCTTTTTGAAATCTTTTGGTCCAAATCAGATCAATCTCACTACATCATTGAAACAGGGAAGCACTTCACTGCTAGCAATGATAGTTATGATTTGACATTTTATTTTGTCGGTTACTATTTTAACTTTGTTGCATAACTGCATGACTAGATATCAACATACTCAGGTATATAACTGTTCCTTTTTTATATTCACGTCCACGCAATACAATATGCATAAACATTCCACATCGCATACCGAACCGAGCAACTTATTGATGAGTCTGATGACCATTGGATAGTAACATTAGTTAAACCTTCACATTGGGACAGAACATTTCATGATTTATAGAATGAAAAAGTGAAACGATGAACAAAATTACGAAGATTCGAATACGGGGCTGTAGCTACCAAATTGCTACGATGTCCTCAAACCACACTACGAGGTTCAACTCAAGGCAACCGCCAGGTGGCTAATCAGAATCATTAAGCCACGGTATCAACTGAGATTAGGAAATACATGCACATGGATGTCTTTGTTTTGTATTGAAAATTTACGCATTCACTATTTGAAGAATTTCTCTGGATGCAATCCTTCAATAATGTTTCTAAGTGGTCTCAAATCCTTGTCAATAGAATAGCATAGTCAGACTGCCTGATAACATCAAAGACAAAATAATACATTCACGTCCCAATAAATTTATGATTATTCAAAGCATTACTTGATTGGAATCATTTCTTTGTTTCCTTATTTTTTAGCATCATCTTCGGGGTAGTACGAATATTCAAATTTTCTAGGGAAAGGAATCAATTTTCCTTGTAACGAGTATATAACTGAAAATAAATGTTTCTTCTAGAGCGAAATTTGATGACGAAGTGCACGTGTAGTAATATCCAATACTCCGAAGTTTCTAGAGCGACTCAATGTGACATGCAGTTTACATCAACAGCCTCAATTTTAACTTTCAAAACGTTTCAACGCCGGCTGGCATACATCCATTTTGTGCCAGAAAATCTGATGAAGTCAAAATTAGTCGAATTCACAATTGTTTGGAAATCTGTTGGTCAATCAAAAGTAAGTTTTCTTCAACCAAATATGATAATGTACGTATAAAGTTCTACGCACGTTGTCCTATGTACAAAAATGATATGAAAAATGACAATAAGATAGCTGAGTTGGTTAAGGACTGTGCTTCGGCTCGTAGATGCAAAGGACCCAGGTTTCAAGACTCACATGGAGAGACTCGCCATTGCTCTAAATACAAACTACTAGGAGAATTGTCATGGCATGAAACAGTCCTGATTCCAAAAATTGCCAGTGTCGCTTCATTGTATCAGTAATGTCTTGGGTGAAGTGAAGGGCGGGATGTGTAAAACATGAACCTAACATATGCTGTCAGTGACAAGAATGAGATATCTAATCATCAAATTACTTACTTGAGAGTTTTTTGAAGGCGATTGAAACAATCGGCTGCCACAGGATGTGTTGATGTTCTGAGGAAGAGAACTACCTCCTTGAGAAGATTAGAGGAAGGAGTAAAGCAGCCGGTGGCTAGCCACATCAGATCCCAACCACGATCAAGAGACATCTGATTCCGATTGTCAGTCAGCTGCTTTACAATCTGACAGTAGATTTCGTCTTTCAACAGTTCATTCTTGAGTGGTGGCTCGAAGATCTGATCTGTCAGTTCGTTTCCGACACGATTCCGCCGGCTGGGATGATCGCCCATGTACTTGAGGATAGCCAAGAAGGAAATAACAGCCTGTTGACACAATTCCTCTTTTCCTAACAACTTTTTCAGCAGCGGTTGCTTCAGAGGTTCTCGTGAATATCGCCAAAGACATTCTCCCTGTCGTCGCCTAGCTGTATTCAGCGTTAAACTCTTTGATAGCGTTCTTTTTGGAGGTGGCCTGCAATATAATTGCAGTATTAACAATCGAGATGAGATGGTACTATCTAAAAAAAGAATAATTTAAAAAAGATTAATCAAAGCATGAAAAAGACAAAAGCTTGCCAATATACGTGACATGCTGTATGCCTTCATGTCGGTGTCGGTGTCGTTCTTATTTTCACGACACCAACACTGACACCGGGAAAAAAGGCACGACACCACGACACCGACACCGCAACCCTGATTATAACAAAACAGAACATTCTATTTCCAAGAGAATAATAAGAAATACATGCATGCGCCGGCACATCAAAGAAGCCAATCCCTTTCAATCCTCCATTGCGGTCACTTAAACATCGTCAGAAATCGTACGTAGAGTGAACATCTATACAATACTGTCTAGTTCGGAGCAACGTGCGACAGCAAAATATGGCCAATAATTGTCAGCGATACCTTTCCTTTTGTTAACTATAATACATTTGTTGAGTACAGTAAAATGTAGAGATGAGACATATCTGAACTGCCCAAGGCAGAAAACATTAGTCTGTGTGGACCTTCTGATCATGAGTAAGTCCTCCTCTATCCAGATATGCAGGAAAGTCCAGTATCACTAATCCACTGCTTTCAGTTTTAAACCCCCATGTCAACCATTGATAGTTTTTAGCATTCCAGATTTCATGTGCTGCCTCCAACAATTGTTCAGTTAAATTGATTAAACGTGATGCATATGACGACACGATCATTGGTGGCTGCATCAATCCCAAATTCATGGACTGAATACATGGTTACTTCCTTAGTCATAAAAAAGTCATCCACATATAAAGGTTTTCATCGTTACCAGTGCGGTCCAGGTTCGAGTAGACGTGATCTTCTAGTGGAGTGTAAATTATTCACTATTCATGGGTGCCTACTAAATTAGAGAGATGATGAGGGGTTTCACTGTGTCCCTTGTTTTGCCAATATTTTACTAACAAAGGAATTAAAAAAAATGCCTCTGTTTTGCTCAGGAATTAAAAGCGAGATTTTTGGCTCAACGTTTCGAGATTCTCTAACAAGAGTGGCAAAATATCATGTATTCAGGGCAGTTAAACAACATTTCAAAATGGTGCAGCATGCGAATATAGACATAGAAAAATACGATATAGAACTGTACATAGGATGTCATAGAGTACAGCATATACAAGTTTAATCAAAGCAATCTTATCGAAGGGAAATGTATAGAAATAGTCAAAAATGCCTACATAAAATAAGAAATTAGACAACAAGAAAAGCGGGCGGTGCTCAAGCAAACTAAGATAAAAAGGAAGTAAAGATTCACCAACACAACCATTTCCTAAAATAAATGTTTTGAATGTAAATAGCTTCAAGTGATCTTCGCTTTGCATTATTTCTTTCAGGGCGCAATATTTTCCATTGAGATGCTAATTTTGGATTGATGTTGTGAAATTCACGCATTTGCTAGCAAAGTGCGCATGATGCGTTGTTGGTGTACACATTAATTCTACATAAATCATATAGTTCGAGATATTTTACCAAAATATACTTTGTGACAGATTTTACATTAAATATGACAAATAACAAAATATAACTTTTACAACAGCCATTAAACAAGAAAACAATTAGATGAACAGGGTGGGCATTCACGCTTTCTTCTAAATCGCATTACTAAATTACGCTCGATCTCAAAACTTTGAAAACTTCATCGATTACACCTGTTCTTCTGGTAAGTTGGTATATCTGCCTACGACTAATGTTATATTGCATAAGTATGATTATATTATATTATATTTATATTCTCCTGCTTCATCATTTTGAAATTTTGTTTAACTGCCATACATAAATGACGTTTTGTCACTCTAATTAAAAGATCTCGAAACCTTGAGTCAAAATTCTTACTTTTAATTCCTGCGAAAGTCAGAGGCAAATTTTTTAATAAACATCACCCAGGAATGGGCAATAAAAACCTTTATCGTCTCTATAATAACAAAGAGTTCAAGAAAACTGCTGAAATCACTGTGAGATCTCACCGACATTGAATGCTTCGAAGGAAGAATCAGAACGAAGTCACTTTAATATATGCATAAGAAGCGCAAGTCCTCAAAAGTAAGTTACACATTACAACATTTATCTTAGCATTTTGGCATGTGAGAAATATGCTCACAAAACTGCTCACAGATGCAACGGGCCAATGCAACCTCCAATGCGTGCCCATCTAGACCACCGACCGCATTTGTCATTTCGGACTTTCATTTCCACTATAAACATACGGACCTAATCCAGATTTCATGCAGACACAGATGTTTTTAGTGACTATTTTCACATCCAACTTCATTGTTAGTTACTTTTCTGCTATATCTGGACAAATCATTTGTAAAGAACATGTAATTCTAAATGATGTGTCAAATATTATCAAGTTACACTATGTAGGTACAAATCTAAGCCCTGACCTCTGAAGCAAGTACAAGAACTCATTCGACACCCTGAGATTTCCTGATGGGAAATTTTATGCTGGCTTTAAACGTATCATCAAGACAATCAATGATAATTATCCAGTATCCAATCAAAATAAAGCATCCTTGTAGGCACAGATTTCAGAATCTTGGTGGTGCTAACTGCAGTCATTTCTTTAATTTCCAGTAAGAAACTAAATTCAGTTGTAAAACAACGATCAATGTCGCCGTCAATTCCACAAAACTATTTAACAATGTCATCATTACGATGCATAAAGAGCGGATATAAATAATGGTTCAGATAACTGCAGTAAAGAAGGTCAAAAAAGGTCAAAGTATGAGAATTATGATAGTCGATATGATAATGATGATAGTGATACACCTCATATAACATTGAAATGAAATGCTTTAACCTCTTCATTTTCCTTATCCGTGAGACGTCTTTGATGATATAGATCATTCAAGAATAACATTTACGACGCATAAATTCAATTAAGGGGAACTCATTTTCCTTCGCCAAACATCTCACAAGAAGTAACCACCTCCGGCGGTATTTTTCGTCGATAAACTGAAAGCTCATCTTCGCATTCCTGTTCCATCACTTCACACAGTCGGAATTCCTGACGATGATTCTCAAACGGCCGCCGGATGTCAATCACCGTGCGACAGGAAATGTGAGGGATGCAGAAATGCATATTTTGTTGCTACCTTTAACATATGGAGTTTTTAATGACATTATTGAGGTATAGTATTTGCGCTATTTTTTGCACTTCCCGTCTCAAATGTCTTTCTTAAATACTTCAATGTTTAGAATGACATTTCTGACTATTCAGCATTTGACCCTACAGCCGGCTGTGAGAATCAGTCAAAGAATTAGCAACGCAATAGACATTTAGCTTTCAAATTACATTCCCGAGATCAATGGCGTGAAGTTAAACGGAATACGTATATTGATGTAGACATCAGTGTTGCGATTCTTGGCGTAGGGTAAAAAAAACGCGCAAGGTCGAAAAACACGCGCACATGTATTTCCTTACAAATAAGCCAAAATGGCAACTATGATCGCTAATATTTGATGAAACGAATTTTTACAAAGCTTAAATTTGCAGATCAGATAGTAAGAGCTTTGGTATTTTTCAGGACAAGTCAAATACACACGTGCCTTAAGTGGTAGATGCATACGAGCAGTGGGCCTATAGGCTATCCATTGAGTGAGATGTTAATGAACCTAAATGATCTTTGATAGGCTATACAAGTGGCTTATCTAGAAACTGCATGTAATTTGAAATTTTGATATCTTGATTTTGATATTTTAGAACCAAAGTTTTCTATTATCAAAAATTAAAAATAGAAGTCGAAAACTTAAAAAACGCGCAAAATGGATAAAAATGGAAAAAAACACGCTTACACGCGCAAATTGTCAAAAAAACGCGCGCGCGTGTAAACACGCGCGAATCGCAACACTGGTAGACATACAAGAGAAAACTGCAAAGATGTCCTCATCAGCGAAATCTATGAACATTTAAATTCCTGTCTGTCCACGCATAGAGCAGATCTCCAGCACGGAGTCAACCAAATTGCAAAGATCACCGACTTTATTCCATGCAAATTAATGCTAGATTAATCGATGCTGTCATTTGGTTGAAATCGGTAAAATTTTCAGCATAGTTGGATTGACTTTCGAGGTCCTTGGCGGTTTTTATTTGAGCCAACTTCCCAAAATAAAACTGACAGGCGTTCAGTTCTTTCCTAGACATCCATTTTCTAAACAGCGCCATGCATTAAAATCGGCAACTGATCACTGACCATCTTTTGTCTAGCAAGTTCTCTCACTATGCCACAAAGCCTTGCATGCGATTTGAACCGGGTACGAAATATACTCTGATTGCTAAGTCGTCATAATGCTTTTGAGAAACAAAATTTGCTTATGCATTCATTTCATGAAAATTGTCCTGAGTTATTTTTCTGCGGCTTGCGCTCAAAGCAGTGATCGTCTATCCACGAATAAACGACGTTTTGCCACAATATAGGGAGTTGCCAGTTGAGAGGACAGAGAAGACTGGCCAAATGCATTCACAGCTTCGGCTTTTCGCGATGCTTATCGGATTTCATGTGTGTAGGCTGTTTCACATGCTTACATTCGAATTATCGGATATTAGGGAATGTGAAAGTTTTGGTTCGCCAAACCATCTTGCCAGCTCTCCAGAAAATTGGTTCCGAATCCGAATGCGGAAACAGTCAATTTTATTGGTTTTCTTGAAATTTTGTAATAAATTTTGTAGTGTAAACGAATCCCCCAATCACTTCAGTAGGGAACGCACAGTCGCACAGTAGAGTAAGCAAGCATAATAACTCTTAAAATTCATCAGCAAATGCATTATGTAAAATAAACAAAACATAAGCTCACAAACTCAGAGAATGATGTGCTGACCGGTTTAGTGAATTTATCCGTAGATGGGATTCTTTGCGCTAATGGGTATTGTTTAGTTGCCTAGTGGTCTCCGTCGCACAGTGGTTAAGGACTTGGCCTAGCAATCTTTTGGTCCAGAGGTCGAGCCCCGACGGTGTCATTGGAAGTCGGCAGGAAGTGCATCCGGATTAAAAGTACTACAACGCTCCATAAGTCTGACTATGTCAGCACCGTCAAAGCCCCAAGTATGGAGAGCAGTGACGTAAAAAGAAAAGCTTGCATCTATAGCTAGTACGCTTTTATGCAATGCTTTCCAGGATTCTATGCAGAGAATGCAGCGCTACTGGTGAAAATATGAAAATGCAGGTATACCGCACAGTCGCACGACTCTTCCCAGTATCCCAAAAAATATCAAAGCTAGATTATTTTCCAAAAATAAATAGAAAATTTCAATTTCATATTCCGCACTGTCGATGGAACTTGGTGGGCTTGTCGCAGCAGACAGCACTCAGTCTAATAAAATTCAGATCATCAGGTGCGTTCAGCATGATAAGAACCAGTGACGATGTGATGACCTCAGCTTGATTACTCATCCGAGAACTCTCCCGACTCCTTATTGGTTGTAAACGATAGGCGATTGAATGTCAACCTAAGGCTATGGCCTCATTCAATTAATCGCCATCTCCGCAAAGCAAGACATACTTATGGTACTGGAGGGGGGGGGAGAGAATGATGAGATCGCAAAACTTAAGTAGCATAGTAGCATCAAGAACAAGAAGGCGTGTGAATAATTCTTACCTATAATGATCGATAGAATATTCCTCCAGCGTGTGAACCCGGTACGATTCACCATTGGTCAACCCCTCACTTCCATCTCCGACATTTCCACTAGTAAGCCGCTCATATTGCTCTCCAGGATGTTGAGCGAAGAGGGACAGCACTTCTCCAGGAGGCCGACTCAAGGTAGGGAGAACATAAACACATTCAGCAGGAAAGTCTCCGCTTTCACGACTGCGAGCATTCTCTCCATAGCACCAACCTGAGTTCATCACTCCTTCGCCGTTCTGCTCCGCCAAAATGATGAGATCACCCTTAGAGAATGAAAGGAATGAAGAACCTGCAATAGAGATGTAAAAAAGTAAGAAATTAAGTATCATATGATTTACGCATAACATGAATTCATAGTAGCACTTAGGGGTAGTGGTAGCATTGATACATTGGCAACTCCTACCTGGCAACCTATTGTGAATGCAACCTTGGGGCAAATTATCGAAAACCTCTCTCGATGTCTAGCGAGTAAGGTAGAAACATCATACCATCTTCACTATGTTGCCAAGTAGCTCTCTGAAATCCAATACATCAATGAAACCAAAAATTGAATTAAAAAATAAAGGATTACGAAGACATTACGCATCACCAATCAGTAGAATTACACATGAATAGCAACAAAATTAAGACCAATGAAATGTGCTTGGAATAGGTATTGACCAAAAGGAATACCAATCATAAAGATAAAAATCCGCAACGCACTTGAGAAACATAACATTTGGATTCTTCTTATATAGTAAGAAGGAACAGGTTGACCCCTTTCAGCAAGACTTTCAAGCTCACATTTTCTTGTAAGAAATGCCTTCAGACGATTTCGACGGTGCCACCGGTCGCAAACGATATCTCTTGTGACAACGACATCGAAGAATTGGGACAAGGTAAATTTAGAGCTTAGAGGCGCTTCCACTCGAGCATCGAGTAAAAGAGCATGAGTGTAGGTGTATCAAAAACATATCGGACGCTGCTACGTCCAAGAACAGACTGGTTGTCAAACAGTGACAAGAATATTTCTACGACAACCACACGCAAAATTTGATTCTAAGCACTTATTTCATCACCGATCACAACATGTCTGTTGGATACGATCTGAATGGGCTTGTAGACTAAAGGCCCAAATAACGAAGCTCCACAGAGCTGGTTGGATAAACCTGAGACTGATAAAATGCGATAAACGACTAGGCGAGCGACTAGGCGGATACATGCAAAAATAAAGAAATTGAGCGATCCACATTTACCTCATGAACTAAATCAGGCATCACTGACGGTGAATTATAAGTATTTCTCTGAGCTTGATTTGGAATAATAAGGTAGATAGACCGATTATTTAAGGCAAATGGTATTGGTGTTATCGGCATAGGTAAATTAACACCTAAATGAATAATTGGGAACTATCACAATGAAAAGTTGTCAATTCTCATTATTCAACTAACATCTCAACTCAATCTACAGCATCCTTATTTAACACCGAGAGCTCCACAGTTTCGAAGAAGTAAACTGTAACAATGTCATTTATTGCATCTTTTATCGCACCATGATCTTCATTCATACTGGAATATATCCTTTTTGGCTAACTTTTGCCTATAAAAGCAACACAATCAAAAAACAAGAAGCCAATTTTCACACAGTCTGTCTGAATGCGCTTTCATTAAATATTAAGATACGAAATGCGAAGCCAAAAACTGCGCATTTCATGTGAAAGTCGTTAAACTTGCATTCCACGACTCGATGTGTTTTACTTTATATGTATTTCATGTATTCCATAATGCTGGTGAACTTTAAGTTGACAATTTCATAATTCATTGTTCAGTCGTTGATGTTTTCTCTTATAAGCACTTATTTCGATAATTCCGCAACAAAAAGATACGAATGTCATGCAGGCTTCATTTACAACATACTTCAAATTGAATGCGCTTAAATAGGACGAAGCTTTTCTGTCATTTATTGATAAAGATTGACACTAATCCTTTAAGTTTAAAGTCCATGAATATCTATGAATGAATGTCCATCGACCAATACAAACCACTAAAGCATAGTCAACTGGCAACGATCAATCCTTATTACTAATCAAAATCATGGTTTCCTCCATCATTTTCCATGTGCCAAGACTTAGCTAAATTTGGATGTTTTCCCACAGCATCTCTATTTTCTACAAGAATTCAAAAAATAGCGAACTAATGCCGTGTACAAGCGCTGCCATTTTTAAACAACTAATGGAGGTAGTTGAAATACCTACGTACTATTTTTTCAAACTCATTTTTAACCCGGCGACTATTGGAGGCCGGCAATGATATTTTCGATCTTGCATTCAACCCGGCGATCATTGGAGGCCAGGCGATTGTTGGAAGAACTACGGTAAATAGTTGAATTCGTATAAACGCTGCTTTACCCGAGCGGACTCATGCACTTTTTACAAAACTGTAATAGCTACTTTACAACTTTATGTACTTATGTTTTTTTCAATTGTAGACAATTGAAAATGCAAAAGAGAAGTAGACACTGCTCACCGCAAATTTATAAGAAATGCTGTCAGGTTCTGGACAAGTTTAGTTGTCATTGCCTTTCTATCAAGCATGATTCGGATGTGAGCGCCTTCTGGGGAATTTCTAGACAAAATGTCGGGTTTGAATTGCCACTCTTTACAAGTTTATGATTTCTCCACACTCTATACGACCCTTAATTTAGACCCGGTTAAGGACTCCTTGAAAGACTTATAGGAGTTAATTTTTAGCAGTTCCAAGAGCTTCATCTGCATAGGCTATTATAGAACTTTCTTCTCAAATAAGAAATACAGAAAATATCATTGCTGGTCCAAAGCTCGATTCCTCACAGCTATTAGTTTGATCCTAGATACCACTTTGTCACTTTCGGGGGACTTGTCTTCAACCAAATTCGCGGCATTCCTATGGGTGGGAATTCCAGTTCACTCTTGGCTGACCTATTCTTAGCATACATGGAGTTTAAGTTCCTGACGGGGTTTCCTAGCGAGTAAGAGATTTGGGTTGGCTAAACTTCTCTCTCGTACCACAAGGTATGTCGACGACATTTGTGTGTTTAATTACAAACACTTCGATAAGATCCTTCCTGAAATCTACCCGATAGACCTCTTAGCTAGCAGAAGCGGTGATAACAACAAATGAGTAAATTATTTGGATGTTAAAATCAAGATCCAAGATAGTGGCCTACACACCACAGAGGTTTACCACAGGGTTGATGAGTTCAGCTTCACAGTGGTGCTATATACTTCCCCGAGAGTAATATGCCTTTGAGCACTGGCTCAAACATCTTTGC
This sequence comes from Prostheceraeus crozeri, assembly GCA_907163375.1. NCBI lineage: Eukaryota > Metazoa > Platyhelminthes > Polycladida > Euryleptidae > Prostheceraeus > Prostheceraeus crozeri. Next base: position 371,731 of record CAJQUW010003657.1, on the reverse strand, counting down.
TGCCCAACTCATCAGGTTCGCTAAGATTTCATCTGATGCTTCCGCCTTCACATGAAGAGCTAAGGGCATTTTCAATATCTTCAATGGAAGGGGTTATAAGGGTAATCCACTAGCTAATTCTTGCATGCCCTAAACGAGGAACAGGTTCCTCTTTTATAAGTTTTGTTGCTTTTCGCCCCGCCAGATACCTTCCATCATTGGTGTGTTGGACTAAAAACCTCTTCCAGATTTTGTTTTCCTTTTGTCCTCAAAAATTCCAAAATTATATTTTCGGTTAGGTTTTTGCTATGTTTCCTCAGGCTTTGAGAGACCTTCCATATCGTGCATTCGATGTGGTTGGCTTGGTATATATGTAGTATATGGCCTGGTATTCGATGTGGTATATGTTGAAGGTTAGGGGCCGAAACTTTGCTTCATGCAGCCACATGGTTCATCCCTGATGGCTCCATGCATAGCAAACTTATTTTGGTTTCATGGGTTTCTTAATCTTCACCATTTGTTAATTTTTAGCTAGCTTCTCGTCAAGTCCATGACAAACCCTCATTTTAGTTCTTAATTTGTAAAATTTAATTGATTATAAGTTTTGATTTATTTCCCTTCCCGTCTTAAGTTGGGTCGGGTAGCCTTTATTCGTATTTCAATTCCTACTCTGTACTGGGGTAGGTTGCTCTATGTAATTATTATTAATTTATATTCATTCGTTCTTGACTTCTCCACTAGGCTAGTTATTTAACTTTGGTACCTTCCGTTTCCTGGATCCTTCGAATTATTTTCCCGTGTCGTGTTTTTATTTCAATTTTTCATTATATCAGCGTATCCTTTGTAATGACAAATATGCAGTTCCTACTTTTGACGTGTAAGTTACAAAAGAATAAAACTCGCATGACAGAACACGCAAAGACAAATGGTCATCTATGTATGTAATGATACTGGTTGACCTCAACTTTAAAATCGATTGTTTGTCGATCCCTGATTGATCGAAGATATTTCCTTGTTTTCTCCAAGAGTTGAACTTCCTTCAAAGTAAGACTAAAAAGACAATTTTCACTGTATTTAAATTCAATTAGGTCAAGAATGACTCATTCTTATCCTCCCACAAACTCCGATCTCACTCAAAGATCTGTTTGAATTAGATCTCCATCTCAACTAAATCACTCGGGCGCCAATTCTCACAACTCACTCAATTAACCACTGTCCACCGTCTTTCTAGAATAATTTGCGGTTGTTCTAAACTATTCCTTGACCGAAATTCGAACCCTCAAGAGTTTTACTTCCATGCCATGAAGAGAAAAAAATCCTCAGTCTTCCACTAAATTTTGCATCTTGGATGACTTCCGAAACGGACACTTCAACCATATGAAAGCAGAGATAGAATATTGTTAGCAGATTCTTCGTCCAGGTTTCCATCTCATCACTCAAAACCGATTTTCTGCCCGACTGAGTTGCATAATGAAACACTGAGGGAAGAGACCGATCCTTCTTATCTCATCATGACTGACTCGAAGTTTCGCTTTCTATGTCCATTCTGAGCAGCTTTCTCTCCATTCTCCTTAGTTATTTGCCACTTAATTTCATTTCCATAAACCAAAATCTTTCTTATCCACACTGCCGATCCTGAAGAGACTGTTGTGAAGATGAAAAAAAGACTGACCCTGTGTTTATAATATCTAATAACATCTCTAGAAGTTTCTAAAAGCACAATATCTACGCATGGGGTGGGCGCATCAAACACAGTAATTTAAGATTTTGGACAGAGAGAAACACGCAAAATTGTTGAATTGATGGTTGTTTTCACACTATGGTTCAGTTTGAAGTATCAGTAGTATGTGCAGTTAAATTTTCAATTGCTTGTAAATGAAGTGCGTAGTAATAAATATTCTAGCTCAGCGAGCCAGATCATTGCATTGTTCCCCAACGCTGTTAAACCGCACATGATGTGGAAGAAATATTTTCTTAGTTTTTGTAGAAAGCGGCATTTATCCAGTGAAAATGCACTTCCTGCCGACTTCCAATGACACTTTTGGGACTTGACCACTGGACCAAAAGATCGCTAGGCCAATCACTTAACCACTGTGCCACAGGGACCACCAATGAATTATGACTCCATTTCTTAGGATAATTTCACCAAGCTAATCTGTTCTTTGCTACATCTGTGACCCACGCCTCTTCATTTTGGAGTTGTTATTTCCTTTCAATAAAAAGATTTATCATTATTAAATGCAGATAATGTGCTTTCCCTCTTCAAATAAAATATGCATTGATGTGTTTTATAGAAAATTGTGCATTTACATCATTTTGAACATCGGAGTTACAAAATTCTTAATGCAGAATGTCGAAAAGATCGTGTGCATTCTTAAGTAGGCAGTTAATGAATAGCTCCAAAGTTTATAACTGCAAGGAACCCTATCTTACAAACGAAACTAGTGCATGTAAGTCGAACACTGCAGACATGATAAGCAATTTTTCTACAACTTGTCATGTTCTGGTGTGTGTTGTTGATTGAATGAAAAACCTTCGAAGATGTGATATTACAAGTCAATTGATAAAGAATTATGAAATATTCTAAACGAAAATTAACTGTGAGTTACATTGAAGGTGATGAAAACAACTCCCAATTAAAATTCCTTCCCTTGTTCACATAGTATAGAAACACAATAGGAGTCCTTCCTCTCTGCCTGTCCATCGTCAAGTGAGGTGTGTCTGACAGACGCAAAATAAGTTCGTGCACCGAATTTACAGAGAAAAACTTTATTCACTGCATTATCTACAAGTATGAAAGGAGAAGACTATGACACTGACATTACATTTCTGCATCGAGGCAACGATCCCCTCGGGATATCGATGATGCCGAATATTATTGGAAATCAGGTGTGTCTTCAGACAGAAATCTCTGACAACAAGACAACTGGTACAGGTTTAAGTTTATAGACGCCTGTTGAATAAGTATTATAATAAAAATTCAAATTTTACTCATTAGATCGCGGTCACAATAAAGTGATTATGCCTCTCTTTAGTTATTCTCGTCCTCTATGCAAGAAATGAACTGATAGCGTCGACTTCAATAGCTTGTTTTTTGGTGCATGTATAAGGACGTTATTCCCAACAATTGTAGTTTGGACTGGGGATATTGACGCTATATTGCAGCATGGTTTTCTAGATCTACGGATATTACATAGACAACACCCGCTGTCGACATCTTTGTGATTCAGCTGTTTAACAAATATGTAAGTCAGTTATTTCTATGGTTAACAAAGCGCTATTTCAAAAGGACGAATTAGATTCAGCGATACTTAGATCTACTACACCAATCATCCTGGGAATGAATCACCAAGTCATCTGATCCAATATCGATCAAAGAATAAAATAAGCCAAAAACTTAAGTCATCTCTAGATGAACCATTGCTTGAAAAAATGCCTTGACATGCGATGGTCATTCCTTGTTTGTCTTGAACATGACTATGAATGTAACATAATTGAAACATACTGACAATTTTTTTTACTTATTTCATAACATACACTTAGACTTAATTACTTGACTTCCCTAAAATCCTTCAAACTAGCATTTGTTGAAAGCAAAATCTTCTATCACATAGGACTTGAATTCAAGCCTGGTCTTATAACCAATGCTTTAAAAGGTAAATTAAGTGCCGCAAATTTTCAACAATCAAGAGCTGACCCTTTAAACGTGCTATCAGTTTGAAATCCAAACATCGGCGTGAGAGATTGACAAATCTAATTTAATCTTGCCTAAAAATCGTGGGAGACTTTGTTGACAATTTGAGAAAATGGGTCAAGCGTCTGCAGGGATTTTCTCATCAGTCTTACTTCTCCAACTGTAAATCCACGCAATTCCCCAAAGTCAAATCTCGTGTATTGGATTTGGAAAATTTACAACTTTCCAACAAAACAGCTCCACCCTGGCTGTCCCAATTCTCGCGGTGCCAATAGTAGAATAGTAAATCTTTTTAATCTCCGTTTGGTTACAAAAAATTCTTTTGACTTCTTTGTGATGAGTTTGTGAAGTGAATGCGAACATTCATTTCATGCAGAGATTCAGAGAAATACGTACAGAACAAAACACAATGTCAATAAAACAAAGAGAATCTACAACTACTCTTGCTTATTTATTACTTGATTTCGTTAATTATTAATGGAAGGTTTTTGTCTATCAAATTTCCTGATCATAATTCATTTTGTCCACATTTGCCAATGTTGCAATATCTGCAGACTTCTGGACATAGAGAGAAGTGCGTACTCAAAGCTTGAATTTCAAGAGAAATCATTCGCTTGTGACTCATGTTTTACTTTACAATATTTTATTCCATCAGTCACAATAAAAAAACACTGACTTATTGAGTAGAACAAGACTCCTTTGGAATACTGTTTTTGGGAATTGCTAGGTTATCTCAGCTGGTTAAGCAACTGAAAAAGTCGTCACACAGAACAACGGGACTTCTGTTCGAATCAGACCTAACTACAGGTAAGATTCCGTTCCATGGGGACGTAGGAATTCATGTCACATGAAGATGTTTTAAAATCGCCTTTCGGATGGTATTTCCTTTCGTCCTTGTGTGAGTCCAGTGCTTTATATCGTCAGTGTAGATTCGTCTTTGTCTTCCTCTCGCTTTTACACCATTGATTTTGCCTTCCACAATCACACGCAACATTTCGTTGTGTTGCAACCAAAGGTTGCGCTGGTTTGGTCATGTGCGGAGGAAGAGCGAGTCGGAATGGGTCAAGAAAGTTACGGACATGGAAGTATCTGGCAAGCGTGCTGTTGGACGCCAAAGAAAGACCTGGCGCGATGTCATCGCCGAAGACCTGAAAAGTGTTGGTGCTCAAGAAGCTGATACACACGATCGCCAGAAGTGGAGGAGCATCATCAAGCGGAAATCGTCTAACCCAGCATCTTCTGGACCACAAGGACGCAAAAAGGGATTAGTGACTTAGGATACGACCAAAATACTAGATCTTCCTCCAGACCTAAATACAAATTGACAAATGGTGGAAATGCTGACAGTAACGTAGTAAGCAGGTCCCTGTCCAAACCGGGAAGGGGGTGATTTGGACACGTCGCAATATTAGTGTGTTCCTTTCAAATCTAAGCTGGCTGAACTAGGGATTTGTGACTTTAAATTTTTGAGTATTTTCAAACTTATTCCAAAAAGTGTAAAATTTGATCTGAATACAGGGAGCTTCATTCGTGGCATATTTTGAAGCAGTTTTTATTCGAAGGTCTGAATTTTGCCATTTTTTGCAAACACTTTGTATGCTAGCTTTCAATAAAACTCATCAATTTTTAAATGACAGCATAGTGCTTTTTGTGCATGAGTCTACAGATCAATAAATGATCATCAATTTGATCACAGACATTGAATGTTGTGTAAATGCTATTTATCAAAAATGCATTTTTAGTAATGACGCATTTAGACAGTGCCTTTTCTTCAAAATTTGAAAAATCTGAGAACCTCCGAGTCTTCTTTGGTCTCTACAATCTCATTTAAAGGCATTAAGACCAGTAGAGTACCATTTGACAGATGCATTGGAAGTTACCTTTTGAAAAATATTCCACATTTCATATCGCATTTTTGAGCTGCAATCCTTGCTCAAATAAATCTCTTTTCTTCTCATAAGAAGCTTCTCAAAAAAAGTTAGCCATTTTTGTATCATAATTAGGAACTATTCAGGGATTATTGGTTAAAAACTTAGTTAAAAATGCAGAAACTGTCAAAAACAATTGAGGATTGAACATTTGGAATTGCTCTTCATAGTACAAAGGAGAGTGAGATGGAGTATATGGATGTCACCAACGGAATCTTCTCGTGCCATATCTGTTGCAATAATTGTCATGTCATTCTGATCTGTCTTAAGAACCGAATCGTCCCCGCCCATGGATTTCGATGCGCTTTAGAGAACCAAGGGATTATGCACTTGATGACACACGCTATTGATCAGGGCTCAAACGGTTCGAGATCAACCACACAAAACCCTCACAGGGTAAGAGAGAGACATGAGTTCCACCTCTCAAACAAAACAACGTAAAGAGTGCAAGAATCTATTACCACTTCGTGAGTTTCGTGCATTTGGTTGGACAGCAGAAAACATTCCCGACAATTAGCGGCCTCAAGATTCGACACAATCTGGTAAACGAAGAGATGAGAAGCGCTGCCGCTCAAGAAGCTGATACATACGATCGCTGGAAGTGAAGGGACATAATCAAGCGGAAACCGTCCAACCGAACATCTTTTGAACCACAATGACGCAAGAGATGAATGATTAGATGGAAATCCTTTTCTTTAAGAATTTCACTTAATTGATGTGTTGTGGTATTCGTTGTTTGCATCGCATATGAATTACCTGCAAATCATCAAGACTCCAGAGAATGTCAGCTTTCATGACGATGGCTTGTAATATTTTCCAATGATCCAGGACAGGATAGCGAGGGGTCGAATCAGTTCTGACATCAAATCTCTGGGAAAAATAATTGCCTAGTTCACCAATTTAAGTGCCAATCGCCACGCAAGTCCCAGTTATTGTTTTTAACTGTGATCCATCTGAGATTGCCATGTCGATTTTAGTTGCATTTCACACTTTTAATATTCACTTGTTTCACCCTCTCACTTGTTTTTGGTGACTTTTGGTGGCTTATCCATTCGAGGCAGTCGATCTGGCCCACTAAAAGGCATAGGTTGAAGGAAAGGGCCAAGCAGTGGATTCAAGCTGTCAGATACATGTTCTTTCGGAAAACTCTGCAGTTACGAGTATGGTGTCATTCATTTGACATTTCCGTGACAAGTTCAGCAACACACAGCAATAAGCAAAAGATGCGATCCAGGAAAATTTTGGTTAAGCGACTCCTAAGTTCGTTTCTCGACGAGCGAGATTTGAGATCTTGTTATTCTCTACGCAAGTATACAACGTTTTCGGAGTCATACTTCAGTACAGTTTGCGAAGACAAGTCTGATGCAGTGCTTTGTTAATTCTTTTTGAGGTGTCATTAATCAATCAACCTATCATTGGAAAAAGTTTCAATTGAAAGTTAACGAAAATGCGATGTCTCTTCGCAAATAATAATTGATTTGAAGAGGGGAGCGAGATCAAATGTGTCCATTAGTCAGCTTGCTGGGTACAAAAATATACTTCAGAGTGATGACAAATTCGATGAACATCCTCTAAAACAGCTTTTCTATCTTCTTAGATAAGTTACGTCAGTGATCTGTCCTTAACATATGACACCACAAAGTCCACAGTCAATACTTCAGCCTTCAGCGGTCACTGATTCCTCCCTCAGGATAATTTTTCAGTGAGGTTTCCAGGAAGGTGTTCGGTGTTCCACGAAATCCAGGTTCGGGCATTGTATTTCCAATTTTCCAGAAGCTACATGAATATTTTATCTATGTTTCGGATTGCATCAAACACTAATTGCCGAGTGCCAGTTCGTAATTTTTAAGCTATTGATGGCTTCTGAAAAAATGAGCCACTCACGGAATTGATTACAATATGCAAGGACTGAAGTTGAGCAGTAGACCATCATGTTATAGGACGGCAAAAACGGAGCTTCATTGCTTCATGAATACTGCGAATTAATGAATTCATCTACAAGTTTGAAAGCCTCAGTCCAAATTTTAAAGTATTATTTTTATGACGACTTCGTCTTTCATTAAAAAAGATTAAAAGTTATGAGACATCAAAAAAAGCTAGTATGTTGTGGGAAATATCATCATTTCACATATGTTGATGCATTCTAGGATCCTCAGTATTATGAGTATTATCTGAATTTTTATAATGTTTGAATGCTTACATTTATGAAAACTTAGTCTTTGATTTAAAAAAGATCAAAAGTAATGGGACATCAAAAACTCTCATGTTGTGGGAAACATTGTCATTTTCACACATATTGATACAATCTAGGATTGCGTTTCAACATTTCATTCATCTTGATCTGACCTGGATATCTTTGTTTTTTAATCACTTCCATATTTCAAAGTAGAGATCAAAAGAAATTGATACAAATGATTTATCTTGGTGCTAATTCTTTGATTTGAAGTAAACCATACTTTCTTGTATTTGTAACACGACTGTCTCCATCTTCCATAGTGAAATGTCTAAATTTCTGTATGAAATAACGAGCGAAGACAAATGATACATTTTCTTTGAATATTTCAACCGATTTGTTGATACAGTAGTAAATTAAGTTTCACCTTTACTTCTTTTGTTGAAACGAAATATTCTCTTCAAGAATTACAATCACATTCCTTTCCTGTGGATTTTATAAGTTCACCACAGTTCATCTGAAACGGCGCTATGAGGACTAGCTTTCGATCCACATTCCGTCCTGGTATCTATTCACGAGGTTACTTTGTCGACTAATCAAATAACTTTGTGGTGTTCTTATGAAATTCACTTTCTTGACATTCATGCAATTATGCGAATATTTCGTCATTAAAACGTATATTTAGTATTCAACCAAATATAAATCTAACGAAGTTTGTCTAAAGAAAGATATCTAAACTGGATTAAATTCCCTTAACTTACAACCGTGATAATTTAAAAATGGATCATATCAGAAATTTTGCTGATTGTACATCATGTACATTGCTTGAAAGATGAAGCAAGGATTTTAATGCTTATCAATTCTCGAAAACGGAATGAATTTATATAGAAATCCAATTTTCTATATAAGAATCATATAGAAATTGTGATTTCTTTTCAAATGTCTCATTTCAGAACATCAAGTAAGTGATGAGGAATCTAAACATGTCTTAGTGAAATCCAATAGTATAGTTATTCCGTTAGAATCTCACAATTCGTGGTCCACAGGACCAAAAAAATTAATTTCGATTAATGAATAATTGTCATCAATTAATAATTTGCAAATAATTATATTCAATCAGTGATCGATGATATCTTTCTTCAAATCACAAAGTATGTTTTTCAAAAATATATGAATATAAAAGAAATCAGATTGGTCTCTCGAAAGATGATGCATAACATTTCTGATGGCTTTCTCTAATCAAGGCCACCAGATTCAATTAACTTTTCCTTTGAACCTGTACATTATTTAAAATTGGTGTATATTTCAAAAAACCTAAAATTATACAGTGCAAAAATTAGACAGCATGCGGTAATAAAATGACACCACAATGTCCGATGTTTTTAACACAATGTTAAAATGTTTTTGACATCGGACTCATAAAAGAGACAGTCGTGTATATAGTCCAGAAATAAGACCTTATTTATTGACCGTGTCATTATCTCTTAAAACCTATTCATTTGGTCAATGGCGAAAATTATCATTATATATATATATGATTCCTCAGTCAGCTGCAAACTCGGACAAAGATTTAGAAAACATGAAATTGTGGTTCAGGTTCGGTTTACTAAGCAATCCAAAGTATGTGTCATCTGTAATCCTTTCGTTGTCATACCAACAGAATTAAAGTGATGTGTAAAGAATACAGATGAGTAGCGTGAATTGACCTTATAATTGAATTCTGTGTTCAAATCTCTTGACAGACTCTTGACTGACAGATTCTGGAAAATACAAGTTCATCCTTCTCAGTACGACAGTGCGACATTTTCTATTGACGATATTCAAGGCCTAGCTTCACCACTCAATATTTGAAGCACGATTCAGCACTGCTCCCATGAACTCGCAACATTCGCAAAAAAGTTAGATAGAAAGGAAACCGGCAGACACTTCAGCTGGTCAAAGAGTGCTTCAATCTGCAATCATCATCCGGTAGCCTCTGAGTAGTGCTCACCTCTGGCGCTGACTCACTCACCAGCTACCAATTCAATTAGAGCCCAGTGTTCGTGAGTGGCGCCAACAGAAAATGCAAATCCGGTGGACAGCGCCTGATGCGTGAATGACAAGGGAGAAGGGGTGAAGAAGCTAAGAAATGAGATTTACGGATGAGACGTAGGTTTCCTTACAAGATAACAGAGCACGGCGAGAGTCGGTGAGATCGAATGTGGTGATCAGAGATGAGACGAGCTGCGGATGGATGGAAGCCTGGCAGTGCAAGTGGGGCAACTCATTTCCTTATGCAAAGTATGAGGTCAACGACGAGTAGAATTCAACAGCAGTGAAAAACAAGATGGAAGCTGAATTGTAATAGAAAGAAGAAAATGATGAAATAGCTTGCTGTTTTATTTATACCGTATTTCTTCGAATAGTAGCCGCGGCTACTATTAAAGCTGCCATTCTCAGCTATGGCGGTAGTTCAATATCCGACCCATTACAAATTTTATGAAAATCGATCACATATTTATCGCAAATTTTGTAATTTTTCATGTTTGAGCATACGGTGATGATATTCGATATGTTCGATATGATGCAACATTAGGGCTACTGCAAGCTCATTGTTGTTGTCTTGGCCGTTCGGTGTGAAAACACCATGACATCAGTTACTAGAGACAACCGCTTGCCTTCAAATATCTCAGCAACTGGGTGGCGAAACTTTTGGTGGCGTCCGGGTGGATGGAATGAAAACTAGTATATCGCTGCACTATCAATTTGAGCACCTGGTGAGGTTGTGCTTCAGGCTTTCTTCCTCTTCGCCACATTCATCGTAGATTGCCTCATCTGCTAAACCTCTTTTTATGAAAAGAAGAGAATGTCCTTCTCATTAAAGAGAATGCAAGCTCATTAACGCACTTAGCAAGTCGAATAGATCTATATAAAATCATGGAGCCGAATAGCATTATATAAAAGCGGGTTCTGATAGCAGACAATTCATAATATTTCTGATACAACAATTGTTTTGCACAAGCTTTTGTTTTTTTTAAGCACATAATCATATGCAATAAACGTGACTGGACGACGAAGACCCGTCACATTCGATTCGAATGAACATCGGACACAATAAACTTTCGAATGGTACAATAGCGACATTACATGGCTTTGCTTCACAGACAAAAACAGCCTTTCAGGTTGTCGATTCCTTCACTAGTAATTGTTCTACTGAAAAATAATAATTTCACACTTTTTGCTTGAGAAATTTGAGAATTATTTAAATGAAAATCACCATCCTCTAGGAATCTCAGTTAACAACTAAGATTAGGCCTACTGTACCAAATAATGAATCGGTGATGAACTTTTAAGAAAAAAAATAATGTACATGCAAAGCTAGTGTAGGTGCTGAACTGGCTGAAATCGATCAACAGCGTCTCACCTGAGGCTGTACTACTACATGAAGAAAATGAAATTGGGAACCAAACTTGCTATTAATGGACCAATTGGTGACTAACTATTCATAAAATTTAATCTAATTATCAAGAAGATCGGTCTGTACCCCATCCTATCTATTCATAATTCGCAAACATTTATGACATGCTTAATCTGTACACGACGTAAGATACAATCTATTACTTATTTCACTGCAGATGGGAAAGGACATTATCTGAATAAAGAAAATCATTCACGTTGCTACCTAACTTGATGAACGAGTAGCAAATAAACAAACCAAGTAAATATCAAAGTGTAGATCGCATTAACAATTAAAAAAAATTCTGAAAGATCAACTACTGAAAATCATTAGTGAAATACAACTATAATGGAATATTGAAATTGCACCAAAAAAAATTAGTAAATAGAAAATATAGACAGTATATAGAAATTAAATCACTAAGTAAAAATCAACAAAGTAAAAATTCACAGGAAACTTATGTAAAATAAATGAGCAAACTGCAAAAAAGTGCTAACGAATAATGAAATGCATAATGAAAATAAAGAGAAATTAGTCCTTAAAAGGACTGGTTGTGCATTCTCTGTACCAACTAGGAGGTCATCAGCAGGAAATAAGGTAAGATTCGTGTTTCAGCCCAAATTCCTAAACAGCAAAACCCACAAAGCAAGAATACCAACAGCACAAGGAAATATTGAAAAAAGGATTGAATGCAATTTTGACTATATGATAATAGGAGGAGCTGTGGTTTTGTGCTCTCGGGAAAACTGTACATTCACAATCTCTGGCAAACCTTATTCGTCTACTAAACATAGAAGACTGGAATTAAAAATGCTCATAAAATTATGAATATCTAAATAATAGGATGTGACAGATGCTCCTGCAGTTAACAAGATTTGCGGATAGACTTTTAACGAAGAACTTGCCTAAGCAGACTTATCTGAGAATAAGATTTGATACAAATACTTCAAGCAGGAGACAGCGAGGACGCAGCGAGGATCTTCAAGAAGTCATCAACTTCGAAACAATTACTTTCATGGACGCTCATTGCTTCGGGCCGCTTCTATTCGTCGATGTGATGCCGAGGCGAGCTCATCTGCCCCGAGCTGTTCGGAGTTTTTAGGAAAGTCGGCAAGTTATCTGCACTCAAGCGTCACTGACCAATGAAGAGGAACTACTCGAGCGAAATGAGAAACACCAACAACTCTCAGCAGGTGACCAAGTAACCGAAGTTCAAATCCTCTAAGGTTTTAATTATGTGATTCCTGAGTAATAGTCAGAGAAATGTCATCCTGGAAAAATAAATTAGAGAATTTTTTCCTATCAAGTCCTTGAATAAGAAAATCAGTTTTTCAGAAGCAACGTTGAATCAACGCATTAATGGAATTAATTGTCGGGTATTTGTAATTTCTAATGACTTTTAAGGATGCACTGAATTAAGTGCTATACTGGGACGGCCGAATCTTGTTTCAGTTGGAGTCTTAAATAGTGAACATTCCACAGTGGATTGTGAATTTCATTGTAAATTGTAATTACTTCATTGAATTACATTGTGAATTCTGATTGCCTAATGAGCTTCGTAAACACTTTCAATTAGTAGACAACAATGCTAACAAAATGACTCTTTGATTACTATGATCACCAACAATTTCAAGTTATCTAAGTTTAATCAGATAAATATTCCATTCAAAAGCTTGTAAAATTTTCATTCATTTAGTATGAAATTTCAAAATTCGAGCAATTCGTGCTTATTTCCCAAAAAACTTCAAAATTTGTGTGCATACACACTGCTTAAATGCGATCATGAGGTAAAGTTTGAAAATGTGTGCAGGGAAATTTCATGATAAAAAAATAGCATTAAGACTTTCAGGAATACCTAGAAATCATTTAGCAGCGGCAGCTAATCAAGGGAATTCCCATCGCTCATGTTGACACTACAATTGCAGAGGATCAATATGTAATGGGACATTTTCCTCACGTAAGTAGTCAACCATTTCCATCTCAAATCTTCACTTGCTACCAGAAAGCTGCTGTACAGAATAGCCAATAACACCGGTCAAAATTATCTGAATTGGCTAAGTTCATGAATGCTCCGTGTATCTCCATTAAAATGTTTTGAATAAAATTTGGTTAATTCGACTTTGATTCGGCTACTGTTCATTCGGTATTATCCGACATTTTAACTATCCGCATGATCGATATAGCTAAAATAAAACATGATAAGAACAACATTTTCAGAAGTTTATAAAATCACCTGAAAAGTAAAGTATAATCAATCAAAATGCATCGTTTCTCTAGATTGGAAAACACACCTGAACGGAAGTGTCACGATTTGACTATTTCTTCTTCATGAAATGAACTGATAAGATTAATATGAATTTATTACTTTCATTTTTGATGAGTTGACCTTCAATCCATAGATCATAAAATTGTGGTTTTTTGACACTGTATGGCGCAGACTATCAAGGGTGATGAAACATCGGACGAATGAATATCCATTAACAGTGTGAAACGATATCTAGAAATGGAACTAACAATAAAACTTACACATTTTGTGTCATGAACTTTACATTAAAATTCTTCGAAAACCCGAACTAAATCTGACTTTCAAAAGTTTCAAGCGTTAAAAGCGAATAAGAATTTCTTCACATTTCTTCAGGTTCATGCACTGGCAGGCGTTAAAACCATTATCCTGAAATGTGTGTGATGTTTCCTGAGGCGAAGTCCTGACGAGGGCAAGTCATATGCATCGTTTCAGACAATCATCGCGTACTGAAAATTCATTACTTCTTTTTGTGAGTGATGAAAATTCCAACCCTCGGTTGGAGCTGCTGATACATCATTATGACAGAAATCAAACTGACTTCCAGATGTTACTCTGCGTCAATTGCTGACTGTCTAATTTTGCCTTAGTCTATGATGCAGAGAATAAGCGTCAATGTGAAAACAGTTTTATCTTAAAGATAACCGAAATGATGGAAAATCGATTGACGAAGTTTTCATGAATAAATCCTGAGACATAGGTCATTTGAAGAATTCTTCCAATTTTCACACTTGAGTCTCCACAATCGGGTCTCCGGTCTCCTCAAGGAACAGGTAATCCTGAAAACTAATAAGTGAATGCGTCTGCATTTGGCATATGCTAACTCAGATGATAAAGCGACCGAAATGATGACATCGTGTGTACAAGGACCTGGGATCAATAATGGCTAACTGAAGAGGCACCACCGCTTTCACATGAATGTCCACTAATAATGTTGGGAAAACAAAAACCTATTGTGATTGAGAATTTGGAATTTCCGCCGAAATAGTATGATCTTATATGAATAAAACAATTCAAAAGCCGTGCTATTTACAAGTCTTTATAAAAGACCATTAAACATCTCAAGAACTGTGACACCAACAACTTTTAGGCCTCAGCCACACTGAAAGTAAAGCAAACACGAGCGTCCCGAGCAAACGCGAGCAAACGTATCTCCGCAAGGTATCAATCGCTCTAGTTTGCTTTGCTCGCAGTGTGGCAGGCTACAACTGCTGTAATGGTGACTTTATATTTGCTCCAAAACGCTTTGCCCGGAAGCGCTTGGAAAAGCTCGCAGTGTGGCTGAGGTCTAACACGTTGAGTGCCACGTCAGCCAGATGTGGCTGATACCCAGGTTTTCCGAAGAGCCGTGTCAGCCTTATATGGCTGATGTGGCCTCAAGACTCTTGCGGCTGCCATACAGGCCCCGTCGTCCATATGATATGGTCTTTTAATCGAAAATAGACTTCTAGCACGTACAAAAGTATGATTTTTTAAAATTCGGGCCGTGGCATCCAGGGCAATTTCATAAAAATTGCGTGGCATCCAATGTGTTCAGACTGAAATACTGCAGCATGAAATAGATAGTACAAATGTACGACTTATGGAAGAACAACTAATACAAAAGTGCCAACCGAAAGTTAACCCAGGAGAAGAAAAAGAGCAATACGGACAATTTCTGTTCCTTTAATTCTATGACCAAGGACCAATAATTTCATCATCAAGATATCTTAGAATGCACTTATTTTTCTATATCTATGTAATTCCTTCCTATCCTATTGACTCACATCTAAATTTTAAAATTTATATATGCAAAGTTGTAACTCCTTTCTATCCTCTGATGCGGCCTGAGAAGGCGAAAATTTAGGAGCTTTTTATAAAGACTTATAAAAATAGCACGGCTTTTTGAATTGTTTTGTTCCTATTGTAATTGGAAAAACATGCTACTTGAAATTTGAGTGGATACGTTTTTATGCTGAAAAAATCAACCAAGCGAAACACATGTTGTGAATGGTCAAAAAGGCTTCACAGCACTATATGAAAGCAGTGCAGTAGTACACCCTGCCTTTGAGAAGGACACGAATATTCAATATATACTTAATAGACCGAGAACAATAATTTCATGACGCACGTACTGCGTCAAAGGTTGGGGAGTTAGTTTCAACACATTGCTGACAAAATAATGACAAATGACGACTCAAATAATCACTGTCGTGCCTCCAGCCAAATTAGCAATTTTCATAAATTGAAAATCTCCAAATTGTCCGTACCACCGAATGCAGCTATTTAGTTATCATGACCTAGACGCGCACTAGTTTTTGGGTTTGAAAACGGTAACTAAGCTAAACGAGGTTTGAATTACTATCTTTTCTTTTTAAACAAGAATCATGTGAAAAGCTTTCTTCGGCATAATTTTCGAATTCATCAGAAATGCATTTCAACTTTGACATATCACTGCAAAATGTCGTATTGTGTTAAAAGATGCCAAATAAGCTTCAATGTATGAATGGATGACGTCAAGTCTAAATGGTCTTCGTGCAAAATGGTATTGATAATGCTGTCCCAGGGAATGCCACCAAGTAAAGTTTAAATAATTCGAACGATTTCAGAAACATGCAAAGCTTACGCTTCCGTCAAAATTTAGTCTGTAGTCTGTGAAAGACTACAGACATTCTGGCTAAAATTTCAATAGGCACCTAGACGTAACACGTAGCTGAAAATTTTTGTTACTTAAATTCCAGCTTGTGACTTCCACTGTCACAATTTAATGAAAACTTATTTTCAGGACCATTTTGACCTGGACCCGAAGGGACTCAATGCATTCAACTGATATCCTGCAACATGTATTGCATGCATTATTTTAAGTACACTACACATAATTCCATTTACAACTTCATCTTTTATAACTCGATTTAATGATTTATAGCGTGATTCGATTAGAATAGTCCGTTTTCGTCTGTCAGATTTCTTCTCTAGTTCTAGCATTCCAGTTTCCACACATGTAGGCGCTTGTTATAATTATTCTTCAATGCTTGAGATTCGTTCAGATTGATTACTTCGTTATGAAAATCTAGTTTTCTGTTTCTCGAATAGTAAATGTAAGCTTCCTACTGGATCAACTGGACAGGATCAAGAGCTTGTACTGGATAGTACCTGATGATGGTCGCTTGGTACGTCCAAAAAGTCTCGTCTGAATAGAGCAAGCTTTTGTCGGCAACAAGAACTTCTCTTAACCTATCTAATATCTCTAATCCTTTATTCTCAACAAGTGCATAATAAATAAATCTCGTAAGAAAATTGGTCTTGTGCTTAGAAAAAGATATTTCATGCTTATACGTGGCAAGCTTCAGAAGAGTGAGAAAAAACATAGACATAGTATACTACTTATTGTTGACGAAAGATAAAACAAGGCGTTCGTTCTTTTCAAATGTATGCAATTGCGACATTAATAGCCCGGTATTTATACTCCCCAGGCGGTCTCCGTAATTCTATCAGTCTCACATAGATGAGGATCATGACGTCACAGTTAGAGTCTCAGCAAAGTCTTGTTCCTATGACGTCACTCTTCAACAGAGTCAGATGAAATGCCCTGGAGATGACAGATGGAGTGCTGTTACGATTATACACTCAAATCGCCAAACCAACCAACATGCATGATTAACAGCTCACGTCTCCACACTTATAGCTATCAATATCTCCACATCAATGTCGTAAACTCTGAAAACTGCAGAACATGAAAGAATTGATATTATTCATCCATACGTGTGAGGGAAATTCGTTACTGTGAAATATTGCTATTCATATCTGCAAGATACTCATCTTGTTGCCAAGCTTGTTCTTATTGTTCAAATTGTTCTTATATTCCTTCGAATTCTTGCATCATCATGCCTACGAAAAAAAAATATTATTGATATTGTTGCCGATTTTGTGAGATATTCTATGATTTGATTATTTTCAGCAGAAATATTTAAAATTAAATAGGACGACGCATTAAACAATTATGCTGATGAAAGGTTGAAGTACTTAGCTCTTGCATAATTAAGAGCACAAATGTGCAACTTGAGATTTGGTCAACTTCATATCTACTTCATCCCAACTGAGCTGTAATCTCAAAGCTTTGTACTCGCATTCACAAAACAGTCATGCTGAAATTCCTTTACTATATTAATTACAAAGTCCGATGATAAACTAAACATTCTGTTTACCAAAGCGTCGTTATTGATTTACCATAATATCTCTTCTGAGAATTATCTTGTTTAATTGTGATTCTCTACGCCCATCAAAACGAAATTAGAGAGGCTTGAAGTCTAAGTAGACAAAAATAGCGATTGCTATGGAAAGCTCGGCTTCTCTCGTTATCTCGAATTCCCTCAAACATCTAACTTGCCACAAAACAAACATTCTCTGCTTTTCATCTCTCAGTGCCGAAGCACTCGTCTCTACTTTGACAGATTCGCAATCAAGATGGCCTCTACAAACTTTTTCAACGCCGATAAATGCGTCTTTAGCTATCAGATGCCAATATCTTCATCCCATCATCTCCTCCCTTAGAAAACTCATTTCGAGGATTTTGTGGATGAGAGCGACGGAGAATCAGGACATTCACAGACATTTATCGACAGACCAGCGTCTGCAGATATTAGCTGATTAATTAGAAGGGAGAGGACTCGTTTTGGCCTCGAAATTGATCCACGAAAAGAATTCAAGATGAAGATTCCATATGCGAGTTTTGATTTATGAGACGAGTATCTATTCTGAATACTAACGACGGAAACAAATACATTTCGAGTCAAAACCATAACAAGGAGAAATTTCGAGAAACAGAAACGTCATTTTGGATCGTGGATGGAATTTACTAGAAGCAATTTTTTCATTGAAACGGGTTTCTATAGAATATAAAACATGATAAATGGTTGTCAACATAGCAACGCTTGAAATCAGGCAAATATCATTGGAGAGGCACGTTTATGAATGTGCTGCATCATGTGTTACATTCTTGTGCGAAACGCGCCTTAATATAGATATAACGCAATCTATTACATGATGTTTTTCGAAAACCTTTGTCTCAAAAAAATGAACAAAATCAGTAATTACAAACATCATGGAGTGCATGCGAAACTTGAATGTAAATATGCCTGAAATAAAATTAGTGATATTTCATCAAAGAATGATGAAAAACAACTTTGAAGACTATGACAAGCACACAAGAACAATTCAAGAACAGTTCATTTATACGTGATCAAGGTTTCATATCTTTATTGAGGTCATATTCGCATAAATAATGTTAATGCGTTAATGCGCGATGAAATGTACGGCCAATATCTGAAACCTTTATCATTGCAATATTCCTTGTTCAAAATATATACATGTAGCAACAATCGGTCGATGAGTCACCTAAAGGGAGCCGAAAAAATGACGAGTTATCCGCTGTAGCGATTACGCAGGATGTACGTCAAAAGTGTCAATTATTGCTCCGAATTGGCGGTATATCATTACGCATGTACAGTGCACCTAGTACAAGCATACCTCGATTAATTACTACATTAGTTTCCCACTAAATTACTGATATAAGCTATTAATACATGAATAGAAAACGGTTTATTATAATTACCCATTATCAAGTCTCACTGCAATAAAGAATGTGTTACCAAAAGCAGTACTCGTTGTTTGATAAATATCCGCTAATTAAGCAAAACAGATTGCACAAGTACAACAATCAGGCCTAAAACTTCATTCAATACTTTAGGCTGACCATTTTTAAAAAACAGTTGTGCCATTGAACCAACGGTACAAATCTATCTGTCCCTTTAAGATGTACCATCAGGAGCCTAGTCTTAGTTCTACTAATCTCGCCCTGAAATGCCCTTTGAAACATAGATCAAACTATAGGAGACTATAGAAACTTTAAACAATAGGTCTAACTTCCACTACGAGTAATTTTTTTAGAAGCAGCTGAGTACATTTGAGCCAAAGGCTTCAGTTTCATCGCATCTGGTCAACATCTTCTGAATTTGGTTTATTTTCTAGCATTCGTTCACCAAATGCAAAGAATGCTGTTTTTTTTATTAAGACTCACATGGCACAAGCGAGTGGTTTTTAGCATTCTTAAATTTTCGGAATCAGTTTCGCTTCAATTTCCGAAATTTTCTTGTTGGCTAGTTAGCTCATTAACCGGATACAGACGCCAAATCACAAACCATTTTAGATTATGTGCAGTGTGGCTTCTGATCTCAAAATATTCCGAGACATTGCTCAAATAATACCATAAGATCATGATGCAACATATTTTAAATTCTAAAATGAAATACTATGACGATAAAACGAGATATCAAAATGCGTTTGGAAATGATACGATGAGAAAACAAAAGAGCATACATGTTTTCTTGATTGTAAACATTCATTATCGAACCAAGCTATCTGTTCAATTATACAAATTTCCATACACCGCATTTCCATTAGATAGACAACTCGCTATAGTAAGACATGGTCTTTACATGAAAGCTTTCTACTTCGACAGTGGTTTGATGGAGAAAAGACGGATACATTATTTTAAATGAGAGCTCAAATGATGAGGCTAATCCAGATGAAAAATGCAGCTTGATCGAGTAAGAGACGAACTTGTGTAGAATCTTAGAATATTGGCGGTTATGGGTGAACCCCATCAAATAATTCTATTTCGGTTTTAAACGAATCCCAACACCCAAGTTTTCATCCAAAAAATGGGAAAATTTTGAGAATTTTCACCTTCGATTGCTAAGTCAATACATCATGACACAGAAAAATGAGAGATAAGAGGTAAATAAACCGTCTTCGCTTCAAACTCGGGTTCGATTGCTAGACAATCACCGTTCTCTATCGACACTGATTTGTTACAAGTTTTTCAGCATACCCTTCATAAACAAGTGGTTTTGATAATCATTACTGAAGAGTTCTCAATACTTCATCAATGTTAGCAGTGGCCCCGTACCTAAATTCTTTACATTTACTCGATTCGACCAGATCCACTACAGCCGAACTAATTTATTTAATCTTTGCAATAAATATGTAAGTATTCAGTAATCATTAAACTTCTAAGATTCCTGAAAACATTCACAATATTGCTCTATATTAGATACATAGGGTTTGTCACTACACAGGAATTATTACCTGCATTCAATGACTGGTCAGAAAATTGGATAAATCAAATTGCGCCCTCCAAGTGTCAACGATAAGGCAGTGCCTATCCGACCAATTCACCTTCTCAACGCATGGCTCATTGGTCTAGTGGTTAATGGATATGCTTACTAGTACCTTTGCTCGAACGTCGCAAGTTCGAAACCATAACTGCTTATTTTGCATCCCTGTCTTCACCCAATGTTCAGATTCAGCTGAAATTTGATAAAACCACTTACAAATACATTTCTCCGAAGTTTCTGTAGATTCTAATATTTGACAAACCGAACTCAAAAGTAAGAAGATCATATCCTCACCAACACATTCTCTCTTCTCTATCTACATCAAAGAGCAAAACCGAATGACAATAAAAAAGGCAAATAAATCAGTATAAATCACAACAAAGATCGCAAAATGTTCAAGCAATAACCTAACTTCATGCTCTACAAAACATTTCGCATCGTCAGAGTTTTGCGTTCAAAGAACATTTTCAACATTTTAAATGGAACGTTTCGATGCTCGACATCTTTTCAAATAAAAGGAAAATTAATCATTTCCATCAAATTTGCTGATTTATAAGTGATGAGAAATATCTCTTGCCGGAAGTTTAATGCTAGCTGCTCTTTCAATTCATTCTCATGATGCATCTCTAACTATGACAGACATCGTAGAAATTAGGATGACTTTGAAGTGAATTTATCATTCCATGGAAAGAACAGTTATCTGGAGGAATTGAAATATATTAACTACGCTCGAATTCATATCAGAAGTATAATTTTCAATTAATATCAAGCTCATTTATTTGCTTTCCTTTATTTCTCTGAATATCAAAAATTAGTTGAGAGCTTAGAAAGCACACAGGATCTCAGAGTAAGTTTGTAAGCAAGGAATATCTTTCTGTCATCAAGATTATCTAAATGTTACTTAAATCTCGCAGACGATGAAATGACTGCAAAGATAAACCCTAATATAAAAGATTTCACTTACATTAGATTAAAATAATTGCTTTCAAAAAATATTAAAAGATAACAGAATGTGCTGGATTTTCAATGTGAGATATTTTCCAACCCCTCCTCTCTTGAGTAGTTAAACAATTACGTAATTGTCACACGTGGGAGGAATCGAAATAATTCGGACTACTACAGGAGAAGGAGTAAACGGCGCGATTCTTTTATCACTGCATCTTGTGTGGACAACTGAAGTTGCAGATTTTAGATTATTTCTACCTTTGATAAAAAAAATTTGAAGTCCTTTAAATGAATTTACACGAAATTTAAATGTCTATTCGAGCTAATATGTGACTTTATCTTTTTTGAAAAAGTACCACCATTTAATGAGGAACGCTCTCATATGGAGCAAAACTCTAACGAGAGACGCCCTTGAACAGGTACATAAAAGCCAGAGCCTTTGTGTACAAGTATATAGCTAGTGGTAGACTTGCATATTTATCCTACGTGGCACGAAAGCGCTTATAAATTGGTTATTCTGCATTCGATTCAGGTGACACTTAGTATACAAATGCAAAATGCCCAAAAGCTTGAAGTCTCAATATTGAGTGCTCTTAGAGAGAAAAGAGAACAAGATATCAAACGAATTATATAAAATTATAGGATAAACGAATAAGATTGGTCGGCTTCGAATAGCTCACATTAATGAGATATGTGGCTTTCATTTGTCTTCATGTGTCTGGTATGCAAGTTTTAGCGGTTTTGATATAAGGACGTAAAATGCACGTTTTATCTTCAATATGTATTATTAATGTTTTCATTTCAATTTGATGTTTCTTGCCCTTTTACATGCATACATGTGTGTTTTTATAAAACCTGTTTCTATGTTAATACACATGTATTTCAGTATGTCAAAGACTGAATTACACACACTACATAGCGCTCAAGGCTCTTGAAGTAAGAAGAAATGATGTGCATTCATTATCTATTCGCATTGAGAACGTCAAAGATTGTGGATTATTAGTTATCATATTTCAGTACATTTTCGATAAATTCAACTTGCACAAATAATATGTAGATTTTGGGATAATCATCTTCAACCTGATTCAGTAGATCAACAGGGTGATGGCGCTATGAAAGCTATGTGCAGAACAGCAAGAAAAAACCCCATCGTTGTTCCTCAGCTCTGACTACATTGTTCAATTCAATGGGTCTACCAAGTGCTGTGAATTATTTTACGTTCCTTCAAAATCTCGCATTAAAGTTTTAATGAATATTAGGATAAAGAAGTTACAGCCTAATTAAACATTTCTCCAAATCGAATATTCTATTTTGATTGCATCCCTATCTTTCTTTTTGTGATAATCGCTTGAGAATAGCTAAAATTGATATCATGTGTTTTTTCCAATTACACTGCCATGTGAACTCATCTCGATAACTCTCTATACAACTGTGCCGTTTGAAATAAACATTCAATTAAGTATCAATATTCAAATCCATTCAATCTATAATGACAATAATAAATAATCTATTCAATATAAAATGGAGCTTCCAATTGTCTTGTAACTGTCAACCTTTAATTCATCTATTTTTCAAAAATTCAGTGAATATTCATAATTACTGCTTTCATACCAAACCTTGACTATTGCAAGGTATGACACAAGAAATTCATATTTATTCGTATCACCACTAACTTGTGGACTGTACATGTACATAGCACGTGTATGTAGCTTCAAAAATGACTAGCCTACGCCAACACTACGAAAAAATTATCTTGGCTATTAAGAATGTTTCAGACTCGCAATTTCATCAATATTTTACATACAGAAACCCTATTCGCAAATAAGTTCGTTTCTTAATTATATCTTTTTAAGTTAAGCCAAGCACAGATGGCACTTTAAGCCATCTGTGAAGTCAAGTATTTGCAATCTTCATTAATGCAACTAATTGTTCACAGATTTCTCCGATGTATTTCAACATGCCATGACATACGGAATGCCATGCCAAGACATTATGGCCATTGCCAAGACAAAGAAGCACAACAGTCGTTCTGATGTTCCGAGAGAGAAGGCTCGAACATAACACCATCATTATCGCCAGCTTTATACTCATCGCGTGATAAAAGAACACTAAATTCTCAATTAATGGTTGACGGAAATTTAGAAGTCAAGAGGGATCGTAAGCCGAATCCAATGGCCCCCAGAAAACTCATTAACAGAAAAATGAAGCATGTTAGAAAACCCAAAGATAACAACTGGGGAGTTTTAATGTCAAAAAGCAACGCTACTATGACTTGGTATTCTCTTAAAAATGCATATTAAGTCAACCCCGCTTATTGGGGTCACCCGCTTCATGGGGCGACTTACGCGTATGTTTCAGAAAAACATTATTGTACTTTGATATTACGGCGGTTGATTGGGGTACCCGCCTAATCGGGGCAAAAATTGCTTTAACATCCATGACCAAATTAAGCGGGATTCACTGTATTACTGAGCTTTGATAGATCGCAGACTGAGTAGCAAAGAATACATAGAAAGGATAAACGTTTAACGAAAATCGTAAATATTTCCATCTGATTTAGTAAGTACAAATAACTCTGATGTGGAAATGTTATAACATGTCAAATCTTCGTTGTCTTTTCTTGGATTTACTTGGATATATTTGAAAAATTAGACATGCATAATGATGCGATTATTAAAAACCTTTAGTCAACTTCTCTATAACCGCAATTATATACGAAATGCCGAAAAATAGCCGAAATGAAACGCCAGTCATGATCTTGAGGTTTCAATCGAGCTCTAAAATGCATTTTCACGTTAAAATGTGGTTTTCCAAGACATTTTCCGAACTTGCTAATTGTAGAGAATTGGTTTTATAAATCACACCGCTGAAATTCATTATTTCAATGTGATCCGTGGCACATACTTTAATCGCAGAATTTTGAATTCTGAACGATGTAGCATGCATTCTTAAAATTTGTATTTCGTTGAAAGGAAACTCTTGAATCAACAGCAGTCGAAGTCTTCACACATGTTCCAAAAATGACTGGACATCATTAGCGGCCTCCACATTTCCGAATGACAAATGGATTGTGTGTAATACAAACAGACAATTTTACAAATTTCATTCATTTTTTATCAAAAGCACACACTTGACATGAAAGAAAAATTTCGATGAAAAGAAACTCAAGCAGCAACTGCTCCAAATCGGCAAATCTTCAAATCACATATGTTTCAACAAGAAGTGGACATCATTAATGGTATCCACATTTCAAATGGAATGTTGTTTCACATCATAGAAAAAACATGAAGTTGGCATACTTTGTTGACAATGGCCGAGTGTTTTGGAAAATGTCTTCTGTCTTGCAAGCTTACTATGCGCTTGTAACGGAGAAGGGAGGGAGAGGATATCTCTATGTGCACGACATTAGGTGTTGCAGGAGAAAATTAGAATGAAACAGAAATAATTTAGTCATAAGTTCACCTTTCCATAAAAACCGATTCTCATACATTTTTTATGGACCCTGAAATCCATTGTGCGAATTCAAATGGTTCAAAAATTGAACAGTGCGAACAGAAAAATGGCTGGAGTAGTTTTCACTACAAGCACCCCATCGTCTGACAGCACTCTGATTTTCATTTCCTTATTCATGGTAAGTGAATTCATTGCAATTTATTTTATCCGTTTCATCTTAAGCCCACTTATTTCAGAGGAAGTCTTATGGATCCCATGATTTCTTTTATTTCACATTCTGCGACTTTTCGCAAATCAGCTGAATGGCATAACTGTTGCACTGGCTTCAATATAATGACTATACAGGCTCTCGAAAATGCGATCACCCTCACACATGGCCTGCTCATCCTCATATATGAGAACGCATTCATGACCGTGGTGTCCAGTTTTAGTTCAGATGAGACGATATGTTCCACTCTCCCTGTCAGGTTAGACATGTCATTGTCAGGTTAGACAAGTTGTATTTAAAAAAAAACATTAGCAAAGACATTCAACTAACTTTCCTTGAAATAGTGCCCTCACTTTGTTTTTATATGCTATGATTTGAATTTTACGTTATTGATATCTATGTTTTCGGTCCGTGTTCAACCTGACAGAGAACGGGTAAAAAATGCCGTTGGATCTGTAAGTTTAAAATGGTCGAAGTTTTCTTTTGCTACAAATTTCTAATAATACCTAGGTTATTAAACGTCTCATTAATAGCACAAAGATGTTACTATAGTTCTTGGCTTGTGCAAGGATTTAATTAGCACTAATAAAGGCTGGAGATGCCGATCATCCTGTTCTTAATAACATGGTCGCACTTTTCCAAAAAATCCCAATCTGAAATAATAATTAATTCAATAAAATTTGATTTTCTCTCTTGTTTTAGGAGCTCACATTTGCGTACTTGACAATCTTTACAAATTCAAAATATGTTATTCACGTACTTATCATCTGAATACAACGAAGTTCAATGAAATTCAATTCTAAGGCAAGGAGGCATTCACAATGACACTCCTTTGTAACATTCTGATTGACAAGACACTTTGTTTCTCCTCAATATGATGGGAATTGTGAGACAAAGTTGCCTCAAAATGTTTAGAAAGTTTTGTTTCCTCACTAGGGCAAAATATTTTCTTACTCGTTTTCGTAATTTAGAATTCAAAATCATAAAATAGAGAACTGCAAATTTGATAGAGATCTAGGACTCCAAAATGCGTTACGAAAGTTCTCCTGGCCTTACAAGTTATTATGATAGAAATATTGATTTAACTAACATCGCATGACCGGTTGGCGAGTAATACATAGTTTTTCGGTTGAATTGATTCAAACAAAATGCACTTAAAAGTAGTCCCTTCCTCGACAGCAATATTTATACTCATCGAAGAATCCTTTTGCACTGACCAGCTGATCAATCATCGTTGCTTTATTGCTCAAGCTCGATATTCTTTATCTTCTCTTTTCGCTTCTGATAACTCAGTGTGTGTGCGTGATGTGTGTACCGTGGTTATACTGAATGTGGTTATCCGAAACTTCTTCAAAAACGATGGTCGCTAGACGGCACGATACATAAGAAAAACAGCAGGTCATGATTCGAGAAGAATAAATCTGTCTATAAGTTATAACAGTTGTTTCTAATTCCTACAAATTCATGAAATGAGATGTTGTGGTGGTATTACATCACTAAGTCGCGGTAAGGTCAGAAGCTCAAGAAATAAGTGGGAATATGCAATGCATGTTCCTGAGACTAGTGATTACCAAAATCACGATCACTATACATTCATTTTGTCGCTACAATTATCAATATTGTCATAAATTAATAAAAGCAATGCAAGCTAGAAAAAAGTTAATAAAATACACAATTAAATATTGAGTTGCACCCTCAGTTGAAAAATATGAACGGACCTGAATAGCTGCCATTTCATTCAATATCACTAATCATTCAATATTCTATTTGCATTGTGTCTATCAAAAGCAGCATTTATTTATCATTACAAGCACATTAACTAAGGCGACTTGTCAGTAGTGTGTTTAAAGTGATATTTAATGTATACCCGTCGATATTTCACTAGCTTGCTATATGAATTGTTGCACCTCGTACACATTCAGCAGCAACTATTACAGAAGCAATGCTAACGCAAAAGATCAGGATAATATATGTAGGATAAAACATTTTAATTTCGATTTAATGACAGATGATGCTGCTAACGATGTTACATGCGCTGCATTTTATATTACAACATTCGTCTCTTGGCCTGACAAAATACTCCATAAACGCATAATACTGCACAAAATCATGTTCATAAATTTGAGTGCGAAATTTCTATGGATGCAATGCTCCATGGATAAATTCCATGACATTAACAGACAAATTTGAGTAACTTCTTATTTCGTGCTCATTCAAGATACTCACATAATAGCTTTTAAAATATAACGTGCAATCGTGACTATCAATATACAATAAGCAATGAAAAAAGTACCAGCCAAGGAGCACTGACCTCTACTTTTGATTAATCATCATAACCAGAGAAACCAGAATTCGAATCTAGTTTGAAATATTTCAATTGAACGTATGATTTGTATTTGGATACATTCATCATTAGTCAATAAGCTATCAATCAGAGTCATTTGTGAATTTAACCCTATCGATATGCGACAATGGTTTTTATGAACATGCAGATGTATATTATCCACACTAGTACCATACCCAGCAAACGATGTTTGGAATATTACGGATGAAATAAGGGTCTAGACTTGGACGATTCGATGTCTAAAACCTGTTACATGTAGCATCACATGCGCATACCTAAAGAATAGAGAGTTTTCAGAGTCTAAGAATAAAGAATTAAGGGACGAAGGGTTTTTATGAAAGAATAATGTACTTAAGCGATGTAAATTACATCAACTATGTAAATTTCAAAAAAGTTGCTGAATTTCAGGTGCTACTGAACTCATGTATAGCGTCCGCTTTGAGATTCTGTTGCGCTTAGGTGGAACCAACATCATGCTTGAAATACATTTCATATGCTTTACTAAGACATTGTGAAATATTTTCATAAAACTAGTCATAACTTGACTGAAGCAACGTGAGGTCGATATTGCATTGTCAATAGATGAGAGAGAAAACAACTTTTTCATCGTGTAGGAGATAAACTTTCCACGATAATACCCCGACTTCGACTTTTGACTTTGAATTACATTTATTTTCCTTTATGCTGTATATAACTGTTTTACTTTTCTGTTTCTGTAAACATAATGTGCCGCATGACAGGAGTCGTCGAAAGGCCTCGCGCAACATTTATCTCTTACACGATGAGGCATTTGTTTTGTCTCTTAACTTGACTGCTGAACTGTTGGACCATCACCGTTTTGAAAAAGCTACATATTCTTAACGGTGTTTCATTTGTTTCAACTTAGCTATCTCAACTTGAAGTGAAGTGTATTTCGTTCAATGCTTCGTTAAGAATGCTGAACTTTAGCAAAAATTTATGACAAACTTCATTCAAATGGACGGCGTGTAAGCCGTTTATCATAAATTACCGACGTGTTTATCTAAATAGTAACATATACAATGACCTACTTTCAAATCTAAGCAGTAGTATTATGAAACTCACCAGGTTGTTGATAGTCTTGAAGGGCTATTACGAATTTACTCCTCTGCTTCAATCCTTCGAGGAATGTGACGACAATATCTCGAATATCTTCAGCATTGGGGGAGGTGAAGGTATATTCTTCGCCTTTCACGGTAGCAAGGGTGAATGACTGACCATGCATGCGACCAGTTCTACAAAAACGATCATAGAGAAAAGTTAAAACAAATTTGACAATGTCAAACATTCACCAACACCATTGCGCGTTCATCCTATAATAATTCTATTTATTCAAGCGATATTATTGACAAAACAAGAAGTAAAATTCCATATTTTCTAAAATCAATCGAGTTGATAAGGATTCAAATCGAAAAAAATATCTTATGAGCCTATATGGACGAATATTTCGCTCATAAATCTTCGTACCATTATAATTCATACAGATAGCAGATTATGTACTTCTTCGAATAATAGCCAGGGATCTCGACTGTTTGACACTATCGTATGTATCCATGTAGGGTAGCCCCCTCTACAGCTCCCAGTGCTGCTATATACATATGCCGGGGCGACATTGAACATGTAAAACCAGTAGTGTAAAATGTAGATGTCAGTGAGCATACATGAATGTTAACACTAACCTTTAGAATGAAAACCATAATAACATCGATTAGACACAGACATATGAATGATATCACATGTTACGCAGCATGTTGTTCACTCTAACAGTTCTACATGTGGGACAAATCAAAATATGCCTTCTTAAAAAAACATTCTGTCGGCTTTGGTGTAAAGCCATCATTCCAAAAACTCGGGTGAATAAAAAATCGGCAATATTTCTGCTAACGATCACGGCCATTTCAACACAGACAAATGCCACATTCACAAGATTAGAATTCCACAAAAATGCCTACTATTAAGGAACTTTCCATGAGCCGGGTAGAACTTTTTAATGGTAGCCGCGAAGGTGTGTGCACACTTGATGTCAGACTCGATTTCAAAAACTAGGCAATATAAAACAGGAAAGTAATGCCAGATATGTCAGATCAATATTTTAAGGATATATTCTTCTTGTCGACTTTCTAGCTTGTGCTTATTTGATTCTCACACCTTTGAGTCGCAAGCGCAAGTCATCAACCACTCAGTCAGGGGATACATCGCAAATCATCATGTTTGTCGCATTTTAGTATTTAATCAGCAAGTTTCCATAAACAAGAAAGAGATTATGAGAAACAGTCTGATACCAATCGGAGTTGAAAAATAATGCAAGTTATAACAACATCAGATTATTTCTATATTTGAATTAATTTGACAATACACACCAATTTTAGTCAATCTTAAGAACGCAAATCTTTGCATCGTCAAACAAATCATCTTCAAAAATTTCATCGATTCGCATATGGGATATGTTCAAGGAATTTTTCTTCTTAGAGGCACTTTCCTCAGTCAAAAGAATAAAGGTGAGCGATGTAAAACATAGATCAAGAAATATACTAAATGAATTTCATCATGATACATATTATACACTCGACAAGATCGATGTCAAATCAGCGAGTATGATCATACAATTATTACAAACATGATCGACCAGGAAGTGGTTTGTAAAATCGACATAGAGAGAAAGTCAATTGGCAAGAAGCAATACCTGAGAAGTATTTATCAAACCCTCCTGGTTTATTGTGTGCTGTAAAGTTTTGCAAATAGTAATTCTGTTGAATCCTTTTGAGTATCTACCATATTTAAATTTTCCTACAAATTGAGAAGACATTACGTTTAGACAGGAATAATCACGAAGTTCGATAATTTATGTAGAACTACTAAATAAAAATACAATTTTGGACAAATCTATGAACGTTCAATCATAACCGGCATTTCAGAAAGTGCCCCACGAATATAATATAGTTGAAGAATCCCAAAATTAATCAGATACCGTTGAAACATTTAGGAACCCCCACACGTTTTATGACCTACAAAGTCATGACTTCATGGGTTTCATCACTAGATGCTGTGGCATTGGAGGAAGCGTGCATAAAGATGTCTAAGCGAGAAAAAGAGAGACAAATAATTTCATCGGATCATAACTTGTACAATAACATCAAAATTCTCCCACATCAAATTTCCTTGCTCATTAATACTGATATGTTTGTTCTAATTGTCATGGATGCATTATTCCTATAGGAAACATTGTCACAGTTTCACAATGAGCTCAAAAGGCCATTTTTCAACATACAACGTGGTTGTTGACTAATTAATGAGCGCTAATCTGCCAATCACCATTTCTGTCATGAAATACTTCGACATCCAATTTTCTATTCACAAAAGTGGAAATTTGGGAATAAATGAACTACAAATTTCATGCTTGCAAATTTTCACTTAGCTTTCGATTATAACAGTGAACAGGCTACTTCCAGCTTGAGAAATATCTTTCAATTGTCTTATTTAAAGTGATTCTCTATTCATACCAGCAGTGAGGTGCAAAATATCCAACTCGTATGAACCGTATATTTGGAAGTTAATATGTTGAATGATTTGATAACGTTCATTCAAAATTAAATTCCATTGAGGATAACCAACTGCAAACATTACTTCAACTCATTAACAAGGATGAAGTCGAACTTAATGCAATGAACCATGTAATGAAATAGTAACCGCACATTATATTGACTGTTACGCTTTGCTTTACGCACATATCACATGATAGCAAAATGCATACATTGCACAAAAAATTATTCCTATTATTTAAAGTGATCCAAAGTGAAACATTCGTTGCGAATTTCATGCCACATGTTTGAAGTTAACTAAGTAATGCCAATTTACGAGTATATTAGTAGCTACATGTTTTCAGCGTGAATGTTGAATATCATCACATTTCATCTAATCCTGAGTAATTACCAATATTCCAAATAATCACCAATACTTTGGTTTCAAATCTTCCGCTAGAGATGTATACAGTTTATCACTCACGCTGACAAGAATCATTCAAATCCATTGCTAACTGATTTTTCTAGATTTATTAAAACATGAGAAAATTAATGGAGAAAGTGAACAGTCAATTGCGTTCAGAAAGTCATCACTGCGCATGAAGGGTGGGTGTTTTACGACAAAATTCTTGTCATTTTATCGACATTACATGTGCAAACTGCCCTCCACACCTACTTACAGCAACGATATAACAAACATTTACCCAAAGAAAACTCAAATTATCTGTTCGGTTTCGTTTCTTAACTTGTCAAAGTAATTGGTAATAAGTGAAATTAACTGTCATACAGTGCTAATTACTTACAGGAGAATTTGATATAGACGAACTGATTCAAATGTTGACGTTTGTAACACATCAAGCATATACTTGCAGTAGACTGATAGATTTTTATCTGAAGGCTTTTATGTATTTTGTATATGAGTTGTAAAAATATCTACATTGGTCCGACAGGATACAACATAATACACATAAATTTTGATGTTTAAAACAAACATTATTTTGATTAATTGTGCACAAGGTAGCATAATACAGTTTAAGTAATTGTCTTATGTCACGAGTGCATGGCCAATTGTCATTTTTAATGCTAAATTGTTCTTGTACTTAAAATGACTATAGTTTTTATTGTGTAAACGCTCACAATCTGAAAATGCAACTATAAACTTGCATAAACCAAAAGACGAAGTTTGGTACTACAATAGCTATACCAGACTGTATCCATCTTCCCGCACGCAACACATGAGCCGCACATTTTCTTGAGATTTCGATCTGTTGCAAGTAAGGTTAATAGAGGTTGCATGATGAACTTCAATTTTTCGGTTAGAAAATGCAACTAATGTACTATTCATATCATTGGCCTGCAGCAGCTGTCTATCCCTAAGAGAAATTTTTGCATATTGATATGTTTACAACGAGCATGTATCCATCATTGATATAAATGGTTTCCATGCATGAATTAACGAGACAAGACTGTTTTTATACAAAATCTTTACAGCAAAACCATGCAATAAGTCCATTAAAAACAAAGAGGACAAGACAATTCTAAATGATTCAGCGATCATTCAAACCGTGTAAATAACGCAAATGTCACATAATCAGAACGCGAGCATTTTAAGTCAAACTCAAATCATCATCAGTCATCAACTTTTGAATGGCATTAAATAAAACAAGAGTTTGCAAGACAACAAAATATTAATTGAATTTCAGATGGATTTGATTTGAACGTCCGAGCAATTCCTCCTCGATAATTTTGCAACATAACTTGAAACAAATAAAAGCATTTACTTATCATAATCACATTATCTGAAGGCTAAACACATGATATACGGCGACATACATAATTATAAATTGATCATCCTGTAGAAGTTTACATACCAGCGATTGGTCGAATATATCTGGAAGAAATGGTTATATGTTCAAATCACATTAGTGTATTCAAAGCCTGGAATGCAAAAACTTCCTCAACAATAGCTTCTAGTAAGAGGTTATACTTCTATATGAAATATCTATATACGAAATATGAAATTCAAAGGTTGAAGCGAATTGTCACACAGCGACATGACGTGAGGCAGACTAAAGAATGTTTTTATCATTTTGATCTGTCGACTCGATTATCATTTCAGAGATAAGAGGAATTCTGTAGAAAGCCATTTTCAAATTTAGACTGCATGGTACTCAAATTTGCCCGGGCATGGCTTCAACTTTAAATATGAGGTTGTGTCAATGTTGGGAGTTGTCAGCCAGGCCTGCTGATAGTTCCTGATATTGGATGAAATGACCACTATTCAAGTCTGCTCCCATTTTTGAACTGATGATACAACTCAATATTTAAGTATTCTGTTTAGGTAGTCTGGTACATTTTTTGACA
This sequence comes from Prostheceraeus crozeri, assembly GCA_907163375.1. Lineage (NCBI taxonomy): Eukaryota > Metazoa > Platyhelminthes > Polycladida > Euryleptidae > Prostheceraeus > Prostheceraeus crozeri. The sequence continues at coordinate 338,215 of CAJQUW010003657.1, read as the reverse complement.
TCATTGGAATGTAGATCTATGAATTAAAATGGCATCTTTTGATTTTTCGTTCCTTCTCAATTTAAGAAACTCTACTGGCATTGTGATGCACACTTAATTTATATCTAATTGAGATTCCATCCTGATTACTGCCAAGGATGATGAGGGACAATCTTAGACCTGACCTGATATATTGGACTAAAGACTGATTCATTGATTCTCGAACACGGGGTTGGTAAGTGCTCATATCTTTTCGAGCTAAAGTGGAAGAGATAATTCACAGATAAGATACCCACCTATTCAGAATGCTCTAAATATGATTTCCTGCTCAACTGGAGAGTTCTGAGAGAACCAGCAATAGATACCATGAATTGAAGAGGATATATCGAAGGTACTGGCAGACATACATGTGCAGCAAATGCATTAGAAATACTTCACTAATGATTCAATGATACCAAGCATTGTTCATGACAAACAGATAAATGCATTTATAATCAACAACGATTTATGTGGTTAAGGATGTAAGATTCCGCATTCAGTGAAAAAGGGTGAAAGAGAATTCGATCGAAAAATATACATGTATAATACACTATACATACATGTATGTTATATAATCATTTCGTTACAGGGAAGTAAATGTGGTCTGAAAGTTGATAAAAACTGTCTAAATTACATAGCTAGTATACTCCAGTGGTTTTCAACTACAATCTCCAGATTAAGATAAATAAATTCATCTACACGGAGGTCATTAAATTCAATGAACTAGCACTCATATTTCAATGCCGTACAAAATGAATGAAAGATGGAGCCGGTCTTGCAGTATGGCAAGATATTGGTGCTGTATGATTTTAGAAAATCGAACTGCATTAATGTCCATCAAATGCCTTAAATGGCAATCTTTGTCACAGTATATCAGAAATGATAACATGATTACCGTAAAGTGGCTTACGGCTTCACAACACGTTAAGGGTGTGCATGTATAAGTAGACAAGGTTGAAATCCACTGTTACAGGCAAATACACATAGACTATTAATGAGATTATTAGTGATTAGGAGGGAACATTATCGTTCAGGGATGCGGAACAACTTTAGCCTTAAAATCATTCGGCTTAGGTATTTTCAATATGCCCGGAAACTCGTGGCACCCATGTAATAGTTAGAAAGTAATAAAAATTACTAGATGAACAAAATTAGATGCATTACACCTACCACAGTGTTAATCCTCATCCCAGTTACTTGAATTTGAGCAATAAAGATGTAAACCACGTATGCAACGCCAAATTTATGCAAATGAGACCGGTATTACTCCAGCTCCGGTTCTGATTCCGCATCCCTGTTACTTTTAGTTTAAGTTAGCAGGTTCACGATCATCAGTTTCTACAAGTACATTCAGTCATTTGAAGTTTATATGAAACCAATGTATACCTGCCAGCATCGTCCATTGGGTTATAAGGTCTGAATGGACGAAACGCAAACAATGTGCATTGAAATAACAAATGGCATGAACAAAGATGCTGTATAAATGAATGCACGAATTAAACAAATAGAAAAAAATGATTTCATTGCCGGACTAGTCGCACTGACGCCTCTGACTAAGCCACGCATAACACACAAATTCAAATAAGCAAGATTTGCTAACTTTTCGAGTCTCTTTTTGTCATGAATTCTTAGGTGAATAAATGAATCGAACTTCGATGCATTTGCTGCCCTGATTTTTGCCTACTCAAGCCACTTCACGGAAAAACAAGGCTACCATCTGCCATAAAAAATTCGATAAAAAAGGCTTTTGGGAATAAAGTCATCAGTAAGGCAAACCCATTCAATTTCGTAAATGATAACGAAAAGCTGTTGTGAACTATCAAATAAAATAAGAATATATTCAAACTATTGTGAAGCTAATCATCTACCACTATTGAAAACAAAATTCTAGTCAGAATTTGCCGACAACTACACCGTGTTAGCTACACTGATTCAACCATAGTGAAGATTTTTCAACCAATAAGATAATGACAGCAAAGTGTTGGTCGTGTTTTATTTCATGGTAAAGCCTAAAAATACAAAACATCAATAATCTGACAGCCAGCATTCTGTACATCGAAAGGATTTATGACATCGTGCGAGCAAATATTCACTCACACCTAAATCATAAGTGCAAAAATACACCTTTTCCAATTCATAATTACAACTTCAAAATTCATTAACCGCAATCTCAAGTCAATAATGCTAGCATATCTCAGGTCATTTTTAATCACATGTCAAGTCAATAACACGAGTTACTAATACAAAGCGCAGTCTATACAAAAGGCACAAGATAAAAGATGATAGCAAATAAATGAGAAAACTTCCGATTACAAGTTATGTAAATGATTTCAATAAGTTCTGTTGTTTCTGACCGGCAATGAGAGCAGCAACACTGAGATTAAGAAACAATTATCAACTAAGAACTACATGTATCATATATAATGTTCATCCACAAAAAAGACCCACTAATCGAGTTGGAATAACATACACTGAAATAATTTAGTAGCTTTTAACTTGCTTTATTGAAAATGTGATTGCACCAATTGACATGTTGTACTAAGCCTATTGAATTGGAATATCATGTATATCACAAAATCTTGTATTACTGAATTGAGATGTGCTTTTATGACATATCTGAGATAGCGGCTGGTGAATTGAGAAGTTGTATTAATGAATTGGAAAATGTGTGTAGTGCCTCTAGATTCTGGCATGTGACAACGTTTCCTTAAAATAATATCCAACGCTTGAATTTCTCTTGATATTAGGACTTTCGTTAGTATTCAAATGAAAGTCTGAATTGGGACTGGATTAGAATTAGAGCGAAGTATCAACCCAGCGGAAAGTCTGACGGTCAATTTCAGTTGCACTCAATTTTGAGACATACAGTCCAACAAAGAAACTGACCTGCTTGATGAAACTGCCGTGATCTCTGGGAAGCTCAGCTCCAACAGAACTTGTTCTTCATTATCCACCACATAGACACCTGTCCAGTTGACGGCAATGATTACTTCGTTCTTTGGCAGAGACGGCCCAGAGAACTTTGTGGCTTCGTAGAAACGAGAAAAAAGTAACGGCCACTTGAACTTGGCGTACTTGACAATGTCTTCCTTCACACGTTGTTGAGAGAGTTTATCTCGCAGGAAGTACGCGCGCCGGAAAGTGGCCATTACTTTTCGGAACCAATACTCGAGACGGTTTTGACCCAGCACACTGGCATCAGGAATGTAGGAAGGTAAAACTTCTTGCAGTCGTTCAGGAATCATTTCGGACCCGTATTCAACGAAGAATTCTTGTGCAGCAATCATCGCCAAGTCATCATCCTAAATCAAATTGAAAGTTATATGAGCTACAAATGCCGAACATTAGATTTCTCATGCAATTGGTGCAATAATCTCGCACATGAGTTCAGGAAAAATAGAGAGAGAAAAGACATTTGACACGGAACAAAGTGCGACATAGAGTATTTTTTATCACATATGTTAGATTTTGCTAGAGCACGAATATTCTACCATCTAGGGAGGTCAGATGTGATCTCAAACATACGCACATTGATCAATTCCCTTAACTAGAATTCTAATATCTCGATCAACCAGAAGTTGTTGAAATGCAATGTCAGTTGCTTTTTTTCGAGAAAACGCCATTGAATCTGTGACGACTCAAACGAGAGACTGCTTCGTGGATTTTTTAAAAACCGTCAGTCCTGTAACTGTTTATCAAAACAGCATGCCGTTTTCGCACAAGACATTAATTATTCATTCGCACGATAAATTCTCGCATCATCGTCTATTGCTAAAATGAGAGAATTCGTCTTTCAGAAGCTTTGACTTGCACTTACCAAGGTTATTCAGCGAATTACATTTTCCTCTATCGTAACACGTTCTTCAGTTGAAATTCAAATATCTCACATGAATAGCCCCGTCTAACGGGGAAAATGTGATTAAGTAATTGATATGCTGCTGACATCGATCATTTTCAGCAGCTAGCTAGGTTGCTTACTTTTATTATATGTACTGACGCTGAGGTCTCAATTTGACCCTGAACTGTGTGACGATTTTTGGCAAATGTTGACTGCAATCCAAAAAGTAGAAGGTTCAGAAATACCTAATGATCAATTTAATCCCGGTCAAACGCTATTCTGTTGAACTAGATCAATCTACTTGCTTTTTTGAAAACCGTTAATAGAGTTCTTCGGACTCACTTTATCGCATCTATACTCTCCGAATTTGATACCCCGCACAACTTGCTGGTAGATAAGATTTGTAGCCACTGGATCATCGCCTGGTTCGTGCCAGGGTGCGAATATTTCCTTTCGAAAGAAAAGTCTCCATGGCGCGTTTCTTTCTTGTGTTCCCTGTTCTTTGGCGTATTGCTCACATTGAGAAATGGCATCCATTACATGGTCTGATCCACTGCCTAACGATGAAACTTTATCGAACAATGCTATGTAAAGCGAGAATCCGAAACGATCTTTCAGTCTCACTTTCTCCGCCAATGCTTGACATAGCTCACGAGCTACTGTTGCTGAATCTGTATAAGGGAGTATAAAAGAAATGTGGCGGTCGATGTACGTATCACTGAGATGACTTACCAGCAATCAGCGTCTCAGTGTTTCCATCCATAAAGGTGATTGGAAGAGTGAGTGGCTGTTTACTTTTTGTTGCTTGTAATTCCAGCCAACTTGGAGGTTGATTCCTGGTGCCATTGACGAATGTTCGCTGAAGACGCTTCTCACAGTATGGAGCATATCCAACTGGACCCTGAAAAATGACCATGACTTGTCGGACTCCAGTAGAACAAAAATTATAACTACGGAAAGACAAGGGATGAACATAGGAACTGCAACCAACAACAAATATAGCAGAAAGGAAACATCGACAATTTTTACTGAATTGACATAATTAATATTTCCACGAGTCCTCATCAAAGGTATGCGAGGGAAGAGATGATGGCACTATGTGAGAAAAATACTGCAGCTTTAACATATCGAACCCTACAATATCGCAAAATCGTAGAGAAATGAAAAGACGAATTCAGCAAACCGAATGATCCTCGAAAGACAAATCTGAACAATCCTTATGTTAGACATTCCAACCCGAGAAAAAAATGACGCGGACTTCATGTTGGGAGGATGTGATATAAATTGCAACTTGGAGCAGAATGCATTTAAATCTACACATCATCATTGAAATAAATTCAACCACAAGTTACAGTTTATTGCTCATATTTGTGTCCGACCCTTAAACCTGGGAAAGAAGAGACAATAACAAGTGAATAGTAAGGAAGAAAGTATTTCAATTTCTCTCCTTTGTAATTAAATCTCTCTTAATCGTATTTGAGAATGAAAAGGTGCAACATGCAGACATAACTTCATTGATCTTATAAGTTTGATGCTCATGACAAATTTTCATTTTTCAATTTCTGTTCTGGAAAAGTGTTCTGAAATTTCTTGATTTCTTAATTATTTTTAATTGATGTGAAATTAATCAATGCACGCTAACAATTCAGGTAACAAAAAGAATACGCACCTGTCGAATAAAATTCCGGAGATATTTGACAAAGCGTTCGCTGGGAGCGAAGCAACCGACGCAGAGAGACAGAAGAATCCAGCCACGTGCCTGAGACGGCTTACCAGGGTTCTGCGTCAACTGTTTACAGATCTGACAATAAATTTCATCTCTCAGATCGGGTCGGAGAATACCATTGCCGATAATGAAATGAAGTTTCTCTAAATTTGAAGTGGGACGTTCCTCCAGCATCGCGTTTCCTGAACCGACGAATTCTCCGTCCTTCAATCTATTTACCACTTCATCGGTAATCTTTGATTTCTTCTTCAAAGTCAAGCTGACTAACTTTTTGCGCACATTCCGCTTACCAGCTAGAGATCGCTGCGACATGGTAGGGTCTTTCTCCAGTTCAGATACCATTCTCTGCGCCTCCTCCAAATCCTTCTTACCGAAGTTTCGACTGAGAGTGGAGTAGATTTTAGTCATTACAGGTGTATTATCACGTGACTCGCCAGGTCCCGAGTTGAACCGGGGTTCAGGAAGATCGTTCATGAAGCGCAAGATAACGATCCAAACTGCTAATGCCGCCTGAAAAGAAAGAAATATTCATGTGAATCATGTCAGCGATGAATGCAATGCAAAGCGTATTTCATATTTTGAAGTCTGAAGTCGTCGGCGATGGTCTCATTTAAAGGTGTTAGAGTCTATATCAGTAGATAACGAAGCCCTAACACTTTACATCAGCCTATCTACCTTAGGAGTGGCGATTTTTACCAGTTCTTGGGCAAATTCGCAGGTAGCTCTCTTTAATTTTGTTTAAATCCCAATTTTTTCATAAGCCTCAATAAAAACTTTTTCATTTGTTAAGTTCTTTGTGAGCGGTAATTATTAAATTAAAAACATTATATCCATATCACATAGCCATTCAAAGATGCTTCAATGCCATATTGCCATCAAAATCTGTCTATATATTAATTAATTGATTATTATTGATATGTTTACTTATTGATTGATTGAAAAATTCGAATATGCTAAACATGCCATCCACACCAACGCTAGTGGACGGAAAGTGTCTATTTTCTTCAATATTGTTGAAACTACAGGGAAACTGACATTTGGCCTAATATGTAACACGGGATGAACGATAATCGCAAAATATTGGTTCATTTACAGTCTGAAATGCTATTCAGTCCTCCAAAGGTGTATAACCTTAATGACAAAGCTTAAAAACCGCTTTATTGAAGCATTAACTAATGGCCGTCACAATCTTTATCAATAAATATGATTCATTCCAATGTATGTCATGTGTTAACATCATAACTACCTTTGATGAATTCCAGATACATTGAAGATATACTAAAACATTTCGCGACCTTGCCCTCCTTCAGTCGTCGGCTAATTGCTTTTACACTGTTGATGCATTTTTATGTATATTTTTCATTGTTGTCAGTTTATCCACAGTTGTTGTCAATAAACTTCTGACTTTCAATGAAAAATAAAAGTAACTTTTAAAAATGTTGATATAGGAGAAATATGAAACAGACACCACCATTAAAAATAGGATATCCGTATTATAGTGCATCTCGATGATTCTTTATGAAATGTGAAGGAGGAGAAAATTTGCAATTTGGAAAAATACATGTGAATATAAAAATATGTGAGGTCTTTCGCCGATTCAGACAATACTTCGGGGCGCGCACAATAAACTATCATGATTCTAAATAAAGGGGCAGAGTAAAAACCAACGCAATGGAAGAACCTGAGTTTCACACGGCAAGTAATGAAGCTAAGTAATTGATACTAAGTGATGAAGCGATCATGGTCGCTTCAATGAAGGGGAGACACATTGGATGGCGATAACTACTTCTCATAGGTAGACCATAGAACTCCTTGCTCTGTGGCACGAATCAGTTACTTTTTATGTCGAAAGACATGTGACAGCACTTGTCCTGCGCTGTGGAGCCCACAGAATTAGATTGCTAAAGAGCATTAATTTAAGCCGAAAACAGCTGACTAGCTGACTGTGGTAGATATACAGAGTCATCTGGTAGTCACCACAGAGATAAATTGACTTGTTTGCGTGCTTAGGTCTAGAGATGCCTTTCCTCAACACTGATGGCCACGATCAGAACTTTTCTCGAGGGACAAGATCAATTTTCCATTGAACGTATTGCAAATTCAAGTCTGAATTCTGACGAACCTGAAGATTGACAACATATTAAGCGTACACAGTCAGTAAATTGAGATCGTGAAGAGTTGAACAGTGTGAATAATATTTCCATTTGACGAATTTATCACTGAGAAAAATTGAGTTCAATATATGTATTTTTACTTGACAGGCCTGCCAGCAATTCGACCGTTTAAGTTCGTGGGTTCTCTGATAACAGCTACTTGTGCCATGCGCCGAGTTCGACCAATCACACAAGCATAAGACAGACAAATATCTATGTCAATCTGCCATTGCATACAATGGCTGAGATAAGAATATGTCCGCTCTAGACTAACACACACGCAAAGGAATCTATCTCTGTGAGCAGAACAATTGTAAGAAGTGTTCATCAGCTCACTCTGTCAGCGATATATTTGTGCTTCCGACGTAAACATCACCGCAGTTCAATGTAAATTCATGGATGAAATTGAAGGCACAGGTAGACGGTGAACGGCAGCGGCTCTTTGAGGGGTCAAGATCATAGCATAGAAATTGACAACAATAAAACCTCTAGAATGGAAATTAAGCTTCATGCAATGCACAATAACGGCACATAAATCGCACGCAATTTCACTTAGATGCACCTGCCAACGTCTGTGTCATTGGGTTAGAATCATTCACATGAATAAATCGAAGGTTTTAATTGGTTCTTCATGCCCCAACTTAGTTCCCCCGGATGTGCCGCGACCTTGAGTCAATTTCCATTCTAGCGAACTTCAGATAAACAGTTTATTTCTATGGATCATAAGTATATATTATAAGTATATATTATTATATATATCATATTATAAGTCCGTATGAATCATGGTATGAAAAGGTATGAAAAATAGTATGACAACGCATGCGTATGTAATAACATACTATGAAACATAGTATGCATAAGTATGAATAGCGCATACGTATGTCTTGACATTCTATAAAACATACTATGAATAAAAATGTATTACGCATATGTATGCATTATCATAGTATGAAACATAGTATGCATAAGTATGAATTTCGCATATGTATGTATTAACATACTGTGAAACATAGTCATAATTGATTATTTAAATTCATACCGTATACACACATGCTACATATTATTGTGCAGAAGTAATCTATGTTGGGTAGCGACAATTTTTTCTACTATGATGTTTGATGCGTAACCCGAATTTTGTACCCATGCTGAATGATGCTGGTGATTATCACCAGAATACAGAATTACATACAGAATAACAGTCTATACAGAATTAATGAGTGATATCAAATACAACTTTCGTTGAATATACGCATTTCATCTGTTGTTGTTCAACTTCCTGATGAACGACGTACCCATATCTCAGGTCATTGGAAATAATTATTTTTCATTTAATTATCTTTGTCTAGTATTATATAACTATTTTGCTAACATATAATGACATTATTTGCAGATGACGATTCGTCATTGGTTCTGATTCTTGTGATAATGAAATTCTTTCATATATACCACAGTATCAACAGTACCACAGCAAAACGTCTTTGCTACAAGCTGAAAATTTCATCTGAGACGATTTTATCAAACACGTATGGTACTTAATGCATGCAATTCTGAAATATTACTCATTGTTTTCCTATGATTATTAATGCAATAATGATATTTATGGAGCTTCCACAGTATCTCCACAATATTTCAACGTGTTTTGAAAATGATAGTGAAAACCTACTGATGATGCCCAACACATCGATTTTGTATTTTTTTAATGCATAAATGAGTCATTTATGTATAGTTAGTCTAACCAAGAATTCATCGAGTTGGATCCTTCTCATCTCATAATTGCATGACCTACATGCATTTTTTTACATAACATGATGATATCATAAGAATTTGATTAACGATTACCATGCATATAAGAGCAGGTATCATTCTTATTTAAACGAAATAATGACGTGTCTTGTAGCTTTCTTTTGCTCAAAGAATTAGTTATTCAACGAGTTTACTTTTGAAAAGTCTCATGTGTATTGTGGATCTCTACAATGTCAGTAAAAATTTGAAAGTCCATTTTTGAGTAATCTAAAAGTTAGATATGAAAGTGTTACTAATATAATTTCCTTGAGTTGCCATTGATTAAGCGCTATTTTGAACACCAACACATTTAAGATAATAAATTCTATCAAACTTGATTCATGAAAGCAATGAAAGTTAATTCAATTAGTTTCGAAAAATATTGTTGATATTTATTTTGATTATTTATCTTTCCTATTATTGCTTGAGAAATTGCCACCTTATCATAAACGTGTATAATTCTTTTATTAGTGTGTCATTGTATCTGAAGTTTTCCATCATGCCCATCAGGGTTGTCCAGTCTAACTCAGAAGGCTCCTGGTTCCTTTCACTTATCTAATAATAAACATTAGTTTATTTCCATTGAAAGCATAAATGAACTTGTATGAACGTCAAAACAATAAACTTCACACTGTCTTGACGTGGGAGCATTATTATTAGCTGCTTGCATTACAGGTAACGGTAACGGATTCTTTTAAGATTGTTTATGCTACTGAATGCTAACGAGTTGCTTCACTTTCTTTTTTTATCTTCTGCTTAAGGGTTTATGGTACCGTCCTCTTCACTCGAACTTTGATTTTAAAAAATCATACAAAAATGTTTATCTTTGATCAAATGGGTACGTCGTTCGTGTGTTATAACAAATGAATGCCATATATGTGATTTTAACGTATGAGAAATTGTAATTATTTTGATCTTAAAATGATGCTAATAGCTGTCTCCCTCATGATATGTTCTCTATCTAAATCAGTTGACTTGCTACATTTGATATGTTACCGGAGAGACGAGGTGCTTTTGACTTTGTTCCCTTTCAGATTAAAATACGACATATTGAATACAAAATGCATGTTATTATTCATATGATAAGTGGTGCATGTAATAATGAATTCATGCTGTTATAGAATATATGTACAACATCAAAACATATGTGCTTATTACTATATTCCTTCGTACGATATACTGCTGTATGCATATATGTTGCATTTTTATGTCAGGAACATACTCTGAAAACTCACGTGTGTTTAGGATGAGTATACGTACCTATTTTCATAGTATGTTTCTTTGTATGATTCATGCGTATGGCACGACAACGCGTTACATGCTCTTAGTACGTCTCATACTATGTTTCGTATGTCTGTTCCATGTTATGTTTCACATCATGTTTTCACAGCGTGTGCCATATGAGTATGCATACTATTTTCATAATATGATTCATACTATGTGAAGTCATAGTATGAATCGTACGTATGTTAGGGTATGGCCCGACAGAGCGTTACATGTTCATAGTATGTTTTATAGTATGCTTCATACGTCTGTTCCATACTATGATTCATACTATGTTTTCATAGTGTGTCTGGTATGAATACGTATATGATTTTTCATGGTATGTTTGATAGTATGATTTTGCTTAGTATGATTTAGGGTATGCTTCATACTAAGTTTCATACTATGTTAAGTCATAGTATGAATCATACGTATGCCAGGGTATGGCCCGACAGAGCGTTACATGTCCATAGTACGTTTCATACTATGTTACATACGTCTGTTTCATACTATGTTTCATACGAATGTTTCATAGTATGATTCATACCAATTTTTTCTGTACATATGTAGTCTACTTGAAAAAGTAAAGTCATTAAGTCGAAATTCCGATGATAGCAATAGAAAAAACCTCTCCCGAGTGAAAATTACTATTGCCATCATCGGAATCATGGTCCTCCCGCCTTCTGCTATTGCATACATTAAGTCGAAAGTTGAACTAAATATTCAATCGATTCTTTTGAGCAAAATTCCAGAGAAATGTAACTTACTAACCGTCTATCGATTGTTGTTTAACCTCAACTACACGTGACATGAAATTGACACATTTCAATTTAAATAAAGCATATTTGCAGCATATGGAGTCGACAAGCAACAATGTACTGCTTGACTAAACGTAATCCTTAATTATGTAATCTATTCAATAAATGCTTTTACTCAGATAAAAGCATGACACTCCTTACACAGGATTTGGTAGAAAGAGTATTTATGATTTATTTTTGCAGGTATTAATTTCATCTTATTGCTTAAGAATCATGTTGATAAGTCATCAAATAAATTTAAAAGATCAAGTGAGGAACACATTCTAAACTTCAGATTATAAATATCGGCCCGGTACTAGATATGACGGGCCCGGTCCCGACCCGGCTACTTGCGGAATTTGTCAGGCCCAAACCCGGCCCGTGCCCGCTTCCAGCTCTGGTGCCAATGTTCAGTACATCGTGGAAAAGACAGCTGTTGTCATGATATCTTCCGTATTCATGTGCATGAGTTTGTTGTTGCTGACCCACTCAACGATGTGCACGGGGTCATTATAAAGAAAAGTTGAATAGCATGCTGTGTGCCAAATGCTGAGAAAAAAAACTTCCCTCTGAGAAAACACACGCAAGATAAGAATAACTAACTTCCTAAAGTCCTCAATATTGCTTCATTAACAATGCAAGAAATATAACTCCTTACTATCGTATCAAGTCCATCTGTTTTGGGTTTGACCACCAAAAAAGCAAATATTTCGAGAAGTTCATTCGTGCATCATTGATGTAAATACTCGCACATGAATGACTGGACATATACGACTAAAAAAATGACAGCAATTCACAATATTTTATACAGGAGGTTCATCTTAAATGCACCTTGTAATTAAAATTGAAAAAAAGAAAATAATTACATTTTAAATCAAATAATTAGCTTGTAAATTACTTAACGATGAAGCTAAAAATTGATTGATGTTATCTTTTTTGATGGAGAAGTAGTGGACTTCATGAAGAGGAGGAAGTGCGGAATATTATGTGTTCAAGAGATGGAGTGGAAGGGAGATAGAGCAAGAATCAATTGATGAAGATTATAAGATGTTGCATTCAGGCAGAGTAGGTATAGTGATGGAAAGCATTTTAGCTAAGGATGTGATCAGAATAGAAAGGAGGGATGGAAGAATTTTGATGGTGTGGTTAGTCATTGGAGAGACGAAATTTTGTGTAATAACAATATACACCCACAGGTCGGAAGGAGCCAAAAGGAAAAGAAAGAATTCAGAGAAAAGGTCGAATAAATGGTGCAACTAGTGGGAGAGGACGAAGTCTTGTGCAATGTGAATGGCTGTATACTTCAATGCACATATAGGACAACAGCAGCAGGGGCGGAGGACTGTGTTTCGGAGAAAGAAACAACGATGGTAGAGAGTGGGTGCATATCGCATCAAGGAATGGACTTGCCATCACGCAAACCTATTTCCAGAAGAGACCCTCACAAAATAACATTCATTTGCGGTGGTAACAAGTCGGAGATCGATTATTTGTTAATAAGAAGATCGCAGATGTGGCGAGTAAAAGACTGCTAATTTATTGCGGGTGAGCATGTAAGAGCCCAGCACAAACCACTGGTGTTTGAGTTAAGTTTAAGGAAAAGAAACATAAAACAAGTAAAGGACGCAAAGTAATAAGGTGGTGGAAGTGCGATAAGCAGATATTGGAGGAGTACACTAATGACAAATTCGAAAGATTCTATCAATTAAGAAATCAGCAAGATGGAATTGAAGAAGAATGGAACAGTTTCAAACGGGCCATTGAATGATCAGCAGAGAAGGCAGTCGGAAGGACTTGGGGGAAGTGTGGAATCAGGAGAGTGATGGTGAACTAAGGAAGTGGAAGAGGCCGAAAAAACGAACAGCTTGGAAAGTGTTAGAAAAAGTAAAGAACAATGAGCGGGAGAAAGAACGACTTATGGAATACCGGGTGAAAAAGAGTCAGGCTAAAAAGATATACTCACTGACATAAATAATGAAACCAACTATCATTGACTTGAATGGAAGTTTGTCTCATTTTTTCTATGGTTTGAGATGATATCTCGCTTTCTATGTATCACTATTGAACTCCATATGATAAGGGAAATGATATAGGACCATCAAATTTCAAAATTTGATATTGATCACAGTAACAGCTAGAAGTTGAACAGAATCACCACCTACTGCTGACCAGATTTGACTTATGAAATGGCGCACGATAACTTTACCAGAGGAATGGCAATTGGGATGATGCGTTGTGGGCAAAGTTCTACAACTGTTGCGAAAGAATTGAAAATTTCAAGGGTCGTTGTATGGAGGTGGTGGTATCGTTGGAAAGCAGAAGGAAATGTGGAAAAGAAGAACGGATCAGGAAGACCAAGGGTATCATCCAAGCGGACAGATGCACGCTTAGTTTTAGCTGCTAAAAGAAACAGATTTGTGTCCGTCCCGAAGCTAATTGTGTACTGGAAGGTTGCTGGGAACGTTGCCTGTAGCGTTCGAACTGCATATCGAAGATTGCGAGAAGCTGGTATACAGTATCGACGACCCGCTGTGAGAATTCCGCTGAGCCTGGAACATCGAAGGAGACGAGTGATGTGGTGTCAAGGTCATCAGTCGTGGAGTGACAGTCAGTGGGAACGTGTGCTCTGGACTGATGAATCGAGGTTTACTCTCGATTTCAACGATGGTCGGATCCCTGTTCATCGCTTGCCAAGTGAACGATTTGCTCCATGTTGCGTCAAAGAACAAGACCGGTACGGCGGCGGTAGTGTCATGGTTTGGGCCGGTATCTGGCACAATGGAAAAACACCAGCAATCGTAGTGAAAGGAACATTGACAGGACAGCGATATGCCGACGAGAGCGTGACACCGGTCGTGGTTCCAGCAGTGACATCGAATCAATTGATTTTTCAGGATGACAACGCAAGGCCCCATCGCGCTTCAGTGGTCTCTAACAGGATAGCAAGCAGTGGAATCCCAACCTTGGAATGGCCCTCACGTTCTCCCGACCTCTCCCCCATCGAGCACTGCTGGGATGAACTTGGTCGCAGAGTGAGGGAGAGGTACAACCACCCACCAGTGTCTTTGAAGATGTTGGCCGACAGACTGATCGAGCAGTGGAACCTCTTAGACCTGGCATTCATCCAGCGACTGTGCTCATCCATGCCCTCACGCATCGATGCCTGTTTGGATGCTCGCGGTGGTCACACCCGTTTCTAACTTACGTTGATAAAATCATGAGTATCAAATTAAATGTTTTTGAGTAAAGCATTCGAGTTCTCCTTTTACAAACAACAAACAAACGTACAGTACAACCAAGTTTAAGTCATAAGTATTCATATCAGGACTTGTTTCATTCTTTTTGTCACTGAGTATAGTAGAGCGTGCTAAAAGAGATGCAAAAAAAATTATACGAGTCTATAGAACATGCGGGAAAGAAACTGGTGTACCGACTTGCGAAGGGAAGGGACCGTGAAGCGAAAGATGTGATTGGATCCAAGGGTATTCTGAATGAAAATGGTGTGGTGGTCATTGAAGAAAATGAAGTCTTCCGGACATAGCAAACGCATTTCGCGGATTTGCTGGATGCGAACGGGAAGATGAAGATTGATGAACCAAGTACCGGGCGGAAACCGGGTAGCGAAAGAGAAATTAAAGAAGTAGAAGTTCAGTGCGCAATTAAGAAGATGAAGACAGGAAAAGCGGCAGGCAGTGACGAAATAACAGTAGAGATGAACAGAGCAGCAGGTCCAACAGGCATCACATGGCTTACGCGAATCTTCAATGTCTTTTACGGAAAATGTGTGATTCCTGATTAATGGAGACTATCCCTAATCGTTCCTATATGGAAAGGGAAGGAAAGTGTACAGGATCCTGGAAAGTACGGAGGAATAGCACTAATAAGCCAAGTGCAGAAGATCTTGGAAAGAAGTCTATGCAGCAGGCTTAAGGGACAGCATGGTCATAAATTTGGAGAGGGCCAGCAAGGATTCCGGGAAGGGAGAAGCACAACCGATGGCATGTTTGTAGTGAGACAGTTGATTGAGAAGACATTGGAAAGGGACCGTAACATAGCGATTGGGTTTGTGGATCTGGAGATGGCATACGACACGGTACACAGTCGCTTGGTGATGGCAACGCTGAGGTGGATAGAGGCTGACGAGGATGATGTGCGGATGATCGAAGACATGTACAAGAATGCGAGAGCGGCGGTAGTGATCGGAACGAAGCGCTGTGATATTTTTGAAGGGCACATGGGCCTAAGACAGGGTAGTGCTTTGAGCCCGTTTCTATTCATACTTTTAATGGAGCCAGTAAGCAGGAAAAGCAGTGAAAAGGAAACCATGAAGAAATTGCTGTACGCGGATGACCTAGCGTTAGTAGCGAAGGATGAATTTGAGTTAGCGGAGAGGCTGAAAGAGTGGGATATAGATTTTACGTGTCATGGTCTGAGAATGAGCTTGGCGAAGACGGAAGTAATGTGGATAGGCAGGGAGTGGAAAGACTTGTCTGTGCGTGTGAGAGAAGTGGAACTGAAGCAGGTAGATAAGTTTGTGTACCTTCGTGGAATGGTCTTTGAAGATGGTCGGGGCGACGCAGAAGTAAAAAGAAGGATACAGGCCGGAGCTGGGGCATACAGGAAAGTGGCAGGAGTGCTGGCGGACAGAAAAATTGGTACGAGGATACCTAAAAGGATACGAGGATAAGTTTTGGAAACTTGTGTTTTGCCAATATTTACGTACGGACTAGAAACGGTGGTACTAATCGAGCAGCAGCAAAAGATGTTGCAAGTGTGTGAAAATAACTGGATAAAGCGCATCTATAGAGTGAGGTTGGAGTAGAAACGAAAAATAGAGGAGCTGAAGGAGGAAGTAGGATTGAAGAAAACGGTGACACAGAAAGTGGTGGAAAAGAGACTAAGGTGGGCATGGCATGTGGTAAGGATGGGAGAGGAAATAGTGAAGCAAGTGAAGGAGATGAATGACAGAATGGCAGGAAGAGGAGGACGGTCAAGGATTCGCTGGAAGGACAATCAAGAGACATGGAACGCACAGAAGAAGACTGGAGGACTTGGAAGGAGAAGGCGAAGGACAGATTGAAATGGCGGCAAATTGTAAAGGACGTGTCAAAAAATGTGATGGAGAACAGGAAGTGATACTGACTGCGCTTTTGATAATGAATTGTTATTCTTTATGTGTATGACATTTCCCCTACCCCCTTTCAGGGAAAATGGGGTTGTTAAATAAAAAAAATATCCTTATCGATATGTCATTTAATACAAATAGTGGCATTTTCGATTTCAATTTTCATGCTTGATGGAAGAGGATCAACCTATATGCCCAAATTTTTAGATAAAAATATGAAAGGCAAAATGAAAAAGCGAGAAAACATGGGATTGAAAAAGAAAATAACAAGATATTGCGCAGCCATATTAATTCTAAATTTAAAGCTTAAACCAAACTATTCTTATCACCGTGCAATCAAGGACAATTGCTGCTCGTAAAGAGGAGAGAACCCTCATCATCGTAGTATTTCATTCATAACATCATAATTCTACAACGTTTTCAAAAAACTTAAAAATATACGTCCTTGACTTCTACGCATACTTCGGATACCATCAAGAAATATTGAACAGAGGCATAGAATACGTACATGTTCTTATGTGAGAGCAGTCTGTTTCCTAAATCGTTCCACACCACAAAAAACTCTTTTATTTTTTGCTTATTCTCATAAAATTTAATCGCGAGCTCATAATTGATTGATTACTAAATATATTCACTTGACCAGTCGAGACACTAGGCTTAGGAAGCGTTCTCGATGCATGCCATTTCTATAGGTAAAAGCGACAGAATCGCCGTTGCCTCGAAGATTTTATATTATTTCCTTTAAATGATATTTGACTCTCGATACAAGTGACGCGATATCCTCGTTGATTTTTACTTGTTCTGTTCTCCCGTGCATGCATATTGAATATTATTAAACAATAAATTGTCTCGAGATGAAGAGTGACTTACAAGCCTAGCAATAATTAATAGCTGTAACTATATCAAGTGCATAATTTATTCTTATTCTCTGATTGCGTCCTTTGCATGTAATAAAATAGTAAATGATCTGTGGCAGAGACATGAAATTTCTAAATAAAATGATAACTTCATCATGGAAATCTGACTACATGTATTTCACTCAAAAGTTATTCCTTGCATACTACAGCTTTGCTTGCAACTAATCATGACATTCGTAATTTACAAATGAACATGACATTCGTGATTAACAAATTCCACTTCAATGAACGATTGCGCACTCGGTGGACGAAATCTCAAATGAAGATAATATGAAGACAAAACTCTAAATCCAACACCCACATCTAATCCATCTCAAGCAAAATTCCTACATTGAAACTGAAAGGCTCTTCGAATAATTAAATTTCATGCTTTTCTTTCGCTACACCCTTTTAACAACCTAAAACCGTTGTCAGAATCGAACTTCCGTATTTCCCCGAGACTCTAGGTATTTACCTCTTTCTTCAATTCAACCAAGAGCCGCTTCTTATCAAAAAGTCGTTAGAAAAATAGAGATCGGCGAAAAGTTGAACTAAATTTATCGCCGAGGTCAAGAACTATTCTCCTGCTCTAATCCCGGTTTAATTATCGAAAGACGAACTCAGACTTAAATGTCATCCTGTAATCTTTTTGCCTTGGAGATTTTTTAACTTCTCCATCGAAGCTGCTGCGTGCTGAAGACAAGAATAAGTTTCCAATCTTACCTTACGAAACATAGTGATAAATTTAAGGAATCATTAACACAAAGTTGGCAAGAAATACTGTCCGGACGCTAATCTACTTATCGAAGTGGAGAGAAAATTTCCTGGGAAATAAGCTTGATCTTCTTAACATCAAACAGTAGATTCAAACTCAAACATACACGGAAATTGATTCATGTTGAGAATAAGATAAATTTTCTTTGTAATAGAAGTAAGTCTAAAGGTTTCTTCAAGTTCAGAGCCAACACTTATTTATATAATAAGGTACTTTCTTTTAATGTCTAGAACTTTTCGAATGATCTCAGATTGAAACAAGCAATTAGATTAATCAAATAAAATGAATTTGATAAAATCAATTACATCTTTGATTTCTAAGTCTTTTGAAAATTGATACATTTGAGATAAACTGAAAGCAGATTTTGGCAATGCAATAATTAAGTTCTTCTTAAGACATGGCTTGAATAAATTGAACAAGTATATCAAGTATTGAATAGCATGCGAAGTTTATCGAATTCGCTAAACACAAGAAAATGATAATTTTTGATTGTAATTGAAATTTTAATTGATAGTTTTTGAAACTCTTAAATTTACGGCTACATCTGTTCTACAGTCATCGATTCGTCAATAAGCCTGACAAAAGGAAAGACAGACGCTGGTTTTTATACACGCAACTTTCTGGAAAATGAGTGTATTGCTTTCTTTGATATTAAAATAAAATACAAGGCAAAGAATAAACTTGTCAATCAATAATGTTTAACTCTTTTCAATGTGACAACAAACAAACCGATTTCTATGGTAAGCTCAAATTCAAGAAATGCAAAAATGGAGAGGGCAATGAAAGAGTAGCTAACGAAGCACAATATTCAATCTCAATGTTATTGGCCTAAAGGAAACAAAGTAGCTAAAGTAGAGTGAAAACTAAAGTGGTTGCTGCTAAATGACATTAATGAAGTTTCAACAGGTTCTCACGACATAAAGCTGTACATAAATCAGTGATGAAATGTTAAAAAGTTAGAAAATTCGATGCCAAAATTGAAAGTAGATGACCCTCTCACATAATCATTTCCATAAAAAATTGATTTCCTTTCTATCTAAAAAATTTAGTGAGCTTTACGAAAGAAATATATGGGATTTTCCAGGGTTTCAAAATTTTCAGGCAGTGTACAGTAATTGTCGATAACAAATTAAAAAAACGCGAATTTTCGCAAGCTTCTATTTCCCAGTGTATTTTTTGTTTAATCGAACGAAATATTCTGCAAGATCCTTGGAAATTGAAGTTTCTGTCCAAATAGAGCAGTTGGTATAGAGATGGTCTAGTCAACAGCGGTCGGTGGTTCAAATCCACAAATGGACGAAGCCACTTTCTGTCGGTTCAATTACTATTAAAACAAAAGACTGAAAGCAATGAACTCACCAACTGATCGCCTTCATTCTTCATTAGAAGGAGAGGCTTCGACAGCGGCTTCTTCATGAAAGTATGCGTCACATTGCCTTGGAAATACGTGGCGGCGAATTTGGAGAACTGGTATTCACTGATGTCTTCATCTTCGTCGGCTGGCATTGTCAACTGTCCGACAGTAGCCTGTCCTCGTGATTCAGCAATTGCTTTCTTTCTGCCCTCCTCCAAGTCACGGAACGCTGTAGGAGCTGACCCTTCTTCTTGCTGAGAGTCGATGAAACCAAACATTTCCTCCACCTGTGTGAGACATGGAAGATGCAATTTCAAACAGAACATTGATCAAAATAAGATCGATTGCCCTTCAACACGCAATGTGTCGTGTCAGTGAACTATCTCTGGGACAGTGTATCATTTCCTGTTCTGGACACCAATTACAAGAGTGCAACGATCAGCAATACAGAAATTAACATAGAGTTCGAATGTGAATATATTTCGATCAATTTTTAATAAGATGCAACTGATTTTGGTTATATAGCCATGCGTGCTCCACAAAATATCAATTGTATTCAGTACAGCTCGGTGGTGGCCGTGACACAGCGGCAAAGGCACTGACCATGTCACTTAAGGGTCATGAGGTTGAGTTACAGGGTTTGCACATTATAAAAACCAACTATAAACAATTGAAAACCGATGGGGCTTTAGTGTTTCTAAACAGCATTTTAGTGGAGTTCAACAACGCTTTTGATTCAAAAAAGATTTCAAAACCCTTACTACACAGAATATTTTTAGAATTATCTAATGAATGAAATACGGCATACATGTAGATACAGAGTTCTTATGATTGGACGACGTAATGACGAGACGCTCCTCATACACGGGGCCACAAGCAACCGCACTTTCCAAGTAAAATATTGGAGACCTAAGGACCGAAAACACGCTATTGATGGTGGGAGTAGCGCCAAGCGTCGATTGACGTAGGCCTGCGTGTGCACGGAATCGTAGGAGGAAGAGTTCCGCTGTATCATCTTTCTCAAGGCAGTCATGACAAGTGGGATTGAATGCCCGGCTAATTCGATGAGGGCATGCGCGCAGAATCCGATAATGGCCGGCGCGTAATTGGGATGCCAAGACAGAGCTGCTGCGGTCGATACAAGGGGTAAACATGATAGTAAAAAAATCACTAGCTAGAATTTCCAGTCATAATCAGTGACCATCTACAGGCTGAAATATTGCAATGACAAAAATCACTATCATAAAGCTATCAATAATTCCATCTATTTTTGTTCGATTATTGCTAGGTTTAACCAGAATAAAAGTTGATTATGTTATAAAAATTCAACATATGATATTATTTAAAATATTCTACAACAGCACAGTTCTAATTTCAGTTGAAACTTTATCCTAAAGCAAAATGTAGAATTTTGACATAATACTTTTGCTGGAGTTTCGACATTATGCATATCGAATATATTCTATGCATAACATTGTAATTTTGCTTTTTAATATATTTGGAAATGAACAACTTTTGACTTATACTGGAATTTGTTTTAGTTACCATGCAAAATCCCTGGTGTTTTCTATTATTTATTTGACTCTCCGATTTTCCACTCCACAAGTTTGTACTTACATCTACAACAGGCAGAGACAAATCACAAATCACTTAAGAGATTGATCTTGGTAAAACATAGCACCCACCTATCTTTGTGGCAACAAGTAGATTTGTCAATTGAGTAGCATATCGTCAGCCATCATCATTTACCTGTTTTTGTATCAAATAGCATGGATTTATCGAATGATGTGTTTCATTGATTGCTGTATTTATAAACAAATCATAAACGTCCATTTGAATAACGGAAAAACTAGCAATTTAATAAGTCACTACTCTCACAAATACTGACTTTTAACCAAATTTTCCATCGGATAAAATAATCTAATGAAATAATCCTTCACATACATCGGCCGAGCTCTCTTGATCCAAATTTACCATCTGAGCACCGTGGGATGACCACAATCTGAGTTTACAGTAGATCAAGCTTCATATAGATTACCATGATCTAGAATTTACTTTACATTCAATGGAAAACGGGTCTTTCCCTTGTAGACGAGCTCTGACTGACTGTGTTTTAAGCTGTCCTCCTTTTAGACCACGAGTTCGGAAGCAACGTAATTGATCTCTGAGCTGCACACTGGGCAACGCTAATGCACGATGGGCCCGTCAGTGGCTTGTTGCGGCGAAAGAATAATGCGGAGTTTATTTTCTATACCCAAGCATATACATGACATAGAGTTATTACACTCTTATCTTGCTAAATTATTATTGATGCAACGCTTGATGTCAATAGCCAGCTAACTAAAAATGTTATTATCATACCTCTGTATTAGCAAAAACATTTGAAAATAACACCTATTAATCTGCGAAATTATAGAAAGTAGCAGCATTTTCCATTTATGACTTTCAATTTTACACGCAAGTAGACGCGAAACTAGGAGATGAGTCATCCCTCCTACATGGCATATTCTCTTAAATATCCAATATTTATCCAATTCTAGGCTACTGCAAGCATTTTCCTCGAATAATTGTAACTCAACAACATTAATGCTGCAGATTAAAGTCTGAGTGTGTCAGCACCGTCCAAGCCCCATAAGCCGTCTTTTAGTGCTTTTCACTTTCGTAGTCCTTCCCTTTGTCAGAAAAAAGAGTTTATTTTTGATTTATCTCTTGTCTAGTCACAAGTTTGTAATTACTATTTTAACACTGCTGTACATATGTATTTTAAGCACTTTATCTTTATAGTCTTTTTGATTTATTTCTTGTGCATGAGCCTTAGTAACATATTATGTTGTGCTGTGTATTTTCACCCACTTGTGACATCATTCAGTTCGCTTAACCGCTCTTCAGCGATCGATTGACATCTGCATATTATCCACTGTTGTATCCAAGTTGTCAAATGCAAGTCATAACTCTGCCGTAGATCTCTATGAGAGGCAGCGAGACCGGTTAAGACCAAGAGAAAATAAATTTATGAATCCAGCAATATTGAGTGTTCTGTTCAAATTTGCGCATACGAAGAGAAACCGTCTTTTAATCAGACAGTAATGGCGGGGGAAGGTAGAATGGCCTCTGGTGCCGTGGCGGCATATGACTGTGGAGTTTTCTCACTTTAGCTTTAACAGATCCAGTAGGGACTACACTTTGAACACACTTTCACTACACTTCGATGCAGACGCCTTACTACCTGCATTGTCCGCACTCGTCTGCCAAGGAATTGAACCGAGGTCAGTGGTAGAGGTCACCTAGCACATTCTTCACTAGGTCCTGCATGTGTGTGAATGCAGAAGTTGTCCCAATGTGGTATCAACAACCTACTGCTCTTGTAGTGTTGACCAGCATGCCAGCAGCAGTCATTCTTTGACCCAGTGAAGGAACTGTGAGCGCTTCTCTAATCCGGATTTCAGTTCGAGGACAGTCGAGGAATCAAAGATGCTAGTGTCCTTTATCGGCGCAATGGTAATCCTTCACTTTCGATATTCAGTGTACTATGACAGACATTTGTTGTCAATCTTGCTTAAACTTCACTTTTTAATAATCGATCACAGGTTTCGGTCTCCAGTTTCAAAATATGCTTTTCCAAGCAGGTCGTCATCAAGAAATCGCATCATTCTCATTCAAAAGTCATTTGCTAATGCATTAACTAGTATTTGAAATTAACGTCCGCACATCTGGTCGGTCCTCCAGAAGAATCTGCGAATCCTCCGAAACTGTCCTGAGTCATCCTCTACGCGATGCCGAACATTCCACTTTCTCTATGACTCATCTTCACACCCAATCTCATTGAATTGTCACGCCTCAGGCTCCTTGACCGATCGGAATTCTGTCCATTTTTGACAACTTCACAACGACCGCCGTCCAGATGGCGATGACTAACGAACCAGGAAGCAATTTCTCTCCAAACCTCTCACTTTCAATTTTTCAGACGCCGATCTGCCACTGACTCAAGGACGATTATCTCTGCACGATAGTGATTTCCTATCCAGTCGACTGTGATGATCAATGTCTCAAAATGTGATAATTAAAATTAAATCAAATTTTCTTGCGGCAAGTCCAGACATTTTCCGATGTGCTGTCAGCTATCCCGGAGTAAGGGACAGGAATTGTAGACCATTTATTGCATTGCAATTAATAAACTGATTGTTGCTACCAAAAAACGTACTTTGTTAAAACTGACAGCTTACAGGACGTCATCCGTGGAGAAACAGTAAGAATGTAAAGTTTCAGCGAGAAACAATTTTCCAAAACTCCCACTTCCACCGTTCAATTCAATTACATAAGTACACAATGAATAAGTGCTATGTTAAGAAGATCGAGATAGGTTTTAAGACGATTGTTTAAATGAGCATTTAATATATCAACTTTAACTGACTTCATAATCGAACGTTGAAAACTGAGTGCGTAAGTCAGTTGCAAACAACAATATGCCAATAAATCAATATGTAATTGGCCTATTTATTGGAATTATTATCTGACTGCTGATCGGAAAATAGAAATTTTATCATCAAACTGAATTCGAAACAGAACGATTTTGTCTACATCTGGAAATTTGACAACTCAGAAAATAAAAGGAAAACCAGGAAACCTGGTATATCTGAACGAACGCAGAATTTATGCAGCCTAGAATTCAATAATTCGCACTTACATGTATATAACGCACATACAAAAACAAACGATCGACATAGAAAATATCACCAGGGACTCACGATTTGCGAATCATCAATGGGTTCATGCCTTCGTCGTTCGGCCATGTCAACTGCTTGTCTTTTGGCTTCTAACTCCTGTTTATCACGAGCCTGAAGCTCATAACGATCTCGTTCGATGGCAGCAAGTCTCTCCTGAAAAGATGACGATAAAAATGTAAAAATATAGAGAAAGCACTACTCTTAGGATATTGTAACGTATATGTACACATGAATGGCTATGGAAATAGTGTGAGCATGAAAAAATGTGGAAATGAATGCGCAAGGGCGAGCGAATATTCACGATAGAAGAAAGTACAGTATGCAGTTTAAAAAAAGCTTAACCGCGAAAATTTCTGTGGACATTTTGTAAGTAGTTTTCGCTTCGTGCATTCAATAACTTGTAACGCAGTGACTATAAAATATAACTTGATACCAAACTAATATCAAATGAAAATAAGCAAAGCAAATTTCCTGTTCTTCGAAGCAGAGAAATGATCAGCGCTAGGTAGCATTCTTCAGGACATCTCGGATTTGAGGAGTGGAACATTACCACACCAAATGATAGATAACTAATTCAGAAATCTAGTATATCGTACAGAACAAGTGATTCCTTGCTTTACTCTTCACCTTGTTGCTTACTAAGTAAATTCATTGTAGGCGCCGTATTGAGGTTTTACTTACATCAGTTTTAATGCAAACTGCTAACTGTTCTCAATTATGTAGTAACTGAAATCAATCACTGAGACAGCATAAAAAATCTGACATAAGAAACATTTTCCACGCGAAACCCCAGTATCACATAGATAGAGAAACACTGGTTTTTATTAGTAAATAAAAATGTGTCTCTAAAAAAATGATTAACAATGAATGAAACAAAATAAATAAATAATGCTTATACTCGGAAGCACATAAGGCGACATGTTACTCTTCCATGTGATCGAGTTCTAATTATGCTACTCTTATTATGATTGTTAAGCAATGAAGGCAATAATGCAGAGTATACCTGTTTCAAAAGTCTTCACTTAGACCCGACCAAGATTTGAACCCAGTGTTCCGAGTGCAGTGCGAGCACTCTACCACAAGGGCACTGGGCCAGTAAACGCACGATAATAAGATGAGCTATAGATCAAATTGCCATGCAAAAGATGTGCGCTTAGTGGGACTCGAACCTACGACATCAGGTTATTTAGACCTGTCGCTCCATAGAAATAGATTGTTTATCTGAAGTTGACTAGAATGGAAATTGACTCAGGGTCACGGCACATCCGGGGGAACGAAGTTGGGGCATGAAGAACCAATGAAAAGCTTATAATTGCACATGTGACTGATTCTAACCCAATGATAAAGTCGTTGACAAGTGCATCTAAGTGAAAATGCGTGCGATTTTTGTGCCACTATTGTGTATTGCATGAAGCTTTACTTCCATTCTAGAGGTTTTATTGTTATCAATTTCTATGTGTCACTCCGACCATCTGAAACGGCCGCTTACATGTGAGTCTTAACAATCACACATCAGTTGTCATAGCATTCATTATTATTGAATGAATATCTTGTCACAGCTTCGGCTGAAAATTGATCACTTGAATAATGTTTAAAATCAAATTTTTCAATGCACTCGGTGAGTGATGCAGTGAATGTTCGCAAGTTAAGAAAGACAACATCACAAACCTTGTGTAACCTTTCCGCTTCTTCTTTAGCCTTCTTTGCATTCATTTGCTTTCGCAAACGCTCCTCTTCATCGCGCTTGATTCGTTCGGCATCCATAAGACGCAAATGCTGAAATTGCATTGATTAGAAAATAAAGACCGTAGACTAAAAGTGCAATAAGAGTATTTCCAAAACTATCAGTGAAATCAGTCACTCAAAATCAAACCTAAACACGTCAGATATTCAAGCCAAAAATTTTGAGTTCGCCTTTGTACCGTCACTTAAATGAGAAAGTACGACCGGCATGGTGCGGTAAATATACAAATGTATGTCTCAATAATGAGTGGTTTCTAATGATTTTCTATACACTACATACTTCTATATACATCTATGCTACATTTTCAATTAGCATGCTTATGTAATTTGTAAGTCTCAGTCACATACGTGTCCATCAATTAAGCAACTGATGCAGTTCATGATTTTATCAAGGATTACGTGCGACTTATATTCAATCACCAACTAAGCGATTTCATTTCGCAATTAAAAATATTTCTAAAGATTGATGATTACCTCCTTTTACTCATAATTCTTTATTAAGTAGTGCCATTAAATAGAATTATTACCTCTCGTCGGAGAACGCGATAGTTCCTCACTGCGATCATCTTTCTAACGCCGGCTTGAATCTTTATCACAGCTCCAAGGCGCCTGTTGTATCTCTGACGCGCCAAATACCCTCGACAATAGCGCTGCAGTCCTATCACCAATGATCGAGTTGTTTGGAATCTAGAAGACAGGTTTCGCATCTTGAAAGCAGCTTGAATTCGAAGAAAACCGGCCCTCATCTGAAGCAAGACGATGCATCTGTGTTCCAAGTACGGAAAAAGACGTAGGCTTTCACATCAAGGAATGAGTGAAGATTATGTGAATAACATGCATGATCTCATTGCGATTTGAAAAATTTTATAACAATTTTCAAAGAACATATAATTTGAAGCTAATTTTTTCTGTATCATCTTCAGGAATGTTAACAGAAAGATGCCGAAGGCTCACCCGTAAATATTTCCTTTTAGCGAGGAACATCCGGACGGTTGCCTCCATTTTGACGACTGCAATTCGCATTCGCAGATATCGCTTACGATAAAAGTAGCCACGCCAACACTTCTGGATTAGAACGATGCGCTTTGTCAACATCCTATCCCGCTCCTGTTCTAACCAGACATCTTGAGCATCCTTTAAAAAGACCTTGGTTTTGCCGAGTTGATAGTCAGATTGAGTGAGAACCAATTTGCAGATGTTAGCACTAGCTGCTCGAACATCCTTGCACCTAAAAAAGGATGAAAGTTGTGATCAATAACTAGGCCGTGTTGAACATAGCGCCACATTTCTAAGGATAGTACATATGTGAGATTTGCAATTACCAAGCTTGTGAAATTTCGACAAGCATTCATTAAATATCGCTTTAAACACACAACTGGCAAATCGCCTAAGTTAGCGCGCCTGCAATAATTAATAAATGCTGCTTTTTCAAACACAGTGTGAATAGGATAATTGAATATCGAGCTGCATCCTCAGCTGAAAAATGGGAACAGGCCTGAATAGCTGCCATTTCATCCAATATCAGGAATCATCAGCAGGCAGCATAATTAATACATTTTATTCATTATTGCAGGCGCGCTAACATAGGCGATTTGCCAGTAGTGTTGTCAAAGTGATATTTAATGACTGCCCGTCAAAATTTCGCTAACTTGCTAATTACAAATCTCAAATTTATCCGGGCATGGTTGAAGCTTTAAATAGGGAGTTGTGTCGATGTTGAGAGGTGTGCACTAGGCCTGCTGATGATTCCTGATAGTGATATTGGATGAAATGGCAGCTATTCAGGTCTGTTCCCATTTTTCAACTGATGATGAAACTCAACATTTAATCAGTCCACTTAATAGTATACACGTAAATGCATTTAAATGTCTTCAAAAATGATAGCAACTTACAAATACTTTCTAGCTATCTTTTCACCGAATGTTGTGAGCCAGCGTATTGGAAGTCATTATGTGGGCTATTAATGGATATTGAATAGAAGACATTCAATATTGCAGGATTCATAAATTTACTTCAGGCATGGGAGCTCGTCGGGAACAAAAAGCCGGAAAATTTGTGGAATTCTAACTTCAGTCACCCATTGCTACCCGAGTCTTTTTACACTGGTCCGCTGTCTTTCTTCCAAACTATCGGCTTGCGCATGTCTCTTGATATTTGGACAAATTGGATCAAAGTGTCTGACAAGTAAAATTTTGAATTCCTTTTTTTGTTTAGCTGAATTCAAAACATGTTTATTCCTTTGGATCAAGTTCATCGTTTCAAGAAGGTGCTTCAAAAGTTAACACGCAAACCGGCAAATTGAGATGATTTAGAAGTCATATATGTAAGTATTGGAATTGAATGGAAGGTTGTAGAAAGATTCGAAAGGTAGCAATTTCGTCATCCAAAGATGTACATACGAGTGGATTGTTTACCGGTAATTTCTCTTCAAAATTGAAGTTCATGAAAGCAGGATAATATAGCAAGAATAGCTTTCAATAGTAAGGGAAAATCGGTGCGGAAAGAGGGAATGAGCATTGATCACCAATCGTCGATACGCAGATGCTTCCTGAAAACGGGAAGTCAGTTGCACAATTCAAGGTCAAAAGCATCCTTGTTATTGCCAGAGCTAGTGGTTGGGTTTATTGGTTATCGCTTCAGGTTTTTGCCATTGTATATAAAAAATATTTATTAAAGTATATCGTTATAAAAAATCTTCATACAGTCGGACTTTGATACAGGCTTTCAAGATTCGCTCTCACAACTGAACTTGGCGTATTTGGTCCTTAAAGTAATAAACAAGAAAAATACTTGTTGGTTAAATATAGCGTTTTATCATCCCTTACATAAGGAAAACATTGATTTATAGCTTTAAACCTAATATTTTCAAATACAATAGGTTGACAGTGGTCTGGAAATGAATTTCTCAATATTGCTGGTTGACATAGAATTAAACATCGATCTGCGTGCTCTTTATTACGATTTGACGATGCATTGGTGTTGAGCTACCAGTATCCGACGATTATCTTCATTTACAGATATTCAATCGAACAAATGTTAGGATAACCCGAAAATGAGGAGTGAAATCGTTCGCTAATTAATCGCATTTATTCACGGGAAGTTTAAAAATTTTCTCATTGGCTGAACGGCCTCGAGAATATGTCAACAATAGAATAGACTTCTTTTTCGAGTTCTCCTTGCATAGTTCCTCTTTTTCTCTCCTACTACGCCATGTCAGGTCTTCTGTTTAATATGTTTAATGATGAATAATGCATTGAAAAACAATAAATTCTTGATTGCACATCAATACAGCATTGTGCTTGTCATCACGAATAAAATGTAAAAAACAGTGCAAGGAGTTGTCCTAATTACGTTTCTGTTGTCGGCTTTCCTTCTTATGACATTATTTCTTAAGGTTTGATTTAAGTATGAGAAAGGGATTGCTTTTAGTTCTGTAGCTGTGTTTCAGCTACATTGCTACATTGTATTGTATCGACTGCCTTTATTCAGACCTTTCATCGACTGCATAGAAGTCTGAATAAATGAAATCTAAACAGCAGCGACACGAGAGACTCAGTCATACACGTTCAGTATAATTCTAAAACTCCTAGTTAAATTTGCTAATGCACTAAAGCAAAGTGCTTCATGATGTTGACAAGATCAGGACATCCTCAAAATAGGTCAAATCTGGATATTGACATGACCATCACTGGAATACGTGGCGCAATTCTCAGGATTTGTTACGATACGATGGTTGAACATTTCGATAGTTGAGCGACGTAGTATGTGAATTTTTTATGAGCGCGTATTGTGACAATGCATTCAGCAGCTATTGAGTCATCGACTCTTCCATACAAATCTAACGGTAGGCGGTTGATACAAAATAGAAGTTGGACGGCATTAAAACAAGTCTATACGCTACACTCTTGAAATTCTCATGGAGTTTGCGAGTAAAAGAATAGATTTCTACAACAGCGTTACTTTCAAGATTATTTAAATCTTGGTAGTTGCCTAATGAAGCTTGAGATGTTCATTGACTAGCTATTGTGGAAATAAATGGGAGTAGCAATTACATAACTTGTATGTAGGGCGCCCCGAAAATAGGAACGTTCGATTAATCAACCAAAATTTTTAAAGATGGGATACAATTCATCGTAATGATCATTTTTCAAATTTGTCTAAAAGCGGAGCAGACGTGAAGAATTATTTCGATAAATATTTATTGGCTAAAGAAGCAGTAGTTGAAGTCAATATCAGACAGGTCTTTCGGCGTCCAGCGCCTTCTATCGGTCGGTCGATGTTCAGTGGTGAACACATGCTAAACGCACTTTTGTTGTATATTTCGACCTGAGGTTATTCGGTCAACGTTGTGAAGCCACATTGAGTCAATATATGAAAAATATGCAACCAAATGAAAGAGGAATTCAAGTCAATTCTATTATTGCCACTCCATCTCCGCACGATGCCTAGAACTACTGCAATCTGTGTTTGAAAGAACATATTGATTGAACACAGTCGTGCAGAAATTGGTAGTTTTTGATAAAAAAATAAGACTAACTTAATATTTTGACGATCTGAAGTGGCCATCGTCAGAAATCGATTTATTCTCTAATATCCTTAATGAAATTCTAATTACAAGAGCAGGCCTGTGATAAGCATATGAAAAAATTAAGGATTTTTTGTGAAAAATTTGAGGAATGGAAATGAAGCCTAATATGATAATTGCAAGAAAAACTCCAAATTTTAGCACGGATTTTGGGCCAAACTTCAAATCATGAAAGTCACAACGAAGAAGGTAACCCCAGGGTTGACCACACCACACTCCACTACACTTTTTGAAGTTGTGTATATTGCAAAGGAATACTGACTTTGTCATAATCACTTCCAGCGTTGTTACGAAATCAATTAGTTGCCTCAAGTATTATCTGCTTAGAATGTGTCGAACAGAGGATGTCAGATCAAGCTGCTGATATCGCTCTGCTCCACGCTATCGTCTCAAATTCAATGATGCTTGTCAGATTTGTATACTGTAATTTTTTGAATGTAGGATATATCCTCAACTACATGCATCTCGGGCTTTGTAACGATTAATTTTTACGGATTTTAGACAAATTTGGGGGGAGAGTAACCCACAAGTATAGAAAGCTTAAAATCGTTGACGGAATGCTTGTGACTTAAAAAAGTCAGTAATTTATTATGAAGGATACGCCATACTACACACTAATTTATTAATATTACGTTATACTGCATAAGTTTTGGTGGGTCTTGTTTACTTGTTAGCGCTTTGATCACATCGCTCCGATCTACATTCAAATGAACATGAATTCTCTCATGCAACACAAAACAAGTGTCGGGAACAGGCTTGCCAATTAAGTTGTTGGTCTCATACAGGCAAAGAGTGAAAGATTATCACCTCTATTCGCATGAAGTTGCGCAGAGATATTGACATCCACATCTTGCAGAAGACCCAGGTTGAAAATCTACCAACCCAGTACTATGTGGTTCAATGTCTTAATTAATCTGTATTTCGCATGCAACGATAAGCAACGTGTGCACTAGTTTCACACCAACCTGTGTTCAGCAAATTATGAAAACGATCTATAAGTGAATAATTCATCCAGGATAAATGTCGGTCGGTACACCCTGGAAAACGTAGCCGCAAAAAGACTCCTGGGATGGCAGAGCTTCATACGCTTCTAACCCCCGCACGCTAGTGACCAGGAGGCAGATAGACACCAAATTTAGGGACTATCCGCTTTACCCCGTCGGATGTGTTCATGTTCAGCGAAAAAAATGAAAGAGAGTGAGTGAAACAAACGTTTCAGTTGATAAGAGCACAGAAATCCAAGTGGGCTGGGCTACCAACACGTTATAATATAATGGATATAGAAGATCGATATCCTTAAGTTCTTTAAGAAGTACAGGCATGCATTTAGCAGCCATATAGTTGCAGAAACATATAAAGAAGGTTGTGACAAAGGTCAAAATAATTTATGAAAATAATTGAATATGCATTTTATTGTTGGAATTCTAAGTAATATTATGAAGTTAGAAGTAAAAAAATTGCTTGCAGTGTTCAAATATACAATTTCTGTAGGTTGATAGGTGTGTTTTACTCATTAAATACGTGAAAGTATTTAATGAGTGAGTTCGACAGACAATAACTTCGGACAACTTCTCTGCTTAGCAAAATAAGTCCGGGCGAAAAAGAACATATGCAGCCGTGTAGCTTGCAGAAAAGAAAACGACATGAAACAAGATCAATTCAACGTAACAAAATGCGTCAAGGTAACAAAATTAAAAAAACAAGCTAACGACTGGTTAATTTTTGATATGCTAAATATGACAAGGCTAAAAGAAAAATCATTATATCCTAAAATGTCTAGAAATTTTAAAATACTTGAAGGACAACAAAGGTTCTCCTCTTCTCATGTGGAATGAATTGTTGAGTAAGTCGATCTGTTCAAAATTATGGTTATCACTTATATATTGAAAAGATTAACAGTCTGCCCATTCAGATGATTAAAGGACAGGTCTGTTTCAAATCAAAATATCAGATCTAGCTAGGACAGCGGGATTACGCTATCTAAAATCTACCAGGTGTGTAAGAGAAAAATTATTAAGCTATAAATCATGAGAAAAGAAAAATAAAAGCAATAAATCATGAGTGATTCATGATTAGCAGTATAGATGTAGGGTACATGTTATAGGATTCTATCTTAGCTTCTTGTTTGGAAGTTTATGTATCATCGCCATTCGCCAAAAAACAATACATTATCCTACATTTAGTCTGTAGTGTGTCATATTTGAGGAATGTCTCATAATTTAGCTATATTTGAGGAATTTTAGAGGATTTGAGGAGTAATAAACAAATTTGATGAATTTGAGGAGTAATCACAGGCCTGCAAGAGACATAAAGAGCGACAGCATCCTAGATGAATCTTGAACCTGTGGTGAATAAAATCAGCAAATATCCTGAAACTCAAAAAGTAAATAAAAATTGCAACATCCAAACTTAGGAAAAAGAAAAATGAAAATTAGTTAATTAGTTACTGAGTCACTCATTCCACTACGTGATGTTTTTAGCTGTATCTGCAGTAGGAGAGTTTGCTGCAACATCGCTTTAAGATAATATATTGCGACAGATGAATCCGGCCCCATGATGAGGTTGTTGTCGATGTTTCCCAATAGATGACGGTGACTGTCTGTGCTCCTCAACCTTTCCGAACAAGTGTCTCGATGAGCAGCCTATGAAATTTGCATCACTTCAAACAGTTCAAACATTAAGTTTGCCTTCATATTTTCATCAAAAAATATAACAACAAAATTTTTTATCGAATTCATAAACGGGTTAAACAACTCATGAATCACTAAAAAGATAATATAGTAGATTGATTATTTAGATTTCTACTAGCCGCAGCAAGAATCATTTTAAATATAGTCCAATCATCATTCTCTTCAAACAACACCTAAAACTTAGAACACCTTAAAAATGTTCTGTGGATAAAGTTAAAAACTGTAGAAATGTAAGTAATAAAAATCTGCTTCATTTGAAAAGTACGATCATAACATTCTTCAATGTCCACAAACAAAATATACATTAATAAACAGCAAGATTTAAACAAAACAACAATAATATGATTTTATATTATCAAGTCCACATGCAGTATTTACACTTCATTACAACCTGAAATGTTTATGTAGTCTGCCTCAACATTAAACGTCAGGTGATTAAATTAGGGTATTGAGCGGCATCTATGGTAACTGTTGTGTTTCGCAGAGAAGCTAAAGCGATCAAGCGGACGACAATAAAAGCAGGGAGACAACGGCATCTTTTGTGTTGTGCATTGGAGTAGTTATTTTCTCACTGGGATAGTTCATTGAGTTGAATCAGTCAAAGACTCATCTCTTGTATTTCTTCCTAGTATTTGCTCTTTGGAAATGACGTTCTTCAAGATACACATGGATGTTTTGGAAACCGAAGATAGCATTGAAAGTAATCGTTTACTTTCACAACAATTTCACGGCTATTTAATCAAAGTTTGAGGGAAAAGGCGAGCCTAGAACTCAAAGGTGTTCCTCAGCAGAGGAACGAAGGAAATGAAATAGAAAAGTGAAGAGGGAATGTGTGAATGATAAAGAATGCCTACTAAGTTGTCAAAAGTACATAAAAAGGTAACTAATACGTGACTAATTATGGAGGATAACAACAGAAATAATGTGATAGGTAAAGAAATAAGAACGTTAATAAATAGGTATGTCAATGAAGCAAAGTAATAACTCGTTTCTCTTTGAAAAACGAAAGAGGAATATCTATATGTGTATCCAATGAGGGCAAGAATAAAACTACAGAAATAGACAAAAATATCAAACCCAAGATAAGCATAACACACTTCTTAAGTACATAAATGAAAAATATTTAAATTATAAACTACTCATGGAGGTAAGTGGAAGCTAGCAGCACTGCGAAATGCTTCAACGCTGACAGATATTGGGATTGCCTGCAAAGGAAGCTTGTTCCACAACCAAAGAGAGGCATATTGGCATCCTTATTTGAGCCAAATTGTATAGTTGATTTATCATTTTGCAGATTAAACGTTTCCTAAACTACAAATATGTAATCTCTCACTGCATTGATACAAACATACATATTAGCAAACTCATCCTTTTAAACAAATAGAACTGATGGAATTTGGTGCCTGCTCCGGATACTTGCGAATGCTTAGGGTGGCACGTCGATACGACGACAGCGTAAAACTGATCGAAGACATGGGATATTGGTTGGCAGCTGAGAGGCTCGATGTTTCCGAGCACGTCGATCCTCCTATTCTTCAATGCGATGCCTTTCGTGCCGTACCAGCCACCGCGGTCAGTAGCAACTAGGGAGTACCTCCAAGTTCTATGAATCAATACCATTCTATAATCACAAATATTTTCAATTCTATATTGTTCAACTCTCTATCACATTGAAGCATGTCTAGACCATGAGTCTCAAATGTGACCATTTCTCTCCATCTCAACTAAAGATGAGCGATCCTACCCGAAACCGAAAGAGACATTCTGAAATCGGTTAGGGTCAGGTTGGATTCCCACATTTATCAAAACCTGTTTCAGTACACAGATTTTGGAAATCTATCGGAATTTATGCATACTTTTCCTCAGAAAGGTTGATATTAAATCATTCTTACATGTAGTGCAACGGTATGGGCAATTGATTTAATGAATACTTTTGCCATTTGGCATTGTTTTAATAAATAACAATGGAAATTATTGTTTGTTACTTGTACATTCACTTTAAGATTTGAATGTGTGTCGTTTTTATCGATACTGTTTCATAGATACGATAAAGCGACTTTCATGCGACCTTAAAAATATCAAAACATTATCGAATCAATTTGAGTTATCGATGACAGATAACTTTCTGCTGGGTAGGTAGTGACAACAGCGTCAAGAGATGTTTTGAACACATGCAAAAGCCAGTGAACGATGAAATCTTTTGGGTGTATCCAATTAATGAGTGCCGTAACGTGAGAGGACATGTATTATTGAAACATGCAACTATCCAGGCACTTCAAACTCACACACCAGTGTTAAAAAGGAGTAAGCAGCATTCTATCTTATGCTCTCGATGCTACTATTAAGTTTCAGCTATGAAATGCAGTTCTACGTCAATGTTGCATGGAATATGCTGATCAATACCAGGTTGTAGACAACATGGCTCTGTATTTGTTTACTTTGCTGTGATGTAAATCTCTATTCTCATAAAATGGATCATGCTAATTTATCATCCCTTAAATTCTATCGAATTAGTCGATGCAGCGTGTACCCCTAGAGGAGAGTAAAATTAAATCAGGCTGATGGCCCTTCCAGAAGACTTCTTACGGTGTTTAGATAGATCGATTTGAACCTGGGATGAAGCTTTTATGCAGCTTTGAAGTCCAAGATTCTTTTAATACGATAATTTTCAGGTCATACGAGTACTAGCATACTATCATGAATGGCTTTCGGATCTAATCTGGCCGGGTCGGGTCTGGTCGGGCTAGGGTCAGATCGGGTTGGGTAGGGCTCTGGTATTTTCTGATCGTGTTCGGTAAAATTTCTGATCCTAACCCGACCTCGGATTCAGGTTGGTTGGCTTTTAGTGCGAGTGGGGTTTCAAAATTCATGAAACTCGACCCGACACTCATCCTTAATCTCAATGAAAAGTCAGGAAAATTACACTGAGAGAAATATATACTGCAGCTCATTACCTAATTGATCCATTCTAGAGGCCATCAGCTAGCTTTAACATTTCCGTTTCGCATGGAGACCGTGCTGAAACCTGCGATGAAACGTGTTTATGATTGCAAAACGCAAATGATCAAAGTCTGCTATTAAAGCTTTTTGGTTCGACTCTGCTCCACCCAAGGCACAGCCATTCTAGTAAGCAATAGGGGTGGGGCAGTTCTTGCACAGTCGAAATTCTCGTCAGGTTAGGGCTGACTTCTAGTGAGAGCGGTGGTACCTCCAGAGGCGGACAGATTCGAACCCTGGACGTTCAGCATTCCGTACCGAAGCGCGGTCCTTAAGCAACTGAGCTATCAGATCGCCTATAGCTAAATACAAACTTCAGTAAATGATAAATTTCATATTTTAGATAAATTTACCTGTGAGCAGGTGGAACACCGTCTACCAACACACGGTAACGGTCAACGAAGTCAGCAAACATGTGACGAATGGGATACCCTGCACGTCGAATTCGTATCGTTTCCATCATTCCGGAATAACGCAACTGTCGAACGCACAGCTCTCGGTCGAACATAAGTGGCCGCTTCTCTTCGTTCGGTTTTACGCAACGCACAAAAAATGGTTGACATTGCATCAATGTTTTCATCAACTGCTCCAAGGATTTCTTGAACTGCGCACTCAAAGTTGGAGTTCGCTTTCTTGTCTCAATACCCTATAATGAAAGAAAAAAATAAATACACGGAAGGAGACAATTAAGTTCGCTTATATTTTTATGATTGCAAATTCTACAATCTGAGACAGTTGAATTCCTTTGATCTCAATCGATGTTCATTCATGCTTCTCTGGAAGTCGAGGTAACTGTGGAGGTTTATCATATCACATCAAGGCGATGTAGTTTGAAATCAAATAATATGATAAATGCACTATCCAAATAAATCTGAGTAGAACAACTTAATTTATGATGTTCGACACTTTGAATTTTAACAAAGCGCAAATGCATGTATAAATGTACAAGTGCACACAAATGTATTATTTTATATTTATTGTTCTATCTAGTATTACGCTCTCAGCAATATTTAGTAGTATTCCGTATCATGTGAATTCTTCCTAATCCTTGGATTTATTCCGCAATGGCTTTTTCAGTATATTTCCCCCTTTGATCGAGATTTTTTACTTTTAGACTTACACTTCAAGTATTATTCAATATCATATTATCTATTCAGTAATGTTCATGATTTTGCTCTTGTCTATTGGTTCATTTTTCATGACTTAGTTTTAAGTGTGCGTACGTCCAACACTCGAAACTCGCGGGAAAAGGGACGATTAATCGTGAACGTGACGACGTGATGCTAATGTATGCAAATGTCTTTCAGCTTTAATATTAACGGATTCTTTTGCTTGCTACCAAGTACCTGTCGATCCATCTGATATCGTTGTGCTTTCGCATGAGATGAAGTCTAGAAAGCAGTATTCTTATTGGGGAAGTCTCTACTTGAAAAGTTGATATAAAAAGCATTCAATTTCCTATGCTTCAACGAAGTGTACATAAAGATGCTAATACGTGTATCAATACATATTCAAATGTTCAAAAAAAATAACCATTCTGCAACACGTTGTGTACTACATGTTGTCAGGGTAGCCAACTCTTTTGAGAAAAAATAGTGACCAATTTTTCATTTCAACAAAACAACGATATATATGATATTTTCTTGAGTACACCAGATAAAGTAAGCGAATGTTTCAGTCTTCCAATTTCAACAGGTGATTAAAAACTAATTTTCGAATATCAATTAATATATTTGCATGATAAATACAAATACATATCATGAATCTGTATAAAGAAGCTGGGTTTATAAAGTCAAAAATATACATGTAAACTCATTTCTTGGTGAACCATTTGTCAATTATACAGGATGAGTTTTCATCAAGTCTGTCAACTACCGCTTGTTTTTCATCCTGCAACTTGCGCTTTCTCGATTTCAATTTCTCCAATGCCGCTTTGGCTTCGTAAAGTTCAAGATCAATGCCTTTCAGCTCAGATGTTATTTGCTTTGGCGTCTTTTGCTTGAAAATTCCGATTTCTAGTCGGATTTCATCGGCTCGAGTTTCTTTGCATCTTCGCAGTAGAAGCTTTTGATTGAGAAGACTTTTTGTACTCTGTTCCGGCCTGTTTAACTCGATTCAAAAGATCCTCGTCCGGTTCAAAATCTTCAAATGCTTCTCTATCAAAAAAATCTCTGATCAACCTACATCCATCATACAGATCGGGACTCATTCTGTTTGAGTAAGCAGATTCTGTGGCTTTTATTTGCGAAAAACCCTGCTCCACAATCATGTTGTGTGGCGTGAGCAGCAGGTAGCAATGAATCATTTTTCTTAGATTAGGCTTTCCAGACAAGGCATCAGAATTCAAAAGGTCATAGAGAGTTGCATCACCGAAAGTATTCAAAAGGCCTACAAGTTCATCACGTGAATCTATGACTGAACACTTGAATACTTCAGCAAGTGTTTTCAGTCCTTTGTAATCATGAGCATCCATTTCTTTCAGTTTCATGTAGATTATGTACGAATGGATAGTTACTCTGTGACATAGAAACTCGCTGAAACGCTGCAATATTGACGACAGTTGAAATGAATTATACTGATCCCATACCTGACGTATAAGGGAAATTTTATACGCTTCAAGGGCATTCAAACGGGAGGTAACTCGATGATTGCTTTGTGCACAATATAGATCTTCATTTTTGTTTATAAAGCTTCTCGGATTCTTTTTTTTTGTTTGCACATTCGAACAGCTGGTCGACATAGTTTTTTGGATTCAATTGTAACAAATGTCCACATCGAGAAAGAATCTGTGAGATGGTCTCCAATAAACTCAAAAGAAATGAGAAATAAGTGACTTCTTTTCCTTGAGATGACTTGCATAGTGAGTATAAGGGCTTCGTCTGAGCCATGCATAAGTCCACATGGATTTCCAAATGTTCTTGGTTGATCAAAGATTTCAATTCTTTGTTGTTTCCAATCTCAACTAATTTTTTTATCAGAGGGAAATTCTCTCTTACCGACTGTAGGGACGTATAAAAGTCCAGAAAACGCGTTGCATTATAACTGCTTATTTTGTTCAGGTTGAGCATGTCATCAACTTGTTTTAGTATAATGCGTGCTTTTGGTGTATTTGTTAGAATAGGTAATGAGTTCCAGAAACCTCACTATGGTAGTCAGGATTCTGCTGCTATCTCCTTTTTTGTCATTTTAAATTGTGATTTCTGGACAAGATGGCACTGATGAGACAGACAACCGGGAACGTCCATAATATTTGGAGAAATTTCTGATAACTTTTGTGCAACACCGGCGTTTTTCCCGCGCATTGTTGAACAATTATCTGACATGAAATAGAGCAAATTTTCAAAAGAAAGGCAGTATTCTTCAAACACCGTTCTTATCTTTTGGAGAATGGTGTCGGAATCTGCATGATGAACATCATCTAACTTCTGAATCTTGTCATTTTTCAGGAAATCATCAAGATCTATGTCCGTTTCGAGTTCAACAGTTTTCCAATATGTCAGCTTTCTTTTTCCGTTTTCCATGGAGGCGATCCAAAATTCAAGTCGAGCTTTATTATTGTACGTTCTTTCGTCGACGAAAATCCCAAACATTTGATTCTGCAACGCTGCAACGTAGTGCATCTTCACCCAAGGAGCAATAGCAACTGTAACTAAGTAACCGGCCTTTGTCTTTCCACATTTGATATCAGAATATTTCGAGTCGGGAAACATGTTTTTGTACAGGCCTCTTTGACCAGATATCGACTGTGAAGACCGAAATGACGAACCGTCAAGAACCATTTTGAGAACATGAAGAAAGGTAGCTTTAGCTTTTCCATCAGTTACAGTGGCACCTCTTGAAAATGCAGCCATGATGTTTCCTTGATTTGACGATGGTATGGCACGCTTATGAACAAGTTTATTCTCATGCTGCTTAAGTTTTTGTGTACCAGATAATAGCGAGATCGTTCTTCCATCATATACACACTTAATCATACTCTCGTCTTCTGGGACCCTTAGACACCATGGATACTTCTGCTTGAGATCGTTGTTGAACTTGCATTTACCCACTCTGATCCCTGCAATGAAATAACTTAATATGGTAAAGTCTACAAAAATATAAAATTATCCGACTGTGGATACTACTTATGTCCTACTCCTACTCACTTGATAGGTGCTAAATCTCAAGTTATAACTTTTTAGGGGATGAAGTTGGATTATATTTACGATAAGACTTTTAATCATTAAAGTTTCATGACAGAGAAGAGAGGGGACAGACGAATACATCGTGAAATATTTTAGAGGAAGGTCCCATGAAAATGTAGACATAGACTATACATGTAGCCTACTAGGATACTCGAATAAATCGAGTCAGACGACCCCACTAACGGTTATACGCTCGTACTAGAGTCTCGAGACAAGTAGAGTACTTTTAAGGCTTTATTTCATATCTTTTTGTACGAATGAAGAGAATGTCCA
Organism: Prostheceraeus crozeri; assembly: GCA_907163375.1. Classification (NCBI taxonomy): domain Eukaryota; kingdom Metazoa; phylum Platyhelminthes; order Polycladida; family Euryleptidae; genus Prostheceraeus; species Prostheceraeus crozeri. Next base: position 297,292 of record CAJQUW010003657.1, on the reverse strand, counting down.
GGATGAATCAAGATGATTATGTTCTCTGTATTTATATTGAAAATATATATAGCACCGTATCTGATATCGGAAATGGCGTTATATACATACGACGTACACTGTATATTCGTATGCAAAAAAGGACAACAGAAAAAACAATGAAAGTTATTGACACATTTCTCTGAGCCATGTAATGGCATCATTGTTGTTCAAATGGATTTCTTTGAGGCCACCCGGGAGCGATAGATTGGAAATGGCGTTTACATTTGTTCAATGAAAAACAAATTGTGAAACTAACAAAACAGAGAAACATTGTTATATTTAAACGCGGGACTTAACGAACATACCAAGTTACAAGAGTCCGGGCGGTTTGGTTTTGCAGTGCCACTACTCGCTGGTCGCACATTTCCCTTCTGTTATCGAGTAAATAACGACTTCACCACGAGAAGGTAGGGAAACAGGAGCTTGATGAACAGAGGCTTTATACGCTGAGCTTTTGGTGGCATTTTATAGATCTAAAATCGCACCATTTTAGATCACCACCGCTCCTTGTTCATCCTTTTGAGGTGATAATGCCGTCACAGATATTTACATAATAGATTGAAACTACAACGATTCAAAATATATTACATAGACCAAAATATCCGTGACACACATGTGCGTCTAACATGAAGTCATACAATTGCACATTTGAAAATCATGCTGAAAATTACATAGTTATTGACTTAAAATACAAGAAATTCATTATAAAGATCATACCAGAAATATAAATAAAAAATTCGATTTTTTCTTACACACCGGTAATCCAGTAATGGATGATAGAAAAATAGTGACTTGGTAAAAAATAGTGACCAATTAGTGACTTTAGTGACCAGTTGGCCACCCTGCATGTTGTCTTAGGCATTGTTGATTAAATCATTTGACTCGAGAATTTCAATACATTAAAGGTTGTCCTGATCAACACAAATACTGTCTTTGTCTTACTTTAAGGAAACTCATGATCGAGATTCAAAGGTATCCTCGGATTATTTCGCTATTAGAAGCATCAGCAATTGCTGATGTTGTAAGACAACAACCATCCTCATATCAAAGTCATAATAGCAAGCTGGGAGTGAGGAAGCAGCCCTCACACACTCGCAATTCTCACCAGTTTGGAGTTACTAACCTCTAGCGAGAGGGGTGGTTGCTCCCAAAGAACAGATTCCAACCTTTTTACATTCTTCACTTACTTACCGAGGCGTGGGCTAACCAGCTGAGCTATCAGCCACAGTTTCCAATGCTTACAAACTTCGATCTATCATCAATCCCATATGACAGATCAACTTCACCAATAATAAAACATACACCTACTAATAAATATAGCGAGTACGATTACATTATCATATCGACTTCGATAAATAATGTTAATAAACACTATGTACAATTGCTTCTTAAGAACCTGTAATTATCAATGAACAGTAGTTTCACTCCAACTTCGCTACAGCTGTCTCAAGGACGAAACACATTTTAAAATATGTAGCAATATCATCGCCTCGACCTAGATTAATTTGAAGTTAAAGTTGAGACCAGATGAAAGTATCAAGGTCGTCAAGTTCGAGGACGCTGTCATGTACACAGCCTACATAACCATTCTTTACTGCTGTCATTAGAAGTAATAGCTGAACTGGTAAAAAGCGTAAGAAATGACGCATGACAAATCACTGATGTTATGTTTAAAAATCATTAATACTTATTAATACTGATAAGCATCTACATGTATATATACAACATTTTCGTTCTAAGTGTACTTGCCTTATATACCATAGTAAAGTTGGACTGTCGTCAATTTTTAGAGTTTCTCTTCTACTTGCTCGGTATATCGCACAGGCAAAATTCTTTACGTTACATTAAATATCATATATTCGTTATTTCATGTATCGTTTCATTGCAATTATTTGAAAGCACAAATACCGTTATGCTATGAATTGAGTCATCCACAATATTTGCAGCTAGGAGAGAGAAAAAATCTTTCTAAAACGGTTCAAGTTAAGGTTTAATAGCATATGCCACTATTTCATCACACTTTACTGAGACCACGAGAAAGCAAAGCATTGTCAACGTTTCATCTTATTTTTTAGGATCCTGATGATATTTAAGTCTTATAAATATTATCTTCTTATGTCAAGACTTCTTAAATGTCTTCGTTAAACAGTACTTACTGCCCCTCAAATTCTGATAGTCTGTTGATCAACGTCTTCTTGTCTTCGCATACAACGCAACATTGACAGTTAGGCGTTACTATATTTATCATAAAACATATATTAAATAGCAGTTTGCTTTGCTGTTGCCGATCGGACGAAGTATAATCAACATATTTTCTATGGATGTCACTGCAATCAGATTATGAAATAAATATAAGACGCTATCAATGTAAATCCAAAAATGAAAATGGTCACATAATATGCAGAGTGTGGTGCCACAAAGTGATTTTCGCGAAGTGCTACTTATTTTCTGAAGAATTTAATAAATCTCAGACAGGGCAACAGAAATAATCACAAATTAATATGTTATGAAAAGCAAAACGCACAAGACACACGAGGCCCATCCTGATGTCAGTCACCCAAACCTCAAACTTGCTCGCATGATTTCGTGCGTGGGAGAATGTAGGGTGAAGTAAAGGAGCACTTATAAGACCACCATCATCGTCTTGAAATACATGTCACGTTTAAAAAAAAATTATTTATAACACCTAATACATCAAATTCGAACAGTTTTATGACATGTGATGAAGAGATAGTAAAAGTGTGCATACTAGTATACTTATCTATTAAAAACGGATCGCACCAAGAAGCACGGACGTCAAAAAGCCTTCCCGGCACGGAGTCAATTTATGTCCTTTTCGAAGATCTTGGAAATTCGCAAACTTGTCTTTGAAGACTACAAACCTAGAGCTCAAGACATTCTGCGCGTTTTCCATGGGATTTAAGTCTGACAATTACCAGACCTCTTAAGAACTAGATTACCATTTTCACGCAAACAAACTATTACGGACTTCGTGCGATGACATTGGCCCCATCTTGCGCGGCACAACCAGATATGCTGGTGTGAGTCAAAAGCTTCTCTTTCAAAACATTCAAGTATCTCTTCATGGATGGTACGTCAACTTAGTATCAATGCCTTTGTCCGAATGAACGACGGATGCGGAGAATTCTCTTTCTGAATGTCTGAATTGCACTTTCGTCCGACCAAAGAACACGTCTAGACATATAAGATGTCCCAATGACATGACGTCGATCAAATGATAACAACTTCTTTCTAATTCTTGAAGTTTAAAATAGCTTTCCCTGTGGACGTTATGACTTTAAACCAAATTACTTTGTCAAACGACGAGAAACGAGCATTTTTGTAGTATTTTATACTTCTCAAAGCAGGTTCTGTAGAAATTACAGCACAAAGTCAATCGACGCATTATGCGTTCATCCTGTTTCGAAGTCTTGCGAGATGGGCCTATTCAACTACTTTGTGGCGGTGTGATAGACAAATGTACTATGATCAGCACTTTTAGAAACCTGTAAAAGATCTAACTGCTCCTTGCCCTAACTTCTTGCAGGCAATGACTTTCTCGCGTAACTTTGATAATAATGATTTTGCACGATTGATCAAGGTGAAATTTCGAGAGAACAGCAGAAACAAGTTAACATGCTGTTTAACAGCAACAATATTAATAATAACTGTTTATTTTAACAGTGTATTTTAACTGTGGAAATGCAAATCGTGAGCTACATCGGAGTTTTAAAACCTACACAAGTCACACGAGGACGGCACTTTTCGAATTTTTGTCAACTGTCAAAGAATGAGACAAAAGTGAGTTCTTAAACTTTAGAGTTAAGCGATGCGAAAGAGAAAAGTGATTTAAGTATAACAGGCGCATCGGCAACAATTCTTTACAAATATGATCTTCGTTTTCTCGGTATTAGGAAGACGCTTCAATGTGATATCTGATCTTTTTTTTAATGTTGTTAGTGCCTTCAGTTTCGTAGCGGAAGGTTTGGAATTTCGAGTTTTCGTAAATAATTCGATGCGCTCTGATGTCGACTGAAACTTTCCACTATCTTAGGTAATTTCACAAAAACCGGGCAACAAAACTTTAATAATGGTCGAATCGTGGCATTGTAAATTCGATGCAGCTCTTCTCGCGTCAAATAATGTTTAATTGCCTTTAAATCATGAAATTGTTGAATCGTTCGTTTTTTTCATCTATGATATGCGCACCGCAGCTAAAATTTGAATGTTTTCTTCCTACCCTCCCCAAACTTATTGGATGATATCGATGCGTTTAGAAGGAAGGGTGCCGAAAAATGTCCTTATTTGATAGTGCTCTGTCAATTAGTTTCATCAAAGACTGAGTAGTCGAGGCGCTGTTATGGAATCCATGTAAGAAAAGTCTGAATGTGTCGGATGTGTTTCGGAATCTTTAAAAGATGTCATCTTTAAAGAAACCTTTGAATAATCCATTGAAAGATTTAAATTCCAAATACAGTACAATATCCTTTATATTGATTTTTGAAGAAATAGATTGCAATTAGAAAAGTCATATTGAATTGTTCAAAGCGAAAGGGTGCTTTTGTTGTCAATGTGAAGATAGAATATCAATGCGAAATCGTCTCACTTCCGCCGATTTTCAAATGGTATACTAGCCTTACCATGGACAGTTCCTTTCCAAATAGAGATCGCAAAAATTTGTTCTTGGAAGTTTGGATCAAGCTCATGAGATCAGCACTGAAAGTATCGCGATTCTTCTCCAGAAATCCTTTAGCATCGTAGAAGACAACACCAGCAAAATGATTGATTCCAAACACGTGGTAAACATCTGCTTTTGGCCTGAGGTAATTGTTATTCTTGCCATGCGTCTTGTGCAATTTACCCAGCATTGTTTCATCCGTTCCCTGAAACAAGTTACATAAAATCAATTATCAAGATATACGCTTGTAAACACTGAATAGTGCGTAGTGGTAAATGCATTTTCTTCTTCAATTTAAGAGATATGCTCTCCCTGCGAAAGGGACAAAGGGTAACACTTAATGATCAGTGAAAGTCAATTAAGTCACTTCATCAGTTAATATTGGTGCTAGCTGCTAATCTTTGCGGTTCGATTGTCCTCACTGTCGCGTGACGCTTTCACTTTAATGGATAATTTTTTTAATAAAGAGTCATAGAAAATCTCTTTTTAAAAAGTAACTTTTAAGACGCACGTCCGTTTGTCTAGGATAAAAAAATGTTGGTTCCACGTCACTATCCCCCTACTGGGGGCTTGGACGATACTGACACAGTCAGATTTTAATCTGGAGCGTTGTGATTTTTTAGTCCGGATGTCCTTCCTGACGACTTCCAATGACACTTTTGGGGCTCGACCTCTGAACCGAAAGATCGCTAGGCGAAGCACTTAACCACCATGCCACGGAGATCACACAGTTTATGATGATCAATAAATGTCCCGGGACATTGATGAGATGTTCTTGTTGCAAAAAACAAAATACGCAGATATTTACTTGTCCAAGAGTCAATTTTCACAAGATGTGTTATAAGCCTCTTCAAACAGCTTGCCTTTAAATCGCTCTTCGAAATCGTGTTAAAATATGACAGGTGCTATTCTTTTGGTCTTCATATACTAGTCTTCATCCCTGCGTTTCTTGTCATGCCAAAGCAAAATCAAAGATCAGGTGTTGATAATTTAACATTGGTACGAATTTTAATAGCAAAAAGCTAACTTGCAAACAATATAACAGAGGTTTCAGAATCATGATCTCAGCTGCGGTAAAACATTCCGCATGAGATAATCTAGAAATATTTTGCAAAAATCAAGATCTTCTGAAATCACAGATCTACACTTCAGAAAGATGTAGCAACTTGCAATGAGATCAACAAAGATTGATGCAAATGACACAACATTACTGCCGAAAACTAGACCAGAACAATGCAACCAATTGCATTTGAGAATTTTCTATCAACTCTGAATTACTACTATCGAATAAGTAGCCACCGAAGTATAGCAAGAAACAAATTCTTGTAAAAGAGGCTCAATCATGACATTCTTATGGAAATTGTATACATTTCTTATCTCTAACACAGCACCTTTCGACAACCCGCGAGAATTTCTCAAATTGTCAAAAGATATAGAAAAATATCAAGAAGATCCTCATCACAGTTAATGCGGAATTCTATTCGTACGTTTCTCTGTGATTTCTAGTCAGCAGATCCTTTAAGAGATTATGCAAGGACAATCATGCACTTCAAGTATTCGAATGAATTCGTATGAAATTACCTTCGGAAATCGCGCTTCCTCATCAACAAGAGAGAGTATGTTCATCGGCTTTGAGGCAATAAGGTCAAGTGCTTCCTGATTATCGATAAACTCTATGTGAGACCAGTTAATTGCCTCGGCATTGTATTCCTCTTGTTCCATCTTGAAAATGTGACGAACAAAAAACTGTTGAAGATTCTCATTGGCGTAGTTGATACATAGCTGCTCGAAACTAAAATAATAAAAGAGTGAGTTATAACAGGTGTTGTTCATTAGCATAGGATTGATGCATACAGATTCAGATAGATTATAGCTATCATATTCTCTTGTCCGGTTTTTTTCTCCTGCAACGAACTCAAAAAGCACGAAAATGCTAGTTAGTTAATCCATGTTTATCCATGAACAATTGCAGGTGGACAACTGCATGCAGCAATTGAAGTACTGGATGCTTAGTATATTTTCACAGGTCAAGCATTTGATAATCAATAATTATCAGAATTGTAAAATATAAATCGCAAGTTCGATTAATTCCAACTATTTTTCAAAAAGATTATCATACGAGCATGACTAGTTAGCTGATGCAACAAGTTCAAAGTATAAATGAAACTATTCAGATATCAATAACAAAAGTGATAGTCATCAAATACCTCCTTCACTGAAAAGCAATCTCCTGAATATTTTCCTTCGTTGCGTCACGGAATTTTCAGATAACAAACTATCTCATTTCTTGGTTCTAGCATCATATAACCGCATCTCCACTTTTGATAATAACGATGAGATTACACTATGGCATCCTTGAATAATGGACGTCATCTTATGTGCTTATGTAGATCCTTAGCATTTCAATGTCTATGCGACATTAAAATCGCAGCGTGAACCATCGAGTGTAGCGAGTTCTACAATCTACACATTCAATGAGTACAGAGGAGTGTTATAATTATTGTTGAACATAATTTGAATATGAGTATCGCAATTACAAGGAAATTCCATGGATTTGAAAATTGTGAAAACAGCTAAATAGTTTACACGCTTGAACATAACATGAAAGTAACATTGAGTAGGTAGACATATGTAGCAGTCTTACATGTCACAGGGTGGCCGCATAAAGTTCTAGAAAAAGTCGTGCGGATTTGTGTATGTTTTCTATTAAGCCGTCATGTATCCCCGAACTTCAACGAAAGTGTATATATAGCTACATAACAGCAGCAAAAAGTTGGCTTCTGTTACATAATTTGCTAGAAAGAAGCAGGGAAAGAGTTTTTGATTAATATTCATTTGCAAAAACTGTTGAATGAAAGGTTTAACAAGAATAACGAAATGTATAGCCTATTGCATTTTCAGAGAAATACACACAATAGCTCACATAGCTCTATTACCATGTTTTTTTATGGCATGCATTATTTATAGTTTTTTATTGAGCTAGGATGTACGTATATTAATCAAAACGATACATAAATTTATTTGTTAAGTAATTAATTTCCTTTGGTTTTATTCCTAAATTTCACTCACGTCGAGAAATGCCAAATTCATGGATACCCAAAAACGATTCACACAATTCGAGATTTATTGTGTGAAAAGAAAGTATTCAACTGATATCCTACTACATATATTGTTTGCAGTATGTCTTAATAGTCCCTATAATTTGATTCGATTAGAATATTTGGTGTCCGGCTTTCCTTCTTTAGCTAGAGTTCACGTTTGTTGCTTTCCCGATTAATGTCGCTGTATTTGAATTTGAATTGCATCAAGTAACGCTGTACATTGACTTCCATTTCCTATTTCAGGACGATTACTTTAAAATTGCATGCTGCAAATATAATTGAAAGCAACTTGAAAAATCCGTTCTGAAAAAAAGAAAGCAATGTCCACTACACTGAAAAGTAGTGTGTTGTCATTTTGAAGCTTATTGTGTTGTTCGGAATAAACTCAAAAGATGCATATTCCACCTTTTCATGAAATCAGAAAATATGCTAGCACAGTTAAAATCTTCAACGCACAATCTGAGCTTCTTCCAACTGCTTGCTCCTTTTGAATTTCGTGCATCATGCATGAAATTCTCGTATAATCGTGTGTATTCGTGCATATTCGTGTATAAACACGAATTTCGTGCATATGCGGCCATCCTGATGTCAATCGATGTTCATTTTAATTAGGCCTACCTGTTGTGTGCAGTGGTGCGATGAATAGATATATAAATTAAAAACAAGCGCACAGGTTACCAAAATTAAAATATTGCAAGAATAATGCTGAAATTCAATTAACATTTTCTGATAACGACAAACACAAAAATTGATTTCACAAATCGATATCGTGGTCTAGGTTACAAGTGTCCACCGACAAAGCCATAATGAGATTTTGATATCAAATATCAATAAATCAAATCGGTTGACAAAACTAATAATTTGGACCAAAAATTCGATGCTTGTAATTTCAGATTTCTCTTCATTTTCCAATTTCAGTTGACCACGTTATGTAAGTGAATGTCGTGGATTGAAATTCGCATTTAAGTTGAAAATGCAGTCAAGCATAAAAGCACTGAAGCATTAAATTTGTGGTAGTACATATACAGGAAACAAATACGGGAAAATCTTCTATCCTTATTTCCAAATTACGTGAAATGGTCGATATTGCACTAAAACATGAGTTACAGTCGACTCTTGATATAAGCGACACCTTGGGACCGGCTGTTGTCATCGCTTGTATCGAGAGATCGCTTTTATCGAGAGCTAGCCACATATCTATCAATTCGGCAGGGACCAACCTGCCGCGTCGCTTACATCGAGAGATTGCTTATATCGAGAGTCGACTGTATTAGAAAAATACCTATTAATAATCAATAAAATTGCGATGAGCCGAAAGGGAATGTTTGACAGTTATACCATTTACTATTCGAAGGAATGTGGTCAGGCTGTCCGCGTCAGTCTGACAGTGAAATTCACGGTTTTTCATGGTCGGTTGGCAAAATGTTTTGGCAATTAATGGATATCATCGCTTTGCTGACTAGAAGATGTAATGCGTGAAAATGGCAATTTCACATGCATTTATTCCATCTATCGATGTTAAAATATGCTTTTCTCACCTGTTTTTGTCAAAATTCTCAAATCCAAAGATATCAAGGACACCAATAGACATTCTCTGAAGTTGACGTTTTGGTTTGTAAATTGCTTCATTGATTTTACTGACTATCCATACAAACATCCTGCCGTAAATACCTTTCACTAAAGCGTCTCGGATGTCTGTGGCATAATCAGTTGATAGTGTTGATGTCACCGTCTCGCCTCCAGTTACGATTGTCTTAGTTGTCACTGCCATCTTGAAGTGATCCTCCCGAACCTGGAGAGACAGAAACGAATTAATATACGTATGCTGCAAGATCCTAGATTTATCTTTATCGAATGTCTATCATTTTTCAAGTTTCATAAATTCACGCAAGCTTTAACCTAACTACTCCCGCACTTGGGGCTTTGACGGTGATGACATAGACTCTACATGGAGAGCTGGGAGATGTTTTAGTCCGGATATCCATCCTGTCGACTTCCGATGACAATTTCGGGGCTCGATCTCTAGACCAAAAGACCGTTGGACAGAATGCTTGACCGCTGTGCCACGGAGGCCACACTAAATTTCCAATTAATAAAAATGCTACATTTTAACCGAATGTTGACCATCTTTTAAATTAATCAAGTCAGATTGCAGAGTGCCAATTCGTCTGGACTTATTGAACAATTTAAGTTCAAATTTCTTGATTTACTCATTGCTATGTGGCTAATGACATGGACTAGCGTGGTAATGACTTCAAATCTAATCACGAGCAAATGCGTCATTGGAGAGGAATAACCTTGAGCCTCACCTCGCTATTCAAATTGTCTTTAGAATACATATGCACAAACTAATTTTGATTTACATTATTTTTGCATTTTATTTCATTGAAATTACATTCGCCAAGCTTACCATATCAAATGATGTGATACAAAATTGTACATCAATGCCTAGCTATGGCATCATTGCTGCTAACTTCAAAATCATTTCAGATGTCTCCAATATGGTACTCCGCTTCTATATCTATCCAATAGAAATACTCGCCAATAAACTGAAGTTCATGGTACAACAATTGTGTCAACAATTGAAGTCGCATTTTTACATTATTCTACCCTCGCTTGTTATTGATTGTATTTTGTGATATTTGATATCTGCACTTACTATGATAGCTGTTTCTCCAGAGCGTTTTCGTATCTTCTTGTCACATTCTCTAAAACTGGACTCTATGCTTGCTGCTTCTTTTAACAATGTCTATTCAGTATACAATTTAAGCGCAAAAAATTGATTTGATGCATTAGTACGATGGCTATTTAATTGCTTATTAAATACTGCACCATTAAATATCTTTGATTATAAACTTGATCCATAATTATGTGCTATGAATTAAAAAATGTTTAGAACTTGTCTATTTCATAATAGCATTGACAATTGAGTTGACAGTCAACTACCACTGAAACTTTAACATAATCTGAGGGATTGTGTGAAGAATGTTCAATACGTTTTACTGCTGTTTGTAGAAATTCGGTAGATGCAGTGGATGGCTTGACACGGGAGGTTAAAAAAGAAGCTCCCTCTAGTAGGTCTAATGCTTTAATAAAATAGTGACGGCAAGGATATAGATAAGGATGTGCCTAAACTAATATAAGTGTAAGTAATACTTGACAATATAATCCAAACATAAATCGGCTGATTTTCGGAGGATTTCCTCCAGTTGGCGGAAGATTCAACGACCAAAAAACCTGTTCATGCGGCATTGCTATTATGGTAATCATCGTATCTGATACCTTTGATTGCAGCACCTGTAGGCGATCTAAGAGTTTACAGCAGACGTCATGGCAACATCGAAGACTGCACTTGACGTCTTGATGAGATGCTCTAAGTTAAGATCTGAGAATGACTCTGACGTGTAGAACACGTGACCTTTGTGGCATTTGCTGAAGTAGATTATCTACTGGTCAGCTTGACATTTCTTTGAAGCTCCATCTGAATACCGCAGTGAATTTGCCAAGCTGTGACAAATTTGAATGATCTTCTGAGTTCTGAGCGATCACCTATAGGCTATCTCTGATCGCTACAGCGAATATTAACAATGATTAAGCGATGATCTCTGGTCAGATATTGCAGATGGAAACAATCTCATGTAATGTATGCGAGCATTTAGCATTAATTTGTGATTTCAAAGCATCCAATGAATTTCTTTCAGCACAAAATTGATGCACTTCGTTTGCAAGAAAATATACATGCGAATGTGCATATGCATGTAAATATAATTCTATAACTAGGACGCAAATTGCAGATAAAGGATTCTTCGTGAAAGTAACAGCGGTGGGCTAGAAGATGGTATTTATGCTAAGTGCTTCTGATCAAACGACACTTCTCCTCACTCGAGTATGGTAGCGCCATCCAAAGTTTCTTGAACCAAAGTACATAATCTCTCCCAATGTTACTATTGACTGCTTATGTCATCTTATCACAGTTCGAATTGCTTTCTTAGGACACCCATTTATGCGGAATCGGTTAGCAATGATCTCCACGCTCGTTGTAGATAATCAATTCCTTCATATATCAATCAATGTGCCTTATTTTTCCTGAGAAGAGTTAGGTGTCATTATTTCTAATCGTCAAGGCTTATTATGAATAGAAAACAAAACTAACCAGCGTTCTATTCAAATGCAAGTCAAGTTTTGAATTATAGTACTCTAATTTGAGGACTCTAGTTAGAATGGTTATCATTCATTACAGGTGCACAGAAGCTCTGCAGACGAAGCACCACGATGAATAATGTATACATTAGAACTGTGACGTTTCCACGAAGTTAATTTGTCACCCAAATTATCAAATTCTCTTTTTTCATAAATCCATAAATACTCACACGCACATGATAGACTGTTGCTCACTGGTTTACCATGAGGCTACTGGTAGAACTTAATTTTAACTTGAATGACATTAAACAAAAATCTAAACTTTTTTCAAATTCGCCGAAACTATTTTCCGTCAGATAACATGTATCTAACATGAATCTGTCTTACATGTATCTTTGAAACTTGGAAAGAGATATTCAGCAACAGAAATTGATGCATGCAAATCCGTTATATCAGTGTATCAATTGAGACAAAACTGAAACCATTTTGCCACTTGAATCATTTCATTATTGCTATAAAATCATTTGCTGATCCAATATACTCGGTATAAGGCTACATGCGAATTCAACAGTCTCATAAGAGCATTTGAAGCAAAAATGGATAGCCTCTTTGTAGAAGGATCAGTCGCAGCAAAAATTGGACGATTTTTCAAAACTTCTTTTGCTGTTTTGGGGACAACTTCTGAGCGTTTGGTGTTGGTTCACAGTAAACTAGTTTCGAGGGCTTTACTTCGTTGTCATTCAAGCGTATTGAACTTCTTGAGAATGCCATTGAATTTAGAATTAGCCAACTGTGTAGTAACTGTCAGACACGTCAGAATAATTCAAAGTATCAAACTGCTGTTTGTCTAAGGCAGTCAGAGTCAATCGATTTCAATGGCTGACCCAAGATTAATTTTGATTTCTACAACAGCCTTATCAGTTTGCCTATGTAGGTCATATGGAATAGTTGAGTATAAGAAACAGGAGCTGGTGGCTTGGAGTAGGCCCTGACGTTGAGCGTGAAATTTCACTTTGTCATTGTTGCAGACAATCAAGCAGCCGCTCAACTCCTGTCCAGTTAACAAACTGAAGCACACCCAAGACGCAAAAGCATGCCAGCAAGATAGAGGTGTGACAGCCTCTGCAGAGAACAAGCGTGGCCATATGAAAGCATCTGAAGTTTTGATTTTAAAGAATGATATCGAGTGAAAAGCGATGGTTTATAAGCAACATTATATTACAAAATAATACATTGGCTGAATAGCAAACATAGTCTATAATCGCTTGAGGATTGCTTTGTATTCTTTCAAATGCTCCGATCGCTACGATTTGAAGAATCCAGATCATAGCATAGAAGAAAGCTTCCCTTCTAAAAAGACAATACAAGCTGGATATCAAATCTATCCCCGTGTATACAATAGGCAACGTAATGCAAGAAATCTGCATCCTATCAAACGCCCGACTCCTGATCAGGATGAAAATGTGCAAATCAATACTATTTCTACAAGACACCATCCTCTTCGAATATGCGTAGACCACTGGAACTTTTCAAATTCATTGAGTGAGCTTCTTTCCCAATATGAAGGAAAATGTGATGCCTTTTGTAACTCGTGACTTTCGCTGTTCATCGTGAGATGTAATTCGTTTGTTCTTATGTGACTGTCGATTACTGCATAATGTTTAGCTTCATCCGAGAGCTTGTACTGTGCTTAATGCTACAAAACAGCAAACGAATCATTCAATCAATGGTCACATAAATAACTCAAAGTGACACTTAACATCTTTGGATGTTCTCTCAACACGAGATTCTCACTTATTCACAAATGTTGCTATCACGTCTACAGCAATACAATGAGGGCTCAAGGTCATTTCAACAACAATGCATTCTCGTTCAGCAGTGTGAATAACATCAGAAATGCATAGGAGGTCACTCTATCCGTCATCAAGAATGACTCAAGAATATCTCGATGGTTTTCTTCGTCATGCATGACTTCACAACAAGAGCTGATCTTTCAGTTGCGATATACCATCCTAATAATGTACGCAACTTTCATGCAGACTACTGATGCCGAAAACAGAAGTCTCTAACAATAGAATACATCGTGGCCCGCATACTCTGTCACACTGGCCAAAGACTTCGTCTAGCATATTATGTGGTCGATTGCACCCAAAAATATCATTGAAAATCGACAGGAAGTAGAATTGGGATTCGAATTGAAAGCATCACAACGACAACTGGCGTTTATCACTCTTATTTAGCTTTTTAAACTACTAAATGCTTATCCAAGGTTTCACGGTTTTACTATCCAAGGGTTTTACTATGTCAAAGTGCTTCGCAGAAACGTTGGTTTAGAGGTTGAGCCGCTATAATTGACATTGGAAATCGGCATCTCGGCTGAAAGCATCACGTCGTCACTATGTCAGCACCGTCACATACTCCAGTGAGTAGTGACATTAAAGCTTCAGTTGCTCCCCTTTCGGAGAGGTAACAACGCTTCATATTCTTTCACACTTTTAAGTGTTTTAGGTTTTTATTAGTGTTGTTAATGCTATTCGAATATTGGAAAACCTGATTCGAATATTCGAATCAGCATGTCGAATATTCGAATCGGAAGCTACCTTTAAGTGCAAGCATAGAAATGCTTTTAATGACTTGTATATCATGCATATCATCCTATGAGCCTATGCATATTATCCCTTGAGGTGTGTCGTCTAATAAAGTGAGACTAAAGCAATGTCATAATGCTGGCGGCGAGGAGTAGGCATCTTCTCAGAGTGTGTCATCTATTATCGTTGATGATAAGTTCGTCCGTGCTGACGCCGCGATTTCTATGTTCCTCCCTCGATTGTCTGTTACTGCTTGTTGGCATGCACTCACGGTATGAATCCTAACGCAGCATGCCGAGCAAATTTTCGAAGACTACCAACATATCTGATCTCCATGACTACCACTGACTCCATGGATGCTTAGCAGTAAGATACCTTCATTATTGGTTCATTGCGGCGAGATTTAGAACAGTCTCACACTATGTATGAGAAGCACACATTCGATATAACTCTACATCTCGAACCGTGGCTGGCCAATAGCATCATTCCAATTTTTAGCAGTTCATGGATATCCAATGCTATCTGCTGCCGTCCTCGGCTTCATTGCTTTGTTTAGTGATTGCCAAGATGCCGAAGACGAGTTTGGTGTGGAATTACTTTACACCAATCAAAGACAGGAAGCAGGCAATATGCAAAGTAAACCGAAGTCATGTATTGTCATATCTTGGAACTACTACCAATTTGAAAAATCATATTCAGCGAATTCACAACGATATCTACGAGCGCGAGTTTATTAACAACTCTTCGTTTCCAGTGCCTGCCACTGAAAATGTGTCTTCGTGTGCTCCGTCGTCCAGTCAGTCCTCTACTTGTAATCTCAGTGATCCATCGTCTCAATATTCGTCAATGTTTGAAGGTTCTTTGTTTTCATGAGGTGGTTGCCTAACCTCATATCGTCCGGTTTTCATACGGTCAAAAAAAGAAGCGAAATCACAAATGAAAACATCACAGAGAAATTGATAAATTTCATGACAAAATCCTACGAACCATTAAATCTTGTGGACAACGATCATTTCCGAGCTTTTGTTGGCTGCTTGAATTCTACCTATGAAATGCCTTGTCGTCAAACGTTGAAGAAGCTCGTAACTTCGAAATATGAGGAAAAAATGGGCATCCTCAAAAACATACTAGGTGACAAAAATGTGATCGTATGTGCCATCAGTACAGATACTTGGACACGCTGCCAAAATGTATCCCTTGGATTGAGTGTATCTTATGTGAAGTCATTTGAATTGCATTCAAATTGTATTGAGGTGCGAGAATGCCTAGGCAGCCATAGTTCAGAAAATTTGGCTTCATTGATCGGTGGAATTTTGTCTGATTGGAACTTGGAGCCGAAGCTCCTATTCGCAGTAACAGACAATGCAGCCAACATTAAAAAGTCAGTGTCTGAACTGTTTCCCTTCAGAGGTCGGATTAGCTGCTTTTGTCATACTTTGCAACTTGCGATACAAGATGGTTTACATCAGACGGAATCGATCGTACATTTGCTAACTACAGCGAGAAAAATAGTTACCTATTTCCATCATTCACCCACCGCAACGCAGTCATTGAAGAAAGAAGCAATCAAGAACGAATGTGCATCACGTAAACCTGTGCAAGAATGTCACACACGCTGGGGAAGTACTTTGAAGATGTTGGAGTCAATGAAAACGTCACTTATTAGCTGTTTGGCAAATGGATCCAGAACCGACTTGATTCCAGACGCAGACTTTTGGGATTTGTGTGAAAAGCTTGTTTGCATTTTGCGTGTCCTCGACATGATAAATCTAAAGATGGGTGCTGAAAGATCATGTACTCTGTCCAGTGTTTATCCCGTAATTATGAATTTGATTGCTAAGTAGTGACATCACCAACGATGATATTTCCATACAGCGCTTTAAATCCTCAGTTTTGCAAGGAATTCAAACTAGGATCATGAACTCCGCGACGACTCTAGAAGTCATACAAATAGCTGCTGTCCTTGACCCACGATTCAAGGAACTTGTTTTCCCAAAGCAAAATGAGCGGAAGTGTTGCTACAAATTGACGAGAGAAGCTCTGAAGAAGTTCGGTGGAGCCGTTGAGGAGAGCACTGAAGATTTAGCAATTCAAGAAAATCCAAGCAAAAAGGCCAAAATGGATGATGATATTTTCATGATGTATGGCAGCAAAATTGCCAATAAAGTCAACACTGCAGGTATCGATGGTGGCAAAGTTAGTAAGACTCTATCTCTCAACACTCAATTCAACACATATTTGCGCGAACCTTCTGCAGATGTCGGTGATGATCCCCTGCTGTGGTGGAAGAAGCATGAGAATGACTTCCCAAATCTTGTTCACGCCGCTACTTTTTGGCAATACCCTGTTCAAGCGTTTCCTGTGAACGAGCATTTTCTGCTGCAGGACAACTGATAACACTGAAACGAAATAGATTGTCGGCGAGTACTGTCAAGATGCTGCATTTTCTGAAATGCAATAGCGATTGTTCTCTTTTAAATTCGGGATGCTGTTGATCTGATATTCGACGTATTTCAATTTTCTTAAGTCAATTAGATTCTCTGCTTATAAATTTTGCTTTACAATTTCCTCCTTTATTCCTGTAGCATCGCAGCTTGAATTAAATTCGCAATTTTATAGAAATTGTATAGCTTAACCACTAATGACAGAATTATTCGAGTATATTCGAATATATTCGAATATTTACTGATATTCGAATACCTAAATTATCGAATATAACAACACTAGCTTTTATATCCTTGTTTCTGACGCCTTACAATCGTGAAATACATCGGCTATCAGCTTTAGCTCTAAAAAAAGCAATGCGGATTGTTTGCTACAACAATAATCTATTGCAGTGACTGCACATGCTGACCTTGTCATGTTTTCTAATAAATAGATCTGTACCCACTTGAGTCCATTTTCCTTATGGTATTAAAATGAAATTTCATTTGTACTTCCTTCCTCAAGCTTTTTTAAGATCCATGTGAAGCAACTCATAGGCTTTCGGCACATCAGACAAACACACATATTTAGTGATACACGGTTATTTGTGAATCATGAAATCTTTCATATTATTCAGTAGCTAGATCAGTACAAGTATCCTCCGATCTGCCCAAGAAATCCGCACACTTGCGTGAGTAGGTCGATATGAAGAACATTTAAATTTTTATCAGAATTATAATCAGAAAAGCCATTGACATCATCAATCCCTTGCTATCATGTCAATCAGATTAAGTTGCACTCAGAGAGATGGACTGAGTCAGTCTGCATGCCTGTCTAGATATGACAAATAAATCTTATTG
The DNA here is from genome assembly GCA_907163375.1 of Prostheceraeus crozeri. Taxonomy (NCBI): domain Eukaryota; kingdom Metazoa; phylum Platyhelminthes; order Polycladida; family Euryleptidae; genus Prostheceraeus; species Prostheceraeus crozeri. Next base: position 279,480 of record CAJQUW010003657.1, on the reverse strand, counting down.
TTCTTGATGGTGGCACGTGATAGATTCAAATATACAGTCTACATTGAAGCTTTTGTTTCATCAAGATGGCGGCAAGTCATAAGTTTCAAATTCCCGGGCGACTTCATAAAATTTCCGCGCCGTATCAATATCGATTGAAAATACAATTTTCAGCACGTACAGTATTGCACCAATTGGGAATTTGAACTTGAGGCAGTATATTGTAATTCAAAAACAAGCTATATCTATTATGAACAAATTTCATATTGGATGTATCATCATTGCAGAAGCATGCATTCATCGAATATCCCTGTCTAGTACCTATATTGTACACAGCGAGATGTCGATAGAGCATAAATTTGAAAATTGCACGCTAATACGTAAAAGGTGCAATAAGAGAATTAATCTCCAGTGAATTTATTCGTCTTTGAAATGCAACATCATCAAAATACCCGCTTTGATTACGTACCAGACGTTACATAAATACAATCTTAGACTAAATATTGACTTGACATAAAATTTGAACTCATTTATTTAATGCAATGTTTCATTGAGCTTCATTTATCTGATCGTAGGCACTTCATTACTGGTCACACGATCATTGACAGACAGATAATCATTTGATTTTGCAACAAAAAACATTGGCTCTTCCAAACAATTCACTCTATGTGAACTGCAAAACGAAAAAATCAAGCTTTCCTGTGCATTTGTAAGCACTATGACTGCGACCATCGCTGAATTGTAATGTCCTCCTAAGACCGGGCAAAGGCAAGAATAATTTTGCTCTATGATCACCACACTTGTCGACAAATGCACAAGCTAACAATTGAATCTCTCAACACGATTAAGTCAAGTCTTCCTGCTCTTTTGATCCGGCTAGAGAGCCACTCTACATCGCTTTGATGACTTGTCCTCCATTTGAACACCAACATTTATCATAAATCCAAACTACCGGCAACGAAAAGCTTTGCAACCCATGCCTTATCGTCCTCCTCGTCATGGCGCATGAATTGCGGATGAGGTGTAACTCGAATAATAAATAATCTTAGTAGAATAAGAGGAGTATCATTCGCTGATAGTAGAGTAGATGTCCAGGAAAGGAAGACAAAGAATACAGTGATTGGAAATATGTGTTCCATTGTTTGTCACTAACTTACGACATTTTCATTGATTAAAAGAAAAAATTGCTCAAAAGGACAATTTGAAATAAATAATATGTAGATTAATCCAAAAAATCCAATTATTTATCAACCAACTTCCAGTTTTGTTAAAACTTGAGAAAATTAAGACAACTGAGATAACACAGATTCTCCCTACTTTTCACATTCATTTCTTCTCAACTAACAGAAAATTGCTATCACTATAACCGGTCACTACTGTCAGCAATGCTATCCGCATCTGATCGTTACACATCATATTAGCTAGTCAGGTACCTTCAAGTTTACATTATTACTATTCTTGTGCTATCACCACAGATCACATCAATTAGTCAGGTCATTCAAAACAGCAATTAGAAGTCAATATTCAGTAGCATACGTACGTTTGTGAAGCGGAACAAGTTCAAAATCTCTATTATACACTTTCCGACAATGCATTGACCGATGTTGTTATTTCATCTGAGACTGTGAAGTCTGTGGCATAGACACAACCTCAGAATATGCATTTGGGTGAGATAGCACGTTCATATGACGGACACTCACCTGCAGGAGTCTTGCAGCTCTGCTTAATTCCCGCATGCCAGTGATTTCTGTCGCGTCAAGATTGTCAACTTCACGGGCTTCGAATGTGATGTTGCCGATGTGAAGAAAAGCTGCCAGAAGTCGAAACATTTCCCATTGATCCTCTTCACTGAACATGAGTACTTTCATAGCGGATTTGATACCCGCAAACTCCATCGAATCATCACGACCCTCCACGACCACGTCTCCACCCTGAAGGGAAAGATAAACAAAATAACACTCAATATTTTGATTTCGGATGTTAATCAGATGATGTATTCCAGCGATACTTCATTCATCAATTGTAGGTGGTGGCATCAAGTCAAAATGTTCCTCGTGCCAAATCGTCTTAAAATGGTGGCGATGAAGATGCACCAAGATAGCGTCTCAAAATAGAATTAAGATGACAGAAGTTCTTTTGCAATAACCAAATTACACACATCTATTGAAATTCTAGCCAGAAAATCAATTGTCACTTGCATTTTGAAAGGTCTATTTAGACACATCTGTGTGAACTGAAGGAGGCTATTGATTTTCCAGCAAAACTACGAATCTCATTGTCAAAACCACTTTGATCAGGAGCCGTAACAAATCACTAAGCAAAGTTCTGATAATCAGAGTAATATTAAAGAGATAAAAATCAACTACTGAAATCTTGTCTTGGAGAGAGCTTATATTTATTGATCTCATATAAATTTTAATACTTTCTGCAGCGATTAGCCTTCCCACTAGGCAACATTAAATAATAATAATAAATATCTTTATTGTTCATACAAACAGCGGTATGACATACAGTGCACAGTGATTTCTCAGAACATTTACGTACAAGAAGCAAACTTAACAATTGAATTTCCGTACAAAGCCGACTGAGGGGTAGTAAAACTCGTGTGTGTCTTACACGACGGGAGATATCACGAGTTACAAAAACTGGGAAAGAGGGTGATTATGTACATGGGATGCAATTTTCACTGCCAACTTTCTGTAAATTGTGTCAAGCGACACTCTTAAGATTTTGCTCATGATTTACATTCATTTTAGCCCAACGACACGCAAGATTCTGAAGCTGTTGAAATTTCTTTAAGTTTTTACGATTAAATTCACAAAAGAAAGAAGCCCTCAGCAAGAAAGAAAGCCCTCAGCAAGAAAGGTGGCAAAGAACGAGCTGTCAAACAATGCGGCCACTCAACACAAGCGGAATGAACTTTCCTAACGGAGGACATGGCGTAGCAACACTTGCGGTAAAGATGGGTGAATTGTCGATCCCACCAAGTATCTTGATTTCGAAGTAAAAGCTACTATAATCAAATATTTAAAGGATGCATTGGTTAAAATCATTCTCAAATTTAATTGGCCCGACTGATCCATTGGATAAATCTGAATTTTGAAAACATCGACTGTAATAAATTGACTTGAAGAATGAGAATCAACTTCATCATTCTCTTTGCTCTTTTTCAACGAACAGTTCTTGTCATGAAACTACTGTCCTCATGTCAATATTGACGACACGTCGTGCATTCAGTGCAGCCATTTTTAACTTAAAGCGAAAAAACTTAGAGCCAAGAACCAACTGACTGCATGCGCACATGCGTGAGCTGTCATCTCTAGAGACGAAGGGATAACAACACCTGTCATGTTGAAGTCCCAGGGTAGACCCAACCTAATTTTGAACTAAGATCCCCCGAGAGTGATCACTGCAAAGCCAACCAGCAGGCGAATGAAAACAAATAACTGTTCTTTATTAAGATCAGATGCACTTATCACTCTCAGTAGAGAAATAACTACTAATGATTGCACTTGATCTCCTCAACCATGTATCAATAATCCGTCACGGTGGAAAGATCAGCTAGATTAACTTTATCGTAAAATAACCCATTCACACCAAACCTAAGTCAGGAACGTCCGTGGCAATGCTGACTCGATGCTTGCTTGATATATATTGCTTACTCTATCTCATTAAACCATTTCTTCTCCTAAATCATTCTTCAAACTTCCCGAAAATATAATGTCAACATCAAAAGTTAAGGTGATGAAATCACGCGATATTGATCATCTATCGTAAAAAAATCATTGAAACCCAAGGCTATATTATGTCTATAGAAGGAACCAGTTCCTAAGTTCTTAAAAATTTATTAGAGATGATAGAAATACTGCAATTGCAAGAAAAATATCTGGGCAAAAAGAAAGTGCTGTATTTTGCTTTTGTCGGCCTTGAAAAGGTGTTCGATCGGGCTCCCAGGGACGTGGTCAAGTGGGCATTCCGGAAATCGGGAGTTGAAGAATGGCTTGATCAAGCACTCATGAATCTGTATTAGGACGCCAGAGGAAAGACCCTAATAACTTGCAAATACCCGTGTAGTGTCTGTTCTGGTAGTGTCAGCTGTAACTCAATACCAGTTCCTGATCTTGGACTCACGGACGCTGTAGTGGTGTATAAGCATTTTGACAAGAGCGGCGTCGAACTTTTTGTGACAGATACTCGTTGTGAGAAACAGAGGCCAAATGAAGGAGTTTCCTTTAGAGGAAGCCAAGTGCAAACCGGTCAACCGCTTCTGCTATTTGGGAGAAATGATGGATTCCGGTGATAGAACTAAGGCAGTGACTGCGCAAATTCAATCAAGCTTGAATAGATTCCGAGAGTTATCGCCTATCCTGATCAGTCGTGCTACTCCATGCCGGATGAAAGGAAAGATCTATGACCCATGCATCAGAGCCTGCATGAAAACTGCAGAAGTGGCACTTCGCAATAGAGCTGTAGAAAAGAGAAGAATGGAGGTAGCCGACAGGAGGACAATCAGATGGATGTGTGGAGCATCTCTAGAAGATAGAGTGGCCAGCGAGTGGTCACTGACGCGCCTGAACCTGCGGTTTGAAATAGGAGCGTGATCTTCTGAAAGGACAAATCAACTAGGCGTTGAATCAAAATCTAAATAATAATTTCACATTAGGGGTTAGTTTGGTTCCACGAAACAATTCAATACGATAACTTGAAAGTATATTTCGGCATCAATTTTTTTCAATTTATTATATACTCACTACACGTGACGTGCATGTGACTCGCCTACTACAGCATCACACAACAAAATACGAACATAAAATGATCAAGTAAAAAAAGTTAAAGAAGCTAATTTACAATGCCACTTTGCTTCCGCAAGAAGGTCTTGATGTAGTTCGTCACAATTTCAGAGGAAGATTTCAATCCACGAATTTCAGGGGGCATTTTGTTCCAAAAGCTTGCACCATAGAATCGCATCGATCGTTGTCCGTATTACATCTATGTACCTACGCTTCTCATCTATGTATAGTGCTTATTCACAAGGAGGCAATATTCAGTATCATGAAATCTAAGGCATGGACAAGTCATTAACATTATATAGACTACGTCCAATCCAATTTTCATATTTTATTTTCATTTAATTTTCATATATCCAATTCAATTTTCATATTGGATTCCAAAATTTCACAAAACTCCATGCAAATTTAGATTCATAGCAGGAGCACGACAATGCACATCGAAAAAGCTTTCCATCAAAGTAAATTCAGCCTTAAGTATTTTGCGTGACAATTTTCAGAGATATTGTATGGCAATTAAGAGAAACAGCGGTTTCGATTGCTTCTGGAGTATAAAGTCCACACAAGAATTTCTACACAGATTAAATTCGACACAAGTTCATTCATTGCAAGTTTTCGATTTTTCAACCTTATATACGAATCTTGATCAAAAATTGATTGAAGATCACATATTCGCTATTATGGATTTGGTGTTTAATTCCTCAAATAGAAAATTTATTTGCATTGGATATGATAAGTCCTTTTGCTCAATGAAAAAATATAGTGGTTATCACTGTTTTGATAAACAGAAGTTAAAAGAAGCCATACATTTCCTATTATCACAGACCTACGTCACATTCGGTAATTTAGTTTTCAGGCAGATTAAAGGCATTCCAATGGGAGGAAATTCTAGTCCACTCCTAGCTGACCTATTCCTCTTACACTGCGAATATGTTTTTATGCAAAATTTGATAAAAACTAAGAAATATCATTTAGCACGCTTGTTATCACCTACATCAAGATACATAGACGATATATGTGTTGTCAATTATAAACACTTTAATTCGTTGATTCAAAGAATTTATCCACCTGACTTGTTGGCGGAGAGAAATGGTGATAACAATAAAGAGGTAGTTTACCTTGATGTGAAAATACAAATCTCACAGAACAGCTTGAGAACTTCAGTATATCACAAGGTAGATGACTTCTCTTTCTCTGTAGTGCAACTGACTTTTCCGGAGAGCATGATCCCATTACAGATGGCCCTTCATGTTTTCGCGTCGCAGGTAGTCAGATATTGTAGAATATGCTCGAAGTTACAAGACGCTGTACACAAAACTAACAAGACACTAAATATCATGAAATCTAGAGGTTATTCTCAGCATGACTTGATGAGTTACACAGAAAAGGCTCTCACAAGGCATAATGAATCGCTTCACAAATATGGTCTTTTCTCGGCTCGACAATTCACTTCACTCTGTGAATTTCAATGAGGCACGCGACCAACAAACGACTCACATTTTCCTTAATGCCTTGCTGCATAGGTGAATAAACGACTAACAATGACTTGTAGCCATCATACGGGGGGTGGGCGGTGAAGAGTGAATACAGAGCGCTTAGCGTGGCTTACGGGAGATGAGAGAGCTCCCATTGTTAAGTCTTGATGTATGAGGCGAAGTTTGTGTAAAGGCGGATTACATATTTTTCACACAGCGATTACATCTTTATGGGATTCGAGGATGAACAGGATCTGTTTACTTGAGGGAATCGAAAAGGCAAAGATTGATGTACAGGATTTGTTTACATGTGAGGATCGCAAAAAGCATACTGTATTTATTGATGGGATGAATTTAATGACAGGATCTGTTTACATGTGGGAAACGCAACAATTGAATTATGTCTGATTTATCTTTGTGACATATCTTTCAAGACATATCATTACCTATTCAGTATTTTGTCAGCCACTATGTGTGGGACCCCGCTCGTCTGGGTTTGAGTGTTCAGGTTAGGGGTCGAAACACAACTAGACGAGTACCTGCTGATGACTGACGGACTGCAGTATTATGTTTTATATCCCTTAATCGGTAACTGAAGTAGTGGTCGATGTATTGTAATTCAAATGAAGAAATGTGGAATTACATAAAGTACTATAGACGGATGAAGAAACTGGCGATAACAAATTCAAGTAAAGAAATAGTATTTTCCATGTGTAGTCTTAGGTATAGTGTGTATAGTTTCATTGCTTTCGGTGTAGTAGAGTGTCATTGTAGTTCTATTGTTTACCTCCATTATCCACTTATCCACTCTTACCATTATCCACTTCGAGTAGTGTCAGATATAGTTCACTTGTAATCAGTGTAGTAGCATCGTTGTATTTCCATATTTTACCTCCACTTTTCCAATTTTTATTCATCGGTTTCCTGTTGTTTTATAATATCCATTTCTAATTTCCTTAACCTATGGTGACCATTGTCTTATTCTATTTCCACTATCAGCATCTGTAGTCGGTACAGTATATTAGACGTCTGTTTTGAACGTGTATACGGTAGTGTTTGGAATCTATGGTATTAGTATATTAACAGCAAGAATGAGTAGTATTACAAGTCTTAAGATTTCCATTTTTACCAGATATTGGGCCAAAGCTGATCAATTTTAATTCGTTGCCACGAGAAAGCTACATTGAGTTCTTTTAAGAACTGATTAATCCAATGGTTACAGTAGCATTGCTTTTGTACACTTGCGGATTGGAGAACGCCATCAGTCCTCCTTAGGACTACTTTAACTAATAATTTAAATTAGTAAGCATTATATTCTATTATAAATGGCTACTGGGATGACTTTCATCATTGTATGAGAATAAAAAATCGATAATCGCGCGGAAATGCTCATGTATTTAAAGTCTTTCACTAGTCTGACAATTTGTTCTTCAAGGGCGGTTATCTCCTAGAAAACTATTTAGCGATTCCAGGAGATTTAGGAAGCTTCCAGGAGGCGCGGCAGCTAGTCATTAGGAATTATGCAATAAGTGGAGCGCACTGTAACAATGTAGTATTGAAAGGCAATAATAATAATGCTATCACCGCAAGAAAAATGTATTTCCCTATTATTACCATCACCTCATGCTGATTTCCTGTGCGGAAGTAATTCTGTGACAATACTGCGACATGAAGAAATACTAACTTGCTTTTATGAGCAATGAACTCATTACCGTAAAGGATTTTCACACTCTAACTGATTGAAGAAGGAATAGATTGAAAATTGTTGTCGAGTGAGCTGAAATTCAATCGACAAGTGAGGCAAGCATCTTGCCCCCTTGACCAGTGAGAATCTTCAGCATTTTCAAATTAAAATCTCCAGCTGTTGTTATGTCTTGGAAGGACGATCAAACAGCAAATCGAAGTCAATATAAAATAACATGTACAGAAATCCATGCAACATTCCAATCAGAGCTCGTGAGGATTCCGCAAACACTTGACCCTCTGTTATACTGCTTGAAGAGATAACAATGACTAGATTAACGCAAATTATGAATACGCGCCTATATTCAGGATTTCTCACATAAAGGGAACAATAAGCATTAAATTTCATGCACTGGCAATTTTCATACTGAAGACATTGTCTTATTAGAAAGCGATTCATTATAAAAACACATTTCAAGATCACTTGAACTGCTGCTGAATGTCCTGATATGCCTTATATTTTGATAATTGAGAGATAAAACTGCTTCACATTCCTTTAGCAATGGGCATGGCAGAAGTTCAAATTTGTCCCTAATCGCTTGCAATTAAATTTAACTGCAAGTACCGGTATTATTATCATTACACTTATCCAACATTAGAAGCATTAATAGTGAATAATCGCTATTCAATTAAAAAATATTTTTATCATCGAGACCTCTTTTTTTCAATGTGACCATTTTATCAATTTAAGACATGTCCACTCAATCATACTTCAGTGTTGAGAGCAATAATCAAAGTAGTAATTAGATGTAGAAAATTTGAAAAAGAAGGTTGAAGCATGCCAGCAACGAAGTCCAGTCCCTATAGTTTGGCCCTAGCGTCCCTGATCGCAAGGTCAGTGCCTATTCAGTAGATAAATTCACATTTTCTACATATTCGGCTTGCATAAAATTGACAGCAGTCTAAAGCTGATAAACCACATATTTCGATGAATTCCCATTTCACTGAAGAGTTATGTCGTTCATTTATCGGGCATTCTGTTTTCGTTGCTCAGCATCAGATCATCGCAACCATTCGCCTTGAAAGCCAACGCCCATCCGCTCTTCGTTACCGGAACGTAGCGAGACATCACAGTAACAACGGCAAGATTGTGCACGGCCTCCTCTGCAAGATTGCGTCACGCTCAGAAACGAACGCCAACCTTAAGCTTGGTGTAACAGGAGGTCTGCTGGTCAGTTTGTTAACCACTTACCGTGGTCGACATGTTTCTTTAAATTAAGTTTACTATATTCAACTTTGCAGCCAAAACAATAGCCTGATTGATTATCTATCAATACTAAATTCAGAAGGACTGATTACTCTATGTAAGAACAACGCATAATAAATGGATTACGTAGAGGTATTGGAAAATCATGTAATAGATGATCTGATGTAAGTCTATCTCCTCTGTATGGAATTTTGACTACTTCCGTCTCCATCTACACGGAGTTGCGATAGAACAATGTAGATATTCGAAATCATAACTGAAATCTTTCGACTTTGAGAAATGAACAGAATATCACAGTATATTGTTCAATAACCATTGAAGATCGAAAGATGTTATTTTAGTCCGTCTGCTACGAAAATATTTGTTTACACTTTTATTTTACAGATCATATTTACCTCCGAGTAGATAAAGAGCAGTTGACCAATTAAACACATAATTTAACAGTCAGCATTTCTTCTAATCACAACTAAGAATTCGTATAGGCAATCATTGGGCACAAAGGGGTTATGTAAATTAGTCACGAAGATAATGTGAAAACGTAATCCTCTCCCGCAACTGATATTTGCATTAAAACTTTGGAGACATCCACAGCAAAATCATATTCCTTCATGCGTCATTAATTAGCCTACAATACTAATACTTCATTACTGAATAAACTATATTAAATGTATATCTAAACATCCAATAAATTAAATGTATACTAAATCAAATGTATACTATATAAAAGTTTATCGACATACAAAATTATAAAATACTAGAATCGATTTTCCCAGTCCAGCCAGTCCACTTAGTCTAATTATCCCTTTGGCTATTATCTGTTCCTATCCATCCTAACAAATACTATCAATCTACACAAAAAACAAGTGCTAAATCATTGAAATCATGGAAATTGAAGTACGTACATGTACATAATAAAAGTCAAAGAAATCCACTTCTTTTTTTATGCAAGTACTAAAATGCGAATACTCAACAGAGAGAATTGAGTCGGTAGTATTTTTTCATCACCTGAATCAAAAAGTTGTAATCTGTGGAATGAGTCAGCTCTAATTCCTTCTTCTCTTGAGGCGTCATGCCGGATAGCATACAGTAGAAGATATGATAATTCCTTTCATCGTGCATTTGGGAAACGATTCTTGATTTCTCAAGGAGATATTGCTCTATCCGAGCGCCTTCGATGTAACCCTTCGTGTTGAAATGAATGTCGATATATTTTCCAAATCGACTTGAATTGTCGTTGCGTATTGTCTTGGCATTACCAAAAGCTGAAAGAGAAAGACGTGACATTATTGCATCTTTACTTCACATTAGTAGAGAAACCTGCAATCCATACTTCATTTTCCAGTGGGAAGAGAAGTAGAACAGGTCCTACGACACCAGCACTAAGCACGGCACGGAGACTAATCGTTCACCAGCAAGCAGTGTTGGGCATCAAGCAGTCGGAATCCAAACGCCCACTCATCAATTTCAATCACCTGTTGCTGAAGTATCTGGTCGGGGACCGACCATTTATTTGCAAGCACAGAGAAGAGAATAAGCAAACCGGTACCCATGTAATCAAACACTCTATCACCTAGAGCGCTGATCATTTACTGACAAGTTATCCAGCGGAAATTACACTCGTGGAAAATTAGCCAACCGAAGTGATCAGTGATGGAATTGAAACTACCGTTACTCGAGAAGCCACAATCGAAGACTGACAGTCCTCTGGCTGTCTCTAGGCTCCGACCAGCCCCTGGTCCCTAGGTAGCAGTTCTTTTACTGCCTTCAATTCGATTGAGGGTCTGGTACTTTAAGAGCAGTGCAACAGACAATTATAACTCATTCGGTGAGTTCCAGAGATGATAATTAGCATTTTCACATTTGTTGTCCATATTTTGTCGGTTTATACAATTATTAAGTAAAACAAATGAATCCGTAAACGAAGATTTCGGAGAATTTAGGGAATGACTTTGACGAATTTGACTATCCGTTTTATCTGAACCTTTTTAAAGCAATGTAACCTCTCTTCAAATTGATAGCAATCACCTTACAAAAGTCAACGCCCTTACAAGCCCATCCGTTGAAACAGCAGTTGAACTAAAAGTGATTCATTCAAGTTTGTTTTTGCATAGTTTACAGCTGTAAAGCTATTTAAACAATAAGTTCCGTCTTAACCATTGTAAAGTAATAATAACAGCTGATTCATGCGGCTTTGCTTGAATAATACCGATCACAAATGTAACTCGTATAGACCAAATGACACTGTCATAACTTGGAATGTCCGTACTTGGAATAATGCAACATTTACTAACTACTATCACAATGAATGTCTACAATCTACACTCGAGACTATTGATGGTCACTGCAAAAATATTTTGATTGGCACATAAATAACTTAGTTTCAGAGATAGTTATACGATTAATGTGCCGCATTTGAAATATGGATATCATGGTTAATATAAACCACCTTCATAATTTGCGAAATGAAAATTTGTGAAGATGAAACTATAATTTATTATATAATTATCCAAATAAATTTAATTTTTAATAAATAGAAAAAGTAACTAGTCCATATTTCAAGCTTTTCGTGAATTTGATTATATGATGAATTTTTGGCAGACAATGAAAAAATTCAACTCATCATAAGATATTGCGATACTAATTAACCAGGGAGCGAAGGTTGCTTCCTGTCAAATTAACAAATTTGGCTGTAATTTGGTTTCATAGCGATGGATGGATTAAACGTCGTTATTATTATTACTTGACTTAGAAACTCAACTGCGGTTCGGGTTTTTGAAATACCAGTATAAAAAATCAGTCATCTTGGAATCGCAAAATGTCTGACTAAAAGTATATATTCAGAATGTTTGCGCACTGACCGGGGGAAAGCATCAGTTGAAAGGGGGTCTACAGTCAGTCTTCACTTTTAACCAACATATTTTAAACGATTTGATTGCCCAAAAATTGATCAGCGTCAGAAAATCTTTCAAAATGATCTGTTATTACCATGTTCGAAAAACTCGATGTTTCATTAAATTCAGACCGCCCACGATTTGCTATTGGCCGAAAAATTGATATTCCCTGTGTCACACTACTGTGTGCATTGATCGAAATATGCATAAACTGATATCTATTGTGGTCACCTTTCAGACGGTGCCTAGGTGCATGGCCTAATATAGATCTTTTGTTTTTGAGATTGGTCTTGAAAGTCCCGAAAGTGTCATTGATGGTCGGCAGGAAGGGCATTCTATGTCAGCAGTGCTGACTCAGCACCTTCCAAGCCCCAGTGACGTTAAGGCTTCACTAAATAGGAGTATAATTCTTCCTCGATATATCACATTAGGACTTTTCTCTTAAAAAAATCTCAGCACCTTTACAAATGATGCAAGTTAAACTGTTAAAGGGGTCACTTTCGAAATAATATTAAATCAACTTTCCAAATGCAAAACATGCTAGATTTTCTGATTGATTCAGGTATAATATGCTGTAAATCTAACTGTCAAGTGGTTGTGTTTAGACGCGCTTGTAGACTGAAGCCACCCGTTGTGGTCAATCTTGTCTTGACCCCACCAGTTATCATGAAAAAATGCTTCAATCTGCGAACACGTGCACCACATACGGTGGAGAAGCAGTAAGAAAGTCAAATGAAGAGCTCACGCAAAAAAGTATTGAAAGAACACCTCAAATTACAACAGAAGACAGAGGCTGCGTCGGTTTGGCCATATGTTCGGAGAAAGAATATACATGTAGAATGGGTCGAGAAAGTCAAGGAGATCGAAATTGTTGGCATGCGCACAATCTTAAGTAGAAAACACCTGTCGTGATTTTATTGATTTATGACATGAAGAAGTGTTTATACACATTAAACAGATTCGATCACCAGAAGTGGAGAACCATCATCAAACGAAAAACGTACAACTGGAACACAGGAACGCCTAGGGAATGAGAGAGTGAATTTTTCTTTGAAGATCAAGGGATCAAAGCATTAGAGGGTAAAATCTTATTTAGCTATGGATGAAATCTTCACACTGAAAGTGACAGGAATCATCCGCTGTGCTTTGTATTCCAGTATCAACTATTTAGATCTAACACTTCGTCTTAGCAACTGCTTAAATCTCTTCGGTAGTGTTTTTGAAATATTGTATTGTCTTGCCATGTGTTGATCGATCATTATCAGGCACTATCGAAATGATTCTCATTCAGTTAAAAAGATAATCGTAGCAAGAAGCAAATTTCCTGTTTATCAATTCAGGCTAATAGAATTCAGCTAAAGGTGATTGCGATGTTTGAATCTGTAGCGACAGCACTCCCCGCTAGAAGAAATTTGAAGGAGAGTTGTGATCTTTTTAGTTTCAAAGTCTTATAGACTTACATGTATTTTAATAAATATATATTATATATATTACTTATCTTTATAAGTCTACCTATAATGACATTCTCAGGACTCGACCAATTGCACGGCAATGCACCTTGCCACTGTGCTATGAAGACCATGGAGACCACGATGATAATCTGTACTGATGCTTACCTTCCATAATAGGGTTGGAATCTAGAATCTGCTGCTCGATCCATGAATGTTGTCCACTGACTGCCGCCAAGAACTGCAGGATTAACTTGGTACTCTCTGTTTTTCCAGCACCACTCTCACCGCTAATGATGACACACTGGTCTCGATTGTATCGTTGCATATTATTGTAGGCATTATCACCTATGGCGAATATGTGGGGCGAGAGCTCGCCAATCTTTTTATCCCGGTACTCCTTGATCTGCTCAGCTGTGTAAATAGGAAGGATTTGATACGGATTTACGGCCACAAGGATGGATCCTGTATATGTCTGCAATTAAAAGAAATGAACACATAATTATGTTCGATGCTTCAGATAGCACCGCAGTTACATACTCGTACTTAGAGAGATTCGATTCAGTTACGATAAGAGTTGATTTATATTGCGAAAGTGGGTTTAAAAAACAAGATAACATACACTGTACATTGATTTCGTCAAACCATAACGGTTATTTTAAATTTGCAGCTGCATGAGGTTGTTCAACAATTGGGCAATGGAGCTCAACAAAATAGATAAAGCCAGATTATCACTTGGTTAAATACACGCCACGTGCAAAATGATAGATTTTTAAATACTGTACATCCAAATCACATACAAAGGAGCATAGTGCTCAAAACTACATTTAAGTGGTGTGAACTTGTGAATCGGGCCTTCTCGTCTGATTCCGTTGTCAGCGACCATGCGGTCGCTGATGGTCAAAAGTCATCCTGTGTTTTTGTAACAACTATTTTTCCCACTCTGTAAATGTAGCGCATTAATGATACATGCATATCAAGCAGAGAAAAACAAACATAAATACACATGCATATGACCCGTCATACATATTATATGTAAAACATGTTTATTGTTTTGCCCCAACAAACTCCAACTGATGCAACAACTCATAAAAGAACGAGTATTTTTTATCAATCTGAGTTCTATGCTGGGCATGAATATGGACAAATGCATTGACATCGAGGCTCTCTTACATCAAAAATGTCAACTTTGGTACGCTTTCGGCCTTGAGGTTACGGCAAATATAATAGCAAGCGCACAAGATTAGATTGCTAAGGTACGTCAGTTTACGAAGACAGGACGAATTGACTGTCTAATTCTGTAAACAAATCCTATTTATAACCTTGAATATTCTACAACACGTTGAATGAAGCTCTTCAATCAATCAATGTACATGAAAATCTCCCATGCTCAAAAGTTTAACAATATCGTTTCATGAATTCATTACTAGGATGCTAGCCACACCCTTTTTTAACCTCAATACCTTACTACTTAAACATCACCAAACGATTGCCGAGCATTCTCATCTCGTCACACGATTTAGGTTTGATATAGTGCGACATCAAGTATCGTGTATCATCTTGCTCGCACACGGATTTGCAAGAACCGAGGGATGAATGTCTCATCTCAACAGTGCATAGACGACTGCATGTGAATATGTCATTCTTCTGACATTAGAAGTCTGTCAATTGAATCACATAGATTTCCAGAAATTCGAATTTTTTGAATAGCATTTTGTAGGACTAGCAGAGCTGCCTTTGTGGTCACTTTTGCATCCCCATCTTCACCCCTTCTTCATATGAGTAGAACTTCTGCATGAATCCCTATGGGAATCCCACTGCAACTTCCTTGAAATATTTGATGGCAATAATTTACAATACACGCATGTGTTAGGTATTTAAATTTAAATAATTTCAGAGAATTTTGCATTCTCAATTATATAGACGTCTTACATTTTTTACGTTTTTTCTGGTGATCAATTTTCTGTCATTCTTTAAGTTAAGCCATTGATCAATTCAATCTGAGAGCCGCTGAAATCATCCGTTGTAATTTCCAATAATTTCTTCTCTGGTCTTGATCATGACTTTAAGTCCCTCCATATTGAAAATGAAAATATCTTTTTATAAAATTTGCGAGATATTTCTCCTAACATCTGTTGGCTATCTTCATATACAAAAGAAAGTATAACTGTTTAATCCAACATAAATTTGTAATTCACATGAAAACTAATGCAACAAGAAAAATTCATAATGTGCAATGTGGAACAAGCTTACGTTCACAGTACTGTGATCTTTTACATGAAATTTGATGACAATTATCAAGCATCTTTATCTTGAACTTTTTATAGTTCCGGTATGTCCATTTCTTGCATCTTTATTTGGGCAACGCAAACATTCTATCGGTCCTGTGCAACATGATTGTAACACGAAAACATTTATTGCATAACCCCCAATCTTAACTTTTGCTACAATGAAAAATTTCAGGTTTTCAGAATTTCAGACCTAATTTTCCGTCTGTAAAAGCATGATGCAATTACATTCCTTCATCAAAAATATCCCCATCTTTCCATTTCATTGATTAATTCCAAAATAACTTAGTTATGACAGGAAGAAACTATATTCATACCTTCACCTATGGTTCATTAAATAGAAAATACGAAGTTTAGACTTTAGCCTGACTCGCAACATGAACGAGTTTATGATTCCTACTTCAATAAACAGTGTGCTATTCATTCAATCTGTGCTCTTATGGATCAAAAAGCTGTAAAATTCTTGATTTAGATAAACGCAGTATACAGCAATAACGCTTATAAAACTCTGCATATTGTAACTTCCGCCATACTATTTTCACACACCTTATTTAGCATACATATCTTCATTCCACATTATTTATATCGTGTAACTGAGACGCATGGAGATACTTGTAAAGAATCTATTGCTTCTGGTGCAGGTTTTCACGAAGAGTAATTTCTGAAAAGAAAGCTTGTGCCGGCTTCGTTACATAGAAATTTACGCAAGAAGTTGTGCCGGAATCTGCAGATGGTTGGAACTTCCAGGATTAAGCATCTACTTGCTCAGCGATGACGAAAACTCATTTGACTTAGTGATTTAGTTCCTCCATAGTTACGATACAATTATCTTCACATCTTGTTTGTAAAGAGACTAAACTATGTCATATTAATGGGAGAAAACAATACTGAAATTATATTCAATAAAGTTCAACATCTTTCTCCAAACTTAGTCTACGTATATTTACTAATGCTCGTACTGTTTATTGTATAGCTAAATTACAGGATGTTAGGTGACATTGTCACTTCAAAATCTGTCATCTGAACATCCTACATGCAGATATTCCAAGTAGCATATACATCTATGAGAAGCAGTTTTATCCGAGAAATATTACGTCAGAAATATTGTGACAGCAATCACACTTGCCATCAGTGCTTTCGTTAACACTGTATGTAATATATGCAACATATAATACTGCTTTAGGAAAATAATTTGCAAATTTCAATAACTGGAATTTATGACATCAAGTATTTTACTCGTAAACAGCGATTCTCAAAAATAAGCAAAAGTACGTCTTAAATCAAAAAATATAAAAACAAGAATGCTATCAAAAAGAAAAATATTGATAAAAAGACCGAGGAGAACCAGGTAGACTATGTTGAAATGTCATCGAATAATGAAGAGACACGTCTAATGAAGCTGTTATTGCCGTTGCGATCCATCGAACAATGGCGAGAGATATCTTCCATGCCAATTGCCAACCATATACCATCTGAGACTGATCGCCTGTTACATTTATCAGGTGATTCCCGATATCCGCTATAACGCGGGTTGCATTTGGGCGCCAATCTCGACGTGTTTCAAAGCCAAGAGGCTTAAATTGAATTAAATTGATTGCTAAATTAACAGTAAAATGAGCTGAACTTAAAGGCATCTCAAATTACCATGATCAAAAGAGCACTATTTTTATATGAGAAAACGCAATTCAAGCATCTTCAGAATAGGCTCCGGAACGTTCGGTATCACCCTTTTGTCCTCCGATTAGGTCTACATTCCGAAGAATTTGCTTAAAAAATAAACACGGCATTTAGCCTTATCTCATCATCAAAGAAAAAACACTGCAAAGACAAACACGCTATTGTATGAAATAGTATTTGAACAGCATTTTGTAATATAACAGGACATGAAAGTGACTTTATTCAATTAAGACTGCGCCAATGCATTTCTCAAGCTAATATATCAGCAGGAGAATTCATCCCGTATACAACAGCGCCACATGTGATCGTCATGACAACGAAAACCACTGATGCAAGACAAACAGATCTTCTTTGATATTCCTTAAGTAATTATA
Source organism: Prostheceraeus crozeri (assembly GCA_907163375.1). Lineage (NCBI taxonomy): Eukaryota > Metazoa > Platyhelminthes > Polycladida > Euryleptidae > Prostheceraeus > Prostheceraeus crozeri. The sequence goes on along the minus strand of CAJQUW010003657.1, from coordinate 261,611 downwards.
TCCCCAGATACAAAAGAATTTTAGAATAGGTACTAGGTGCACGTAAGTAGTGAGCAACATAATGTAGTCCAAAACACAAGGTCAACGATCTTTCTTGAGACGATTTGCAATGTCATGGTGTTGGAAATGAGACATCAAAATTATGAGAAATAACATGTATAAAATTTTGCATGAATGTGACCTTTGGACAGAAGTAATCAGAGAGCCATATAAAACCTATAAATAATAAATTTTCATTTGCATGAAATTATGCGCAACATTTGAGTTACAAGATCTGCGAGTATGTATCCGACGGCGTCTCGCGTAAAGACAAAAATACATTATTTGCTTAATAAACATTACAGTATGAGAAAATTTTCAAACGAATAGACAGCTCCAAGTTGAATATTGTGAAAGTCAATATTATTTGAAAATACAAAATGACAGTAGTGCATTGTCTGGTCATTCTTGAAATATTCATGATAATTTGACAATCGATTAATTATATTCGTGTTATTCGTTAGCTATTGAATGGATGATATACACCAGTAGATACTGTTGTGCTAATGTTTTGGAATTCACAAGCCTGATCACAACAGGAATAATGAAATGATCCGTTGAAGTCCGTGGTCAACTCGTCATAGTCCCATTTACTGTGGTTTGAAAATGCTAATTGTCTAATTGTCATTTTTTAACTCATTATTAAGATACTAAAACACCATGAACAACTCTCATTAGTAACCTCCGTCTTTCACCTTAGAGAAAGAAGCTGAAAAAGTTGAACATTTGAATATCTCATTACTGGGATGAGGTGGTGGTGATAGTGGGTTTCTCCGACCCCGTCTCACGAATAGGGACGTGGCGGAGGCTGAGCAGGCGGTCAAACCACCACCGACGTTGCCAAAGGTCAAAAGCAGATCCCTAGCAACCGAAGATAGCCAGTCGGGTAGAAGAAAGGGTGGGACAAGAGTACAGTAAGTGGGGACATCGTGGTTTTCATCACAAATAGGGTAGTCAGATGAAGTGGACCTGCTTATCGTATGAAGATAAGCTTTGAGAAGTATGCTGTGTACGTTGCAACAAAGATACAGCGGGATGAAATTTCATTCCTGTCTGATCAAAATAACGTGATGCCTTCCTTTCAAGCAATATTATGGATTCCTGCAGATGAAGACAACTACAGGCATCAAAACTACTACATCACCAAACAAGCTGAATGCACTCGGGTGTTCAATGGCTCATTCTAAATCTTTGAATGGTGATAATGTATTTCCTGCAACCTTGTCAGATTAATCGCATTAGAGTGACATTACCTCTTAGGTGTAGCGATTGAAATAGACCCGTAGGACTGCCGTTGAGTCAAGAAGACTGGTCAAAAGTACCTCGTTACATGTAGGAATGTTAAGATGCCATTAAGGCCAATTCAACCGGCTTAATAGAAGCCTTTTGAGGTAATACAGTTGGTCCAAATGCCATATGTCGTGAAGCATTTTTGCAGCTAAATGATTTTCACAACGTATTACAATATTTCTTACATTGACATATTGCAATAATGCTAATCTTCATGATAGGTAAAATAATTGTCTATCCTCCCAAGTCAATATCATAAGCCCAAACGTTACATGCAAGTTTAATCATAATGAATTTAGACGAATCCTAAAATTTAATTTGAAAGAATTCATCTTTTTAGATCATAAACTTACCTCTAATGTTATGTCATCAATTTTGCAATTATTTTATGTGGAACCGTTACCTAGAGCAGACGTGGAGAAAAGAAGTGAATCACGATTAAACATGAATGGTAACTATTTACAACTGTCAACCGACATTTCATTGTCACAGTTACTTTTATTTATACAGGCCCTTTAGTACCATGCTTATACATCGATTATTTCAAATCCAGTTCAACCCAAAAGATTATCAGAGAGTGGTGATTATTAAAATCTGATATTTTGTAACTGATGGGTAAAGAAAACTATTATAGCGATTGCTGAAAATCATTATTATTGTCAATATGAATTATCAAGTTTGAACAGAAAATGGTTCTATCTAAAGCAAGTCTGGGTGAAATGTAATGTTTAGGTGAACCTGTGTAGCTTAGTCAGGGCCACATGTCATGCCTAGACAATTCTAGCCTACGATTACGGTCTTTTTCAAAGGACCGGTAATTCTTATTTTGTTAATTTATCCACTTGAAGTATAGAAGATGTCTGATAATTGTTGAAGTAAATGCAGCAGGTAATACATAATTATCACATGGCAATGACTGAGTGCACATTTTGAAGTATTCGCATTTTCAAGCTATAAAAGTAAAGAAGATTAGGAATGGAATGCTAGTGGAGTGTGACACCATCGATAGAAATTCTCTTGTTTTACATTGCAGGAAAGATCGTTAAAATCCATGGGCTGTTCCATGTAGCACTTCGATTTATGACCTTAGTATATGTTTCAATACAAAAATACGACGAGTGAAACTGCCACGAAAAATGCTGAAAATTTCTGGTATTCAGTGGAAGAATGACGGACTCATGCATGTGTAAACATCATAATGTGCAACAATTATGAAAAATATTCTTAATGCGACAGATGTTGTATTGCTCACAGTTCGTCACCAAAAGTCAACAATGTTGATATCAACACTGAGCTCTAATTCTGATTCTTACTTGATTCACTGATAAGGAATGACGTTGTGGAAACGTATGTGACTTCGATAGTTACTTGCAATACCTAATGATACATTTTCAAAATGAAAGTAATAAACAATATACATTTATTAAATTATGAAGGACACTTACCTGATCTTGTTTACATAGAATCTAAGTGTGTCTGTTCATATCCTATCAACAGTGCGTCTGGGAGACTTGTGCTTAATTCTAAATCAGGGTCAAGCTTAATGCTTCAGATTAGGCACACTATGCTTTCTTGCGTAGTCAGCGCTAAATAATAATAAGTAATAGGCGGCATTACCGATGAGCTACCACCAGCAGAAGCGTTCCCTGAGTTCAGCAGCCAAAAATTGCGAGGACTCACGTTCAAGAACATATTCAAATCCATCTATATCAGCATTTTCAGGGCATAACTTAGGTAATCAGACATCGAAAATAATGATAAATGATAAGTAGGTGGCTTACATAAATTTGATGTTGATTGTAGCGTATGAGGAGATTTCGGAGAATTCCTCCTTCGTTGAGATCACCCAAGGAAATCATATCTTCTACACCTTCCACAGATGAAACATGCATATGACGGATTTTCATCCCAGGCTTCAGCCAGAATTCCTGAAAATATTATCAAGTGTGTTGCGTTGTGAGATCAACATATAAAAATAGGAATTATTTGTAAGTCAGACACACAGTGAATTTTACTATATAGAAGTTGCGTGAGCGCTTGGACTCTGAGTTGAATTTGCTAGTTATCTGAAGCAAAGAACAATGCAAAAAGATTAATCAATAATCAAAAATTCAAGAATTCCGGGATCGGAGCACACAATCTTGATAGATTTTAATGACAAGTTTTTAGAAAGTATGACATACATGTACCATTTATATGTATAATCTGCTACATGACTCAGCTTTGGTTGCTTCTGTTTTATCATTATAGCTTTTGCGATACCGATTTCATATTTAGTATCTCCTTTACATTTTACACGAAATTGATTAGCTATGTCATGAATACAGCTGGTGCAATTATTTATAGGGCACTTCACTGCTGTGCTTGTTATTTTATGTTCATCGATCCTCTGCTCGTTTTGTTTTGTCAATGTATAGAAGGTTTTGAACCCCTGGATAAACATGGCACAAGAATTCTTCTACAATGCAAAACTTCAGCAGAGGTTCGACTTATTTTTTAGGGAAAATTTTATTTTACTTTCTTTGTATTGAACACTACTTTAGCATCAATCCATTTACATTTTTGTTGCAACTTTTAATAGGTTTCGTTGTATATGAATTCGCAAGCCTCGATGATCCAGGTAGCAAAACCTACAATGGCAAAACAAGACGAAGACTTCAGCAGAGGATCGATAAACATGAAAGAACGAGCACAGAAGTGAAGTGCCATGTAAACAATTGAAACGGCTGCTCATGACATAACTAATCATATATTACAACGGATATATTACATAGGAAATACTGATTATGAAATCAGTATTGTAGGTCGCCATCAAGTATAATATCAAATGGTGCACTTTGTTTGATGTTGAGTTGTAAATTTACAAATGCAAATTTATCATGATTGCATCATCCAATCCAATCCATTAGCAAGCAGGCAGCTCAACGCATTGGTAGTCTCTATCGTGCCAGCAGCTATCTTCCACCACAGACTGTCTGCTATCTTTACAAGTCCACTATTCGTCCTCTGATGGAGTATTGTTGTCATCTGTGAGCAGGCGCCCCACAAACGCATCTTAACCTCCTTGAACGGGTTGAGAAACGTGTCAAGAATCTCATGGGTGAAAAACTTGCTAGCAAGTTGCAACCGCTCTCCGTTGGACGGGATGTGGCTTCACTCACTCTCTTCTACAGGTACTATTTCGGTAGAAGCAGCTCTGCAGTAAATGAGTGCGTACCCAAACCTAAGATCTTCTCCAGAAGCACACGTAGAGCTAATGCACTCACATGCTATAATGTGAGCTTAGAACGTGCACGTACTGTGAGTCGCTCGAAAAGCTTTCTTGTTCGCACGGCACAGCTTTGGAATCAGCTTCCCCAAACCACTTTCCCTGACCAATACAATCTTGATACTTTCAAGAGGCGTGCGAATAGGTTTCTGATGGGGACAGTTTAATCAGATTAGAAGATCTGTTTTATTTTATTTTATTTATTTAAAATAATACAATTTGTTACTTTTCATTGAGTAACCCCTAGCTTCGTTCATGGCTCATAGCTGTGCTAGGGGTGAAAATTCAGTAAAAATGAGACTTGTGGTGCACGCCAAGAAGGTGAGTGGACCGTTGCTCGTCGTCAAATATGACCGGTAGATATTTCTATTAAGAGAAGCCCATTAGGACTTAAGTGCTGTAATCAGAATTGATTTCAATACAGCCTCTTCAGGTGTCTGACAATCTATCAACAAAAAATTCCTGACAGTTACAACTACTATTTCTCTCTGCTGGATTATGTTGAATACATGTAATGATCTTCAGACACATAAGTGAGGAACGTGTGTCTACTTAAGAATGCAAGTCAAAGCTGATATAGGGTTCTCAGTAAACATGACGTGAAGCTCATGATTATCTGAATTTCAGACATACATTTTGTTACGCTTGTTTATCATTCATCTTTGAAATACAGATTGCTATAATTCGGCGTTTGCGGAAACTAAGCTTCGAATGAAACATCATCCTAAATCTTGATATTGAACACACAGTAAAATGTCTTAAATGCTTGTATAACCGTCGTCATAAAAGGAAAATTAAAAATAAAAAATAATCTTCCAACGTAAAAATCTTCCTATGAATCCTATCAATAATACTAGTAATTAACATGCACAAAATAGCAGAGCTCTATATTTGATGTTTTCATGTAAACTTACATTGCCATCATCGTCGACAACTTGAATCTGACCGGAAGATGAATATTTGACGCGAGCACCAATTGGAACATCAAATTCTCCGGGTTTAACCGGTTCAATCCAGATGTGATCACCCTGTAAAATAATGACATTTAATGAACGACTCTATTTTATGGTTCGCAGCCGGGATGAAAATCAAGCCCGGGCTAGCCTGTTTAAAAAATTTGGAGCCCGGACTACTCGATGCTTTAAAGTTCGCTTTGAAGTCCTTCAAAGTGTTGCTATCAGTACACACTTTTCCATTCAAACATTTCTTTCTATATCTTGCTTTGTACCTCACCCTTCATCTTCGTAATGATTTCTTTGAGAGAATTATCTGATTTCGGAAGATCTGGCTTAAGTTGATGGACGTCTCTACTTTTGTCAAAAAACTTTTGTCATTAAAAGCAAGACTGTGAGAAGCAGCAAGACGCACAATCAAATAGCTTGTTGAATTCATCTATGGTAGAATTTGCCTTCACCAGAAATCATGTTAACCTTTGCTGTTTTTTGGTATCTCTAACTGCTTTATAGCGGTGTTCTAGCAGATTCGCATCATGTGTTTTGAGATGATTGATCTGTCTCCTAGTGGATCCTGCGTTCACGTTTTGCTATAGCAAAACTATGTCTTTTTCCATGCAATGATATCTTCAGCTACTATAATTTTTTTAAAATATGTTTTCGTAAATATCCGTTGAAATGAATTGTCTCCTTTCCAATTTTGCTTCCTCAGAAGAAGGTGTACACCGAAAATTTGGGAATAAATCTACATGTATAATAACGGTCTCAGAAAAGTCGCCATTTTTTTGAATTTTATTCAGTTAAAATATTCAAGTCGTAAAATCCCGGCGTTTCGTCCACCACGGACTTAATCATGGGATTCAACAAAGTACAGTCTCTAGGACGATGGGTTTACATACAGCTAATCACAGCTTGTCAGCTCATGCTTCCGATTCAGTGTCGGACCATTTGATTTCATGCAGTTCGCTTCAGCGATTCTGGCAAGAACAGGGTCGCTGAAGCTATCAATAAATTCGATAGTAAAATCTTCTAAACTAAGGGTCAAATTGTTATGAAGCAGTTTCCAAATTGGCGTGTTGTTTCTTGATTCTACCCATACTTGATTGTTTCAACTGTCAATAAACTGATTTCATTTTGATATTGCACGATTTCACATGTACAGTATGTTATATATAGCGACTGCATTACTCGTACATGTTTGACGTCATATAGAAGCGAGACCACCGTTGAGGCTGCTACCACAATATCTGCTATTTTCAGACATTCACGTAAAAAGCTTTCAAAAGTTTGATCAGTTGTTTAACATTGATTGCAGCTTTAGGTTGCATCATTTTGATGTGCACTCATTGAACTAGTAGTGATGCATGCGTTCCCTCCTGCCAACAAGCGCCATTTAACATAACCAGGGACGCTAAAATTTCCTTACTATGATGTTACCAGTACAACACGACTGCTAGCGCATCCAATGCACGTCAGCATGTTTGATGAATTGTCCTCATAAGTGGGCGAATGAGAAATTGTTCTTTCAGCGATTTTCCACTAAAATTCCATTGCGTATTTTAGGTAAAGACCGTCATTTTTAGTCAGGCTAATTCCTACAGCCCGGGACAGGCTCCAAACCCCGAATTCGCATTCGAGAATATTTCGGTTATTTCTTGTATTATACAACTCGGAGTGGACTCTCTGTCGCAAGTTCATAGTCTCGAGTCCTGTTCGACACAGGACGGGAGTTAATGACACTTTCTTCCTAAATTCGCGTATAAAGGGCTTAATAGCATGGATTTGTAGATCTTGAAACGCTGAATACAAAAATAAAAATTCTTGAGTGTCACAGCCAGCCGCTTTCAGTTATAGGCAAAAGGATTCCCGTTGGAATCCAATGGTAAAATTCAAGAATTATCTATGGATTGTGAAACACTTGGAAATTTTCGTACATTTTCTTTTACAGAAAAGAAACTATTTATCAGAATCGCATGAAATTTGAAGCATGATTGAGTTCAGAACAACAACTTCGATATAAAAATGGAAGTGAGTCACATCAATCAGTATTTGATGTCTGTGAGCCTCTACAAAATGAGTAAAATCGCTGAAATTAAGTCAAAACATGAAGTTTACTTATTTTGTAGAGGCTCTCAGACATCAAATACTGATTGATGTGACTCACTTCCATTTTTATATCGAAGTTGTTGTTCTGAACTCAATCATGCTTCAAATTTCATGCGATTCTGATAAATAGTTTCTTTTCTGTAAAAGAAAATGTACGAAAATTGCCAAGTTTTTCACAATCCATAGATAATTCTTGAATTTTACCATTGGATTCCAACGGGAATCCTTTTGCCTATAACTGACAGCGGCTGGCTGTGACACTCAAGAATTTTTATTTTTGTATTCAGCGTTTCAAGATCTACAAATCCATGCTATTAAGCCCTTTATACGCGAATTTAGGAAGAAAGTGTCATTAGCTCCCGGACTAACACGGTTCACTAGTGATCAGCATTAAAGTGATCAACATGTTGAAATGATGAACATGAAGGATACTCGACAGCCTTCCACTCTTTAAACATTCACAAAGGAGAAAAACAAAATAGAACAAGCTGCAGCTCTCCCAGATAAAATAATTATGTGTGGGAAACATAAAACGTCTAGATCAAAATATGATTATCAAAAAGTAGCAATCAAAAATTAAGAGAAGGAAACCTAACAATTTACGCAACACGTGATAGACAAAAATCACGATAGTTACTATAAACTCAGTCTAATGAAAGTTTCTGATTTATGATGTGAGCTTCATTTGATATTTGCTCAATGCTCGATGTTACATGATATTGTGTAGATGATGCATGCATTGTATATGATATTATGTAGATCATTTTCTTGGATGTATTTAGGTTTCTTTGCTTGAGAAGCAGACTAGCAGTAGATGGTAAAAATCATGAATGAATTTTGAAATTATATTTCTCCTTTTGCTTTTAATTTGCCTATTTCTTTATTTGAGAGCTGAGAGTTTGAAGACGCATCCTTCAATGCAACGGAGATGTTACAGTCGACGTCATCACATAGACCATTCGGGTACTTATGTAAAACACAGTGGATGCTCATTAATTATCATTAATGATTATCTAACCAAAGCGAGCTTTTAAAAATAAAATTTGATTTGATTTTATAGAGCTGATTTGCATGACTTCATCACTGGTGAACAGTTGCTAGTGCCAAAACATGTCCAGTTAGATTAGTAGCACTAACAGTGACACAAAGGGTTTCATTGTAAACACATGAGAATTGACAGATTCGATATCGTATTTCAATAGCATTGAGGAGAATCTATGGAGATATACCATTTAGTGCATGAGCATAAACGATGTGCTTAAATATATTGCAATTGACAAGCAATGCAGGCAGCAGTTTCACCTATTGGACGCAGTGGCATCAATCTATGCGGCAATAAGCACTCATGATGTTCACGTTGATCCAACTATTGCTACAAAGTACTAATAGATAAAATGTATGCATATTTTCTGTACGTTTTTTCAACATATTGTCTCCTGATTATCCGATGATTTACGACCTGTTTGTATGTTATTTTTACATTTGACAGGCTGCATTTGTAAACAGTAACTTTCATCAGATAAAAAATACGAATAATATGCAAGTAATTACAGTTTCAAGAGTGTAGGCTAAATTATACTTCTTTGATCAAAAATGCTTTTGGTATCAGTGCAGTATTTCTAAGTAAATAGGTTAATCTGCACAACAATGTAAATAAAAACATGGATTCCAATTATTTACTTTTTCAGAGAAAATCGTCACAATTGATATAGTTTAAAGTCAATGTTTTAATTATATTGTTTATTTATTTTGTGAAATTTACATCGAGTGAATGCTACAAGATGAGAAATGTAAGATATAAAACAAAAATTAGAAAACTTACATTCCTGAAGCACATATTCTTGGCGACAAGATGATCTAGCAAGCTCAGCATATTCCTGAGATGTATCTGAGATACAGCACTTGAATACTACACCTCCAAACGAATACGCACTGACTTGCACACTTCAGCGTTCAGGTATGCCTGTGACAATCGGCCGCAGATGTAAGTATGTGTACGGTATAGTACTGCTCTAATCGATCGTCTAAGGTATGGCAGGGAAGAACTTATGTATTATGCAAACCACGAGAGCCAAATTACTGTAGTAATCTCCATTGGCAAGACAAAAGAACAAGATTCATTGCAATGATGTGAATTCCGTGCAGATATTGACCTCTAAAGCTTTGGTGCATTAAAATTGTCCGATTGGGTAAAAGCAGAATCATATAATTCAACCAATTTAGCTGCACAATATTCACGTAATTATATTATTTTAATGAACTCAACCAAAAAGCATTTTGAGTGTCGCGGTGTATGCATTGCACCGCTACACATGTGAAAAACCGAGGTATCGATAAATATTTCAAAAATTTATGTTTTCCATAGCTAGCTTAATTATGAAGCTACGAAGACTATCTAGAGCGCAGAATTTTGAGTAGATAATAAATACAGTGCGTGATCCGACGCTCATTTAAATGCTATTGAAAGACTTGCAAATAAAAATTATCCCGCACCACTGAGGTTGTCTGAATAACTGGAAAAGAAGATATGCCTAAGTATAGTTATCACAGTAAGTATAGTTATCACAGCACTTTCAGCAGCTTGAATTCAATATTGGTAGAAATGGAACTAAGTTGATTCATAACTTCTATATAGGCCTACATACGCTTTGAATTTGAGTGCCCAATAATTCTGACAAAGTAGCATTTCATGTTTTTGAGCAGCTACAACTTGATTTGAATGAGCCTAGATAAATACCTGATCTCACACATGGTCATAAAATTCGAGAAGATAATTGGAACACACTAATTAATGTTTTTATCATCACTCAAAATATTAAGTTGTCCAAAACTCGAAACAAGGGGAAAATGGATCATAAATCGTGGAGTGAGTGAGTGAGCAATCAGTCTTTCATTTTTGAAATCATTCTTAAAAACAAGAAACTTTGAACAGTTATCTTCAATATATCAGACCACCCAGCCGACTCGAATTAAAAAAACGAATCCTTACCTAAGAAAAGAGAAAAAAAGCGAACCCATAATTTTCACATCAAGCAATGTAGAGTAGCGTTATAAAACGACATAATATGCCATCAAAACATACACTACCACGAATGTCACGAACCTGTGTAGATTGCGAATATTACTTGAGGGTAAAAAAATGATGAGTTGACGGAGTACCTCCAGGAGCTACAGCACCATGGCCTCAAAGTTGGTGTAAAAAATTGTGCATGTACCGGAACGCACTAAGACAAGGCTTTGCCTTCATGAATTGCTACATGACTTTTTTGCTAATAAGGGTATATTTTCCAATTCCTATATACGTTATTACATAAGATCATGCAATTGTCAATATCTGGATTCAATTGTCAACACATGAATGACAGCATGACTTAAGGAAATGGCAACATGACATGAAGTCACGTTGTCAACATGTAAAAAAGGCCTGTACTACGAAACACTTTTTTCTTGCTCTATCCAGAAAATCGAAAAATAAACGAATGCCGCTCGATAAAAGCGAAACTTCAGGCATATTTTCGAAAAAGCGAATGTCTGGGTGGTCTGAAATATTCAAATGATTTTTTTTCTGAACCGCCTAGAAAGAGATATTACACGGATAGAAAAAATCGGACCATCAACGCAGGAGAAAAGAGGACTAGATTTACGTTCGGCAAATGGGTCCACTGAGACGTAGGGCAAACCAAACAACTCTAGAACTCAAACGCTAGATCAACAAATACTAGCTACGAATTTTAGTTCATGCATTAGTTATAAGAAATAAAATTATGTGGAATAAAATTGTAATCACTGTATCATTAAGCTGGGACACGCGCTTTAATCGCATAAAGTAAAAAATCATTTAAAGATTAAATCATATGAATATCCTATTATTAAGTAACATAAAGTGAATGAATCAATACGTGATATCTTACAAATAATCGATATTTTGCAGATCTTAAAAAACAAATAAAGTGCCAATACACTGCAGTTCCAACTACTCATCAAAAGCTACAAATGAAAGATGATGTCTAACAATCATAAGTGAAAGAAAAAAGAATGCTGCGTCACTTTGTTGACAGAAGTAACTGACACAACAGTTCCATTAATCAAACGAAGGTATCATATTCAATTTTAAAGTAATGATAATAATAATAGCCTTTATTGTCTCATATAACATTCGGTGAGGGCATTACAACAGTTGACGATGACAATACAGAATTAAGAAGGAAGTGACATAGCAAAGAGGAACTAGAAATCCAACTTTATTTACAGTACCGAATAAAAGATTGGCTAAAACGTCGCTTGATAAGGGAGGCAACAATGCTGTTGATGAATGACGGGTATTTGCAGAAGCTGATCTAGGAACAAATAGTTTGCGAAGTGGATGGGACGTTGATCTAACAATTTTTTCAAAAAGTTTCAAACAACTTCTATCCGCAGTGGCCAAAAGACAGCTCTCACGGTTAGGTGAGTTGCCGATAATTCGGAAAACTCTCTTTTCAACTCGCGCCAACTCGTTAAGCAATTAGGATTAATAAGTAATTAGAAGAGTGGCAAAAACATGCATATGCATACTCGTATATTAGCAGAGGTCGAATGCATGCAACGTAGGCTTTAAACAGCAAGTCATTTTCACAACCTGCTCTGCGCAAATTTCTGAGAATATACATCCTCCTAGAGACCTTTTTTACAACACAACTAATATGTTCATTCCATTTAAGATTGCTACATAAAGCTACACCCAGGAAAGAGAAAGATTATGCACGACGTAGCAATGAAGTGGATGACAAAAAGATATCTTTCATTACGAGGTTGCTTTTTGTAATAATATCCATTACAAGATTTTTACTGTTGTTAACTGGCAAAGATATAGAAGAAGACCACTCCAATGATAGCATTAATAATATAACTTCAAATGAAGCTTCCTATGTTTGATTTGCATTCCCCTACTTTCTGGCTTACGCCTTCTTCTGGTGATCATCTGGAATTCTCAGAAGGTGCATATCAACCATTGAAAGAAGGCATACTAAAAATCATGATTGAGATATACGCCTGGGAAAGTTCATATTTTGTCATTCTATTCAGCCATAAGTCTTGAAAGCACTGATAGAAGAATATTTCACAAACTGATTTATAGGGTGTCCCAAAACTCCGGTCTTATCTTTGAATTAACCGTTGTGTAATCTAAGCGAACTCATTTCACTTCGACCTCATAAGTTCAGCTTTAACTTTCAGCTTTTCTAAAAAACTTAAAAACTGAACTTTTAGACTTTGGTCTAAAAAAACTTAGCCAATGGTCGTGCAACACTCGGCTACAAAGATGTTCATGGTCATGTTTTCATGAATGCAATGCCATGATGACACAATGGCATTAGTGCATTGGACTTCATTTTTTTATTTTAGATAATGCTTTTCAGGTTTAACAAAAATCCACAGAATTTTTATGATGAAGAGCCGTCTGTTTACCATACCAGAAATATACTTTAATCACATGATCACACAATGAAATGAAAGCAAAATAATTTCTTGAGAAATGATGGAATAATACCCACCTGATGCAGAACTACCATATTTGCTTTGACCACTGAAGTATTTGATATACAGTCAACCAATATTCAATTGTGCGTTGACGTAGGTTCCAGTCAGAACTATTAAAAAAATTTACCAGGAGGCAATCTCTTCTCCAATATCGAGCATAAACCCTGCTGAAGAAAAAATGCAAATAGGATCAACTAGAACCAAATTAGAAATCACCATGTGTATATGAATGAATCATCAGTAAGAATAAAAATATGTCATACTTCATGAACTAATCCACACCCATGACTGAAATAAGCAATTCAAAATATCTGTTAACACGCGTTGTTAACAGCATATCCAATTTGACCTGCTGTTTCTTTTGCGCTTCAAAAAAATGCTTAAACGGAATAATTCACAAATGAATATCAAATTTCAAAAATACCGCATTGAAAACAAATTAATGATGATCGCTTCGCTTATAGGCTGACAACTGGGTTTTCCGGAAATTCACGAACTGTCCCTATAAAACATTTTCTATGAACACACGAAGGACCAGTTTTCAACACACAGTTGTCACTATGAATTACTACTACTTGTATTAGCTTTTCTGCATCTCTAGTTGAGTCGTTATTTGCATGTCTTACTTACTACCATAGAAATTGACAACAATAAAACCTCTAGAATGGAAATTAAGCTTCCATTCTAGCGAACTTCAGATAAACAGTTTATTTCTATGCTTACTACCAATGATATTTGAGACAACTGTCAACAACAGTGACCGTTAATGCAATTGGCGCCGTAGTAGGCTCAGTTATATGAAATTTCTAGCTGAAAACAAGCCAAGCAACAAAACTAGGGAGAATCCTTTCTCACTGATGTAACCATCTGCACACACTTAATTGGCATTTCTAGAAAATGCAAGATATTGTCAATCGACATGAATCGCCATTAAACCTTACGACCGGTTTGAAAGTGTTTCCAGTGAGAGTACCAATAGCAGAATAAACTCTGCCAATAGGCATACCGAATCAAGTAGGCATTCCTGTACGGATTATTGGGAGTAGTTTCATCTGCTCTTTCATCTCATTTAGAAGAAACATTAGGAGGCAAATGCTGCCGAATAACAAATTTCCGGGAAAATAAGGCAGACCTGGCATTGTGCTCTCATGGACCCAGCAAAACAACTCTCACATCAACCCCAACAGAACTCAACTCGAACTCTCCACATCGGATCCCACGAACACAGCACAAAGCTATCACTCATTATTGACAAGACTCCACTTACAGCTCTCAACAACAACCGAATCCTGGGCGCTAACCTAGACACTCAACATGCATACACGACAAGCGTCAATAACATTTGCGAAAAAGCAAAACACATGCTCAAGATTTTCTCATGCTTCACTTCCACCTATTGGGGACAACAGCAAGAGATCATCGTAAGCAACTACAAGGCCATCACAAGTCCCTTCATGGAATGAACATCCACAGTCTGGTCACCAATGCAGAAAAAGCACTCAGGATCGCTACAGAATACTCACACAACACCTAATGACGAAAAACACGTCCTCCCCATTGCTGGACACCTCACCATACAAGCAAAACAGTTTTTAAACAAAGCAAAATGTCAAAATCGCCATTTCATATCCTCAAGCAACAACCATCACCTCTCAGACAACTAAATACCTACATAACATAAGGCCTTCTGTCTACTCTTCACTTAATTGACCCATCTGAAAATCACAACCGCACAATACAAAATATCTCGTGCATATGTGTGCGGAGCTCATCCGCCGCTGGAGTCAGGCGATTGGCCTGCCCAACTCCTGACGTCCACCTAGACCCCCTCCTTTAAATTGATCATTAAGTGCGTGCAATGCTAATCATGATTTAATCATGACGCTCGATGTTAAAACGCCCTCCGATGTACTGGTTAATATTTCTTTTCACTTGGATATGATTGTTACTGCTATATCGCAACATATCATCGTTGAATAAGCAGCTTTAGACGGTCATCGCTCTGACTGTCACGATATACGGAAATTCACGAAATATTTCAAATTAGCCGAAATTTAAAATAGATTGGGGTATTAGCTCTCAACGTTTCGGAAGAGTCTGAAAAGGACATTGGTGTGAATGACTCAAGTTGGGGCGGTTAATGGAATTCAAACAGTACAGATAGAAACTTTGGCTTCCTATGATTTTTTATTTTCTGGCAGCTTGACAATTTGCGGTGTGAGAGCACATTTCAAACAAGAGGAGTCTATAAATTTAGTCCGTCATGAAGAATCATAATGGTGTAAGCTTGGTTACGCTTTCGCTGAGATCCATGATTAGTCGGAATAAGTCTGTTCTCTTGGAATTATTTTTTTAGGAATTTCAATGGGGATCTGAGGTGCACGTCTTCGCGTCCTCAAGGTCAACGCTTCGATAAGTCTCCTTTTGCAAAGCCTGTCGGATGGCTCCTGCAGGTCATTCTCATTGGAAGCTATATTCTAACGACACGCTAACAGGAGGAAAATTCAGGCAGCCTCATAACACGTGATCACCCAGCTAGTTTTTACAAGGATGGCGCATGAATCTGTAGGTAAACGGCGTTAGCGCGATTGCAACCAGCTCAGCGTTGCTACTGAGCCTCGAGCCTGAATCCGCGCAGAGCCTTGTCATCCGCGCAGGCTCACTTAACCGTTAACCAGGAACCCCTAAACGCACTTTTGATAAAAACGAATATGGTTGTGATCCTGGGGGTTGAATCTGACTTTCTTTCTCAGCAAATTTCTCTCTGATATCAATAACGATCGGGCTCAGGCAACGTGTAATGATGGCAAGAAATCTTAAAATCAAACTTATCTTCCCAATAATAAGTGGTATAGGCCTATATAACTGTAGTTACTAATGGGCCACCAATGTATTAATGACCTTGTCCGCTTTCCCATACTATACACATGTGTTACATTTGACTGTAATAAAAACAAAGACTTATTGCAAAAAACAAACTATATGCTAACTTTGGAAATCACTTTGGAAGTCTCATGTTGGTACAAACAACCACACAAAAACTTATGCAATATAAATGTAGCCTACTTGCTGTCTTGATACCATATATATTCGTAATTTGACTTCAGAACGTGAAAACAATAACACAAAAACAAGGCTACCTGGAAATATCGAGTTGATTTTCGTTACAATTGGTCGGTATTGATGAATGTTGGATGAATAAAGCTCAGCTTGCATTAGATGGATTACTTAAAAAAGAAAATTAGCTTATTTACGTGAACATTAGCTTACACGTATACATGTAGGCTACAGCAATAATCTCATCACGAAAATCAACTCATATTTCCTGCTCAGATACAGCATTACACTGGAACTATTTGGGCTTTTTGGAGATTGCTGATGCTTCAGCCATGCTCTTTCTTGCGAAATTTCCAGCTCTTTCTGCACTTGCTTTGCCTTATCATTTTCTTTCCGCTGTCGTAAATCGGCCTCATATGCCGCTTTCGCATTTCTGCACTTTACACGTAAATCTTGGCAGATCTCAAAAGTGTCACTGGTGATTCCACGAGAAATCAAGTAAGACTTCACTGATATCAGTCCATTTAACGATGTGTCTTGAAGACGATTCCTGTCTTCTGTCACAATGCGCTTCAACCAACTCATGAGTCTCCCTGTATCGGCATTGCCATGTGGAAGCATCAAAGCCCGCTGTGCAACTTCACGTAATATTGCGTGGCTTGTGAGATCCAAAATTCCGGAATGTTCACTTCTTCCTTCATTTGCTCTGACAAGTAGAGTCTCCATTCGAGCCGATGTCTGTCATAATCACAGGAGACGCCAAGTTTCTTTGCTGCGTATACGATGTCCTCCTCACTCACGCCATTCTTTCTAGAAGGGTCAATGAATTGAACGGCTCGGATCAGGCGTCGAGTAAATGGCAGATAATGAACGAATGCCTTAACCAATTCACCGAAAAAGCTTCGAACACGTTCATAGAACAACGCAACTTGTGTGACTGTCAAGTGATCGTTTCTCAATTTCTGTCTTGTGTTTCGACCAATCAAAAGCTCGTGATCAGGCAGCTGTTTCTTTCGTGGAATATCATCGATCTGTTTCAGATCTTTCAGATCATCGACGTGTTGTTGCTTTACGAAGCATGACAAAGCATGGGATATCAAATCAATGATCCTTCCATACAGAAGATGGATGACTAAGTCCGATTTCTGGAACAGAATTTCAAATTCCTTCAACGGCTGGAATCCGAACAGGAGGAAATGAAGATAAATGATTGTATCATGGGAATTCAATGTGATCGCGATGTCCTGAACTGTCTTTCTCCTCTTTTCGGTTGCGGGCAATTGATCAAAGAATGATTTCAGAGCATCATACAATTGCACGAGTCGAGAAACAACATCATAGATCTGTAGCCATCTGGATGAAATATGCCGCAAAAATTTCAGAGGTTCCATATCTAGTAGCTTTTGGAACTCTTCGAAAGCCTTCGCGGATTTCGAGTTCCTCAAATAAAGGAACAAGTCTTCGAGGAATTCTTCTATGTGGGATATATCAAGTTTTTCCACAGCCTTGCACGCAGAATTGTGCACATGATGCAAACAGCATCCTCCGATATCCAGAATGTTAGGGACCTCTCCCTTTAGCTTTGCGATAACACCGCCTTTCTCTCCACGCATTACATTTGCAATGTCCGACATAACACCAAGACAATTTTCCAAGGGAATATTCCTGGACATCAATTGTGATTTTATTACGTTCGCGAGGTCTTGCGCTGCTGCTATGGACAGCTCTCCCATACCCAGGAAATCAGTGCGCGGTTGCCCATCCGATATGTACCTTACAAGAATGACCAGCCATTTTCTTGTATATCTGATAGATCCTTCAACTATCATCAGGCAGAAAGGAGCACTTCTCAACCGAGGACTTATTACATCATCTTTGATCCATGCCCCAATGCCGAATGCAGTCTTCATCCTTTTGCATTGCATTTTCTCGGCAATTTTGCTATCAGGAAACATCTTTTTCTAAGTGTCACAAGCAGAATCACTGAATCGGTATGACAAGTCATGTTCGGCCGTAAGTAGACACCAACGAATTTCACTGTCACAAATGTCATCCGATATATCAACTGCAGGAGTCTTTTTGAGCGAAGAAATCCTTCAGCGGTCGGGACTGCCGGATGTCTGCAGCATTTCGCTGTTGTTTTTCGGTGTTTCCATGTTCTTTGATTCTTGTAACACCTCCACTTTTGACATTTATTGTTTCACGACAGATTTTGCACTACACTTTTTCGTCACTTGTCTTAAATTTTTCTGCCCATGTACTCATTAGTTCTCCAGCGTAATCCTTTTCTGATGGCCAATTGGCAACAAACACTGTGCAGCGACTTACTTTCGGTGGAGCCATGCATACCTGTTGGACATAGTTTGAGTATACGGTATATAGGAACATGCTAATTTTAATAGAACATATGTAATTAGAATATGAAATCAGTCTTGTGAAACATGTACATAATAGACGCATGAATATCTGGCAATTAACGCTCATTGATGAGCTGCTAGAAATGAATCGCATCAATAAAATAAAATTGTGATATAGGACCTATGCCTTCACTAAATCACAGTCATTTACATATTTGCGTTTGAGTCTCATATACAAACAGGCCCATCGTTAGAGTTAGGCCTCTATCAGACTAGGTCTTTTTTCAGAAGACATAGTAAACACAACGTAGCTACATAATCAATGCATATTGGCCATGCTACATGAAAGGATGAAAAAATAATAATTGTTGTAAAAATCAATATATTGAAATCTTGAACAGGTAGTTTAAAGGCATTATACATGACATAGGCCTACATCTCGCATTTCTACTCATCAATTAAACAAGACAACATGCCGGCCCGTATTTGTAAGAAAATACATTAGGAATACAAGAAAAGACATTCAGTTATAGGTGCTGTGAAGACAGCCAAGCGCATTGATATTAAAGCACACTCTTTAAATTTAAAAAAGATACGGAAACTCACACCGTAGGATGATTAGAGAAAAGTTGAAACAACAAAAAACTGCCAGGCTAGCGACCTATCCACGTGTGGGATGTCTGTTATCCCTCATCCCCCGTCCAGTACAGATTTCAAAAGGTTTATGCTGGCCTGGGTATCTCTACTCCTTAACGAACATTCTTGACGTCAGCTATCAGCAGGCAATGAATAGCTTCGCTCCTGAAATGAAAGTGATGATGTAGTCCAGCACGCCCTAGATTTATGCAGTGAGACTGAGACTACAACTTTATTGAAAATAAATGTATGTGAGCATTTAGATTACATACATTGTAAGTCTGTAATTTGAAAAAAGTGAACCGAGTTCTAGTGAAAATCTGATTTCGAGCCGTTTACAACTACAAAAACCAAGTTAATTTTTCTCAGATCTCTCATCCGCGCAGAATCATGCTATTTTACAAGATCTCCGCGCACGCGCAGCTCAACCCCCTCATCCGCGCAGCTGCGCGGAACCGCGCAGCAGTAGCAACGCTGCAGCTGTTCATGGTTCCGGTTCAGTCGCATTATGAGATGGTAGCCTCAAAACTGGAGTTTCAATATTTGATGGTCTTCCTGATCCAAAGGGCTCATTCAAGACTGATAATGAGAATTTTTACTCCTACGTCAACGCAAGCTCACCAGTACTTTTTTTTCATCAGTACTATCTTTCAAGCCAAAAAAAGTTCGCAAGAGACAATAAATGAATTTGCCTGTCGCCTGAGAAGATTAGCTGGAGATTGTGAGTTTTCCAACGACGCCGAAATCTTGAGATGTATCCATTCTCGGTGTTTTCGATGATCGACTCGGAGAGCGTCTCTTGACGGAAGACGCATCAACATTCACGTTTGAAGCGGCTGTTTCGAAGGCTGAAGTATTCGAAATGGTATCAATTGAGCGGAACAAATAATGCCAATGGGCAACGTTTACAGAAAGAACGCGTGAATCTAGAGGTGAAATGTCGCAAAGCAAAGTTCTTAGCTACAGCAATAATCGAATCTTCTGCTTCAAGTGTGTTACTGCGGGAGCAAAGACTGATCATCCGGGTGCAAAGCGCGAGATGCGGAATGTCGTAAATGTGGACGAAAGAGTCACTTCGAAAAAGTTTGTCGCTCGAGAAGAACTTTGAATCGAGATCCGATGTGAGTGAATAAAATTGAGGTCGATGGTGAAGTTCCTGAATTCAATGCTTTTTCTGTAAGTTCTTGAAATTTGTGACTCCATGTTTAAACAATAAGTCGTTTGAATGTGTTCCAGACAACGGTTCACCTGTTAATACTATCCATAAAGATACTTGTCCTATATCGTCTACCTCTCCTTGCAATGTAATTTTACAGTGTAATACTTGATATTGTTGGGAAGGTTGATTTAAAAGTACGGTATAAAGCATATTGTGAAACATGCTTTATTCATTGTCGCAAATGTATCTGATGAACATCCATTACTTTGGACTCAGTTATGTCGCGACTTGGGCATTTTGACCGAACTGAATGTTTGTTGTGTTGAGGGCACCTGCCTGGATCCAATATCCGAACTAACCGATTTATTTCATGGTACAGGACACATAAAAGATATCAAATATAAAGGTTGACCCCAGTGCTATTCCAAAAACTGTGTCATTTCGCAGATTACCAACAAATATGTTGGATAAAGTCAAACAGCAGATAGAGAAATTGGTCAAAGATGACATTATCAAACTTGCTGAAAGTTATCAATGGATTTCTCCTTTAGTACCAGTGGTTAAAAATCAGGTGAAGCTACAATGTGTTGATTTTCGTACTTGTAGTATTTTTATACTTGTAGTCCCGCCGCCAGGACGAGCTTCTCGCGTGGAGCGAGACCGAATATGAGACTTCCACAGAATGTTCCACACCCTATGAATAATACAAAATTGCGCACCTTCCGAGACAATTCTATCGATCTACAAACAATATCAAAGAAAAAAGACATGTTAATTGAAGTTTTCGAACAATATTAGTTTGGTGTGCTTGCTCCGACTATGCGAGATCTATTAACTCGAGCTAAATAATTTTAGGCAGGATATGTCTTCATATCGTCATTTATCACGTTCTGTCAAGTGCTAGAAGCAACTCCATGTGCGATATTTGCAAGAATGTGGTTACATGCTTAAGGTTTGACCTAAAATTTGACCAAAATTCCATATGTACCTTAACAAGATGCTTGCTGAATCCAAAAAGGTTTAGTTTCTGTAAGCAAAGGCATATGTGGTTACATGACTTCATGCTCTGAAGATATATCTTGCCAAAAACCATTGCACTAGAGTTGATGGATCTCGTATAGTCGGTGTAAACACACCAAACTGGTATTTTGGTCGAAAGCTTCAATTTTCTTTCAATTAACAATTATTTTTCCTTGGCCTTGTCTATAGATCAAAGGAACTCGGAGGGTGCGCATTTTCGTAGTAGTCATAGAGTGTAAAACATTCTCGTCTTGGCGGCGGTACTATATGTATATTTATATGTTTCCACAGCATTTGGTAGAATCATTCAAATTTTATGCGTTTGTTCAAGAGTCTTATGTTCAAGGTGTCCGATAAGGTAGGGGTAAAGGAGCAAATCAGCATGAAAAACAAAGAAACAAATGAAAAATTATGAAATGGTGAAAAATTTCTGTAATTATCTGACTCCTGTTCAGTCCGACCTCGACTAAAATCTGCTTAATCGATGTCGAGGTCGAGGTTTGACCATCGAGGTCTACGAGGTCGACGTTGCACATGTAGCTAACAGTAGTACTCAGATGTTGTGAAGACCGAACTATATAGTGAGACGTGCTGTTATACTTGCTTTGATACACCATTATTAATGACTGCCGTTTTATCTGTATACGAAAATGATGAGATGAAATCTTCAAAGTCATTCATTGAACGCGGTTATACTGACAAATCTTTGAAAATATTTTATTTCCTTTTGAAACTGGAGCTAAGCATTTCAGATGATGGATTAATTCGATGCGGTATCGCATTGTTATACCATCAAGTTAAAGCAAGCGGTTACTTAGTTTGGTTCATTCTAGACATGATGGGGATGAGAAAATGAAGGTTCGTCTCCACAATTTGTTTTGCTGCCCGCACATGACAGAGCAGATAGATGATTTCGTCAAACAGTGCTATTCATATATTGATCAGCGTTCTGAAGCAATGAAAAAACAAAACACATTACACGAATTTGCAAGAATTTAAGCTAGTAGGAAAAACAATTATTTATTTAAAAACCTTTAGGAGGTATGACATACCGTTGTAATCTGCAGTGTGATTGATCTTAGGTTCATACTCTTTTATCATTAAAGCTTCTACAACATTTATATGATAATTACTGTTACCTTTATACCTTATGCGAAATTGATTACTTATATCATACGTACAATGATTACATGTATTGATATGTCTGTAAACTGCTGTATCTGTACTTCTATGCTCTTCGATCCTTTGCTGGAGTCTTCGTTTGGTTTTGCCAATATATTGGCTGCTTGGATCACCCAAGCATGTGAATTCATAGACCACACAAGACTTCAGCAAAGGTCCCGATTTGCATTTCAAAGAGAAATATGATTTTACTTTCGTAGTGTTGAATACAATCTTAGAGTTGATACCGCATCTTTTGTATATTTTCATCAAATTATTCCGTAATGTAAGCGATGGCTGACCAATATACGGTAGTACTGTATAGTTTACATGTGCATCTGCTGTACTCGTACATGTATCACTGTGCCCGTTGGAAATCACTGTGTTCTTTTTGTTAAGAAAGCTACGTACGATTTTTTCTACTGCACTCCGTGGATAGCCGTTTTTCTGAAAAATACTAGCCATGTTTTTTACTTCGTTATGAAATATTTCCCAGCAGTTCGATACTGTATATGCTCGATGTAGCATCCCATTAATAAGTCCAACTTTCCATTGCCTAGGGCAAACGGAGTTGTAATTTAATAAGAGACCAGTATACGTATCTTTAAGGAAAATGGAAGTTTGCAAAGTATCTTCGGTGTTAATGAATACATCTAGGAAAGGTAACTTGTTGTTGCCCACTTCAGTGGTGAATTTTAGGTTAGGATGTTGTCTGTTTAGGTACTCATGGAATTTGTAAATTTTGTCTACGTTATCAAATACGCATATGCAGTCATCTACATATCTGGAGTAGAACAGGGGCGAGAATTGTTCTCCCATCCAACCTTGTTCTAATTCTGCTAGGAAGAGATTGGCAAGCGTTGGTGCCAACGGTGAACCCATCGAAACTCCATCTGTTTGAGTATACATATTATCATTGTACATAAAGCTACCTTGTGTAGCGAATTTACATAGTTTTATGAAAACATCCTTACCGTATCGCGGTTTGTTGCTTGATTAATTGCTGTATACTAGATTAGCTGCTGTTAATAACATCATCTACAGGTATAATGGTAAACTGATTCCACGTCAAAACTCACTAAGACATTATTCTTATTTAATACCGACTGTTTTTCTTTAATTCTGTCAATAAATTCAGCTGTTGAACTCAGCAAGTACGTTTTATTGATGTGTTGTTTGATAATTGTATCGAGGTACTTGGCCAAATTGTAATTGTACGACCCTCTTGTACTAACAATTGTGCGAGCAGGAGCGTTAGTTTTATAATACAAATAAAAGGCTACACAGAACACTGACTAAACCAAGCTGCTGTCTTGGAGAGGAGAGAACATAGGTCGTGGTTGCTTTACATGGACGGTAAAATGAAAGCATTCAATCAAAGATATATCAAGCCTGCATAAGTGACAGTAGCAGTAAGAATGTTAATGTTGATGAGCACTATGACAAATTTATATTATACAAACATTTTGTCCATTTCAGCTTTCGAGTTTCATAGAAAATTTGAATGAGAACAAATTTCGTTCATACAATTACTGTCTGATTAAAACTTTCAATCAGCAGTAGCTGTGTTGACACGGGATCGTATATTTATTGGTAGGGCTATGCATTTTATTCGGCAAACAACGCACATGGTGTTTTTGGCAAATTATGCACAGTATGCTAAACGTTCTACATAGTCCTTTAGACAGGCAGAAATCGGTCTGGTTAGTTTTGGTAATTAGAAGTTGATATTTTCAAATTTTGGTCAATTCATTCACTATTGCCTATAGGATATAAACGATTTGCTGAATCAAGATTATCACCATTGAATCACACTTTTGAAGAGATCTTAGAAGAAACATAAAATTTCTTCGGATATGGAAGTTATTTAAATATACTTGAATACGAAGAAACTTATAGCTGTGTAAATATTGGTATATTTAAAACGTGAAGCACGATATGATATACATGAACATACAATTTCGTTGAATTTCGAAAACATTTGGAACTGTCTCACTCAATTTATATTTTACTTGATTTCGCGCTACCTAAGAGATGAACAAAGATTCAACGATAATTTCACACGATGGTGCATGAGTGGAATTATGGTGGCATGAATCAACACTGAAGTTTTCATTTGGCAATAAAGGAATGTTGATGTCATCAGCTCAAAATATACGGTACATATTGTGTACTTTTCTCAAAAAAGGATTTTCATGCTTAGCATTTAGCTGCATCATAATTTTTCTCGGTTGAAATCAGATCACTACTCGAATCTTACTTTGTGCATACGAGCTTGCCTACCAGCACCTGTTGATGAGCAAGACAGGCAACAGCATTCTCTTCAAGCTGTTGTCAACTATTCAAATCAGCTATTGCTGCAATACAATGTCCATTTTGACAACCTACCAACTCAATCATCAAAGAAAAAAGGACCGACATGTTAAGTAATAACTGTATGACCCAATGAATAAACCTGTAATCCATCACTGCATCAGTTAATAGGGCGAGCCGAATGGTTACTAAACCAAACACCCGTGTCTAGCAAACCTACTATAAATACAGGAGTTTTGTAGTACTGGACAAGTGAACATACTTCCAAACTATGAGCCTACGATTACATTAGATAAGAATAAAGAAAGGCAAAAAACAAATGTTCGGCTTCGCAATGATTTGAGAAGGCAAACTGCAGAAGCAATGCAGTTCTCGAATCTTGAAGACAGGGAATAGGGCAGACTTAATTATCTTTTTTATTGGTCACCGTACTGAGGAGACGATCTTCATGCACGGCACTTCTGCAGTCAATTGCGCGGAGAAATTGGTATAATGAAAGTAGAAAGGTTTACAATTTGCACAAAGAAACACTACAATGTAATTAGATTCAATTTTAAGTTCAAAATATCCAGTAATCAACATATGATTACGCTAAGACAAAAATTCAAATAAATCTAGCACCCTTATAAGTTCACGTAAATGTAACTATAATAAAAAACAAACTTCGACAAACTTATAATAACAAACTTGTGCTGCAGGGACTATTATTATTAGTTTGAGCCCCACAATTGAAATTGCACTGGTAGGTATCATCAATCAGTATGGTCTCAGTGCTAATTGTTTGAACCTTGATAATCTGCAAGATGGTTAGTTCAACAATAATTTTTCTTGCTGATATCTCAGTGAAGATATTTTTCCACACTTTAATGACCAGTTCATGAAGTGCTAGTTCAGCTAGTAACCTGCTGACCTTGTTGGATTCGCATCAACTCGTTACAGCAATCCGTGTCATTCGAAAATATACCACAGCTCCCAGTGGCGGCTTTAGCGATCATGCCCTTCATGCTCAGCATGACGAAGTATTTTGTCTAATTTTCCTCCACACAAATCAACGATGTCAACCACAAGAAAGGGAAAGTTTTGAATCAACAAAAAAACCCAACATCATTTTCAAGCTTTGACAACATTTGATTACTATGTCAGATCATGTTGCTGTGACATTAAGGTCATACTCAATTAAGATTTATCAAGTAGCTAACTTGTTCTAAAAAATGCAGGGGAACGCAAGTCAATTCGAGCATACCTCATTTGTTATTGGCCGGATCATCTGACGGGAGAACAATAGCAAAATCTGCGGATGACGATTATCATACTCCATCTCATGCCGTGGACGGGAAGCACAAATGATACGTATAGCTCGTTTCAATCAACTAACGGTAGCTGATTGGACGGCAATCTGCTGATTTTATCGGTGTAGTGAGATCATGAGATGTCTCGAGTCTCAGTTGTTTACGACTCATGATAAGTATCATGATTTGAAAGCAAAGGTTTTTGAGATGCTCCCCCATCATAAGACGGAAAAACGAATTGCATCAGAATTGTGTCCCCTTATGTTCAAAATTATTGACACAATTTCTGAAGGTATGGAAGCACGCTTTCGTGATCACAAAGATTTTGAATTTCTGGGCCTCCTAGACATGAATTTCTTTTCATCTTATCAATGGGATTTCCTTCACCATCTACTCCGATCTCTAAAATCTG
Organism: Prostheceraeus crozeri; assembly: GCA_907163375.1. Lineage (NCBI taxonomy): Eukaryota > Metazoa > Platyhelminthes > Polycladida > Euryleptidae > Prostheceraeus > Prostheceraeus crozeri. The sequence goes on along the minus strand of CAJQUW010003657.1, from coordinate 235,034 downwards.
CATATGAAGATTTTTTGATATAGCCTAAGTCGTCTCCAAAATGAATTAAAATTTATTTATCACAATGATGACTTCAAGAAACCATTGAAAGACTTATTAAAATTCATTTTCTCTGAGGATTTACAAAAGAGCTTGCCCGAAGTTGTAAAACTTTTGAAACTGTGTTTGACCATCCCTATTTCGTCAGCCAGTAAAAATTGATGAGCATGACCTAACAGAAATCCATAGAGCCGCCACTGACAGCTCCATATGACAAAAGAAGAAGCACCAATATCATCCTGGAAATATATTGTTAAATGAATGTTTAACACAACAAAATTCGCATATCAACACTTTTGCTGGAGTATGGAAAACACGAAAAAGAAATAAGAGGCAGTCTTTCAAAACAGACAATCACTTTTTCATTTTGGTTTTTGTTTTTCTCAAACATCAAATGTAATCGATCTATAGTGAACACATGCATCTAGTTAACCAATACCTTTTGTTTTTATACATAGATTAATAATATTGTCACTCTTCAACCATTTACATACAAACGCATATGACACCTTTCGTTTTGCAACTGACTTCTCTATAAAATCACTTATATAACTTCAATCAATTTAAGCAGTGGCAATAGCTACAATTGAGTGTTGGCTGTGTGACACCAATGGTCCATTAAAGAATGTCTAATTATTTTTGATTCCTGAGTTGATGAATCTGCAAGCATATTGCACGGAATTCGCATCCAAATAATTAACTACATTAAATTAACTTATTTTGCGTCATTTACAACAAAATGGCTGAACTAATCAAATTTTTGGAACATTCCTTCCGAGAAAATTTCGTTTTATGATGTGCAATGCGTTCGCTTGCGATCAAAAGAGATCCACTTTCTAGAATCACATTCTTGATACTCATTTGTCTGACATTTTAATTGACATAATTTAGACACATTTTAACTTAATGACACGTTCTTGATACTCATTTGTCTGACATTTTAATTTCCTTAACCTATGGTGGCCATTGTCCTATTCTGTTTCCAATACCAGGATTTGTAGTCGGCACAGTATATTAGACGTCTGTTTTGAACATGTATGCGACAGTGTTTATAAGCCAAGGTATTATTTTTATATCAGCAGTAAGAATGAATAATGATACAATTCTTAAGATTTCTATTTTAACACATATTGGGCCAAAGCTGATCAGTTTTAATCCGTTGCCACGAGAAACCTCCATTGAGTTCTTTTCAGAACTGATTAAGTCAACGGTTACAGTAGCATTGTGTATGTGCACTTGCGAATTGGAGAACGTTACCAGTCCTCATTAGGACTACAGATCCTTCAATTAATAATTTGAATTAGTAGGCATAATATTCTATTATAAATGGCTGCTGGGCAATTTTCATCATCGTATGAGAATGAACAGAAAAAGTAGTTCTAGAAGATAAGCCCTTTTTGGTGCTGAAGCGTCAATTTCCTGCCGTGGCATTGACGCATCATCCATGACCAGTGATAAGAATTTGGAAACAGGAAAGGTCTGCTTTACCTGGTTGTCATCAATTCTTGCAGGGATGTGATTCTTCCGTTTTTAACCGGATCTCTGTTCGCTCCCCCCTTTGCCTGAGTAGTTATGAAAAAAGTGTTATGCAGAACGAGAAATCGTTTTTTATATTCCATTAAACTGTATCCGCATAATCTTGGCTTCACTGTGCGGTCCCATTGTTTTAACCGGCGGCCCCTCTGGCTTCCTTTATCTTCCAAGTTGCACTCTTAGCTTTTACAGGCGCCCCATCGACTTCTTTTCATGCCCCCTAAGCATTCATGCCCCTCCTTTGGCTTTCATCTGCGACCCATAAGCTTTCGCGGCGTCCTATGAGCATTCACCGGCGCCCCTTTGCTTTCACCGGCTGCCCACTAGCTTTCACGGTGCCCCCTTCTAATGGCGCCATCTTCGCTTTCACCGGCGCCCACTTGGCTTTTACTGGAACCGCCTAGCCTCCATGGCGCCCCTTAAGTTTTCACCGACTCCCTTTGGTATCTGCTGACTCCCCCCTTCGCTTTCACTGTGGCCCTTGGCTTCTGCTGTCGTTCCCCTAGCGTCCACGGGGCGTAAAAACGTATAAAATGTGTTTGTACAAGGAGACAAACTTGGGCACCATTTTTGGCGTCATTTTGCCAAATTTGAATATGCTCATTAGGTGCATCCACCGATATGACTGATCAATGTGGAATGGAGACATTTTAAGAAAAGTTTGATCCTGTGTGCCGTTCGAAAATAATAGAAAGAGGAGAGGAAACGTAGTCCATTGAAATAATTCAGTGATAAAGCAGATGAACTTGTATTGAATATGTACAAATCAGCAGTTGTTATCATATTAGAGCTGCTGTTCCTCTAATTTAGAAGAATCAGAGGGCGCGCGGCACGCTCGACTTTGAGACAATCTAAAAGAAAACTCCTCCGGCGCGACTGGTACGCCGAGGGAATCAGTTGGGTCTGTACAGCATGTCATGTGCGTATGTGACGTGAAGGACATCATTGAAGCATAAATTTTGCTTGCATAGCTCCTGATGGTTACTTGCGACAATGTTGTGAATTTCACTTTGGTCGCCAAGGGGTTAAGTTAAGTTAAAGCTGGTGCTGCTGCTAATGTGAAACAAAAGCAACATTATGGAGTAGTGTGAAAGTAAAGCGATGTAGAGATGGCAAAGAAAAGGAGCTGATCGTGCAAAAAGGATGTTGGAGCGCGAGAAAGGTTCAAGTTTGCTTCGGAGATAGTGCTACTAGACATTCTCGGAATGAATCAACGGTGTTATTTGCAAAAGCCAGGTTTATTCCGACTCAAAGTGAACTATGAACAACCAATTACCTATAGTGAGACTATTCGCACGCAACGTTGCGTCGGATAAGCGATTCTATCACTAAACTGTTATTCGCTAAATGGTTGTAATTGGTTATCGGTGTGTGGGAATAGCCGGGCCACTGAGGCGTAATTATTCCGAAGAGAAAATTGGTGCTAATAGCCATAACCAGTGTCGTCTTCTGCGTACCTGCGAGGCCTTCGGCGCATCCTCAAAAATAATTTTCCAACAGTTATAAAAATGAAAAGTATCATCATTCATTTAAATTCGATAGCTTTTCGTGATGGCTGTGCACAGCTTTCCGTCTCAAAATCAGACGCTCAGCCTCATTGAACAGTTTTGCAGCTCGTGCTCGAATCACAGCTGTTTTCTTCGAACAATTAGACACACAATCTAGTCGTGTGTTCAGACGGAGCATTGATGTTCAGACAGCGAAAGAGAGTTGTGTGCGTGTGAGGCAGCAAGCGCACGCGCCCGCGCCCGCGCCAAAATTGGCTTTCCCGATAGACATAATGCTTTGCCTTCTCCAATTTTTGCAATGAAATTCTACGCAATTCTTGATCGAGGCGCGGTACCTAAATATAGTAAGGGAAGCGCAACCCAATTGTTCCTGGATTCGCTTGATGTAAGAGAGGCCACTACGTCAACAGTAGCAGATGGCTGACGTTCAGACAAGACTGCGATCAGATGATGAGCGTTCTCCAATGAATGCAGAGTAATACATCTGACTCGAACACCCAGATTCGGTAGAATTCCATAATTTGTTTTTGCGTTATTGATGTGATGCTATATGTTTAGTACTGCAGATGAGATCATAACCACAACTTTCGTCCGAAGAGAATATACTGAAAAGATGACAGTCGTCAAGCAAGGTAGGCCAACACCTGATAGAAAAAAATGAAAGTACTCACAGAGAATGAAATAAGAAATACACAAGACATTTTAATGCATCAAAATTTCAAACAAGTGAGTGGCTGACCGGCCGTGAGAAACACAGGAAACTGTTGTCCTTGCCTTCTTTTTCTCGAGATGATGTGGTCTCAGCTCCTTGAGTAAGGCGGTTAAGCTACATGAGCAATCATTTCTCATATGCACATTCACTTTGCCTTAAAAAGTTCGGGATATTGTTATCAAAAATTCAGCTTTTATGAAAATTAATGTTGTAACATAAAAGTGTTTGGTATAGAAATAGTATTCCAATGCCGAGTGAAGACCTATGGTGTGGGAGCACGCGACGCCACTGGCCATAACTAAATAGTGAGGATTTTTTTTAAATTTTAACAACCCCTTTCTCCATATAAATGGGGTAGGGGAGATTCATACAAACAAGATAGAAAGGAGACAGTTCATATACATCATAAAATTCATGGAAACACAAACTAGCTACAGTCCACAAACCATCAGGGTAACACCACATGAAACGATATCAGGAAACACAGTCAAGTAAAATGTCAGCCGCTCCATACTTCAACCACCTTGTGCACAGTTCTCCGCCATACGACTCTGTCTTCTGCGTCGCTTCTCCAACTTCTCCAATCTTCCTCCGCCTTCTGGAAATCTCTTTTGACACAGTCACTCCAACGAATTCTCGGTCTTCCTCTTCTTCGCACACTCATTTCTTGCTCCATTCGCCTGGGTAGCCTCTTCTCATTCATTATTGCCACATGTCCGGGCCAAGATAGTCTCTTTCCCACAATCTTCTGAGTTATCGTTCGTTTCAGTCCGACTTCGAGTCTCATTTCTGCAAGTTTTCTTCGGTCAACCAACTTCACTCCACACAACCTCCTCAGCCAATTGTTCTCGCACACTTGCAGTCTATCTTGCTGATCTTTGGTGAGTGCCATTGTTTCCAGACCATATGTGACTGCTGGAATTACACACACCTCTAACACTTTCCGTCTGATATCTTTCCTGATCCTTCTGTCTCCCAACACTCCTGCCACTTTCTGATAGGCTCCGACCCATGCTCTAATTCTCCTATTCACTTCCATTTCGCTCCGCCCATCTTCCGCCACCACACCTCCCAAGTACTTGAAACCCTTCGTCTGCTTTAGCTGAATTCCTTGCACCTCAAAACTTATGTCCTTTGGCTCCTTTCCGACCCACATTACTTCCGTCTTATCCAAATTGATGCACAGACCATGCCTTTGGAAATTCTGCGCCCACTTTTCCAGTTGATCTTGTAGCTCCACCTCGTCTTTCGTTATCACAGCTAGATCGTCAGCATACATTATCTTGTTCATTGCAACAATTCCATAATCAGAATGAACAAAAATGGACTTAAAGCACTTCCTTGTCTGAGCCCTGTTTTTATTTGGAAATCTTCGCTGATGTTATCTCCAACTATCACTGCCGCTCTGGTTCTTTCGTACATCTTTTCGATAAGTATCACCTCTTTCTCTCCAGCATTTAACCATCTCAGGGTTGCCACCACTAGGGGTCTAGGAACGCTGTCATAAACTTTCTCTAAATCTACGAATCCTATCGCTATGTTTTCTTCTCTTTCAATCGTCTTCTCCATCTTCTGTCTCACCGCAAACATACCATCCGATGTACTTCTACCTTTTCTGAAACCTTGCTGCTCCTTTCCAATTTCGTGTTCCACGTGTGATCTCAGCCTTCCGTCGATTATGCGCTCCAACAATTTCATCACTTGACTTAGAATAGTGATTCCTCTGTATTTCTCAGGGTCCTGTCGACTTCCTTTTCCTTTCCAAATGGGGACAATCAAACCCAGCCTCCAGTCCTCTGGGATTTCCCCTTTTTCATAGCACAGCCGAAAAAGTCTAGCTAGCCATTCAATACCTGTTTTCCCCGCTGCCCTCAACATTTCGGTCGTTATTTCATCCTTGCCAGTTGCTTTTCCTGTCTTCATCTTTCTCACTGAGGTCTCTATTTCTTCTGTCTTGATTTTCTTCTCTACCGTCTTCGATCTCACACTACAAGGAAGTTCAACTTCGCTGCGCCCTTCGTTGTTCAGCAACTCTTGAAAATATTCTTTCCACACCTTCGTGATATGCTGCGGACACGAAACAATCACTCCGTCTTTGTTTCTTACATCCTGGACGGCCACCACATCCTTCTCTTCCTGCTCCTTTGCTTTTGCGAGTCGATAAATTTGTTTTCTTCCTCTATCATTCTCTATTGCTTCATAGAGCCCTCGCTCTGCCTCTTCTTTTGCCTGTGCCACTACCTTCTTTGTTTGATTCTTGATTTCCCTATACTTTCGTGTTAAAACCTCCTTCTTCGCTTTGTCATCACTCACGCTTTCTACCTCCTTCTAGGCTGTTCTTTTCTCTTTCGTCACCTTTCTGACTTCTTCATTCCACCACCATTGCTGTTTTCGACGGGCCCCCATTCTTTCCATTTGTCCTGCCGACCACCTTCTCTGCTGCTCCGATGAATGCTTTTCTGAACAGATCCCACTCCTCTTCGATTCCACCAGGGGTTTCGCTCAGTTTACAGAAGGCATCATTGATCTCACTTTCGTATTCTTCTAACCTTTCTCTCTTACATCTCCACCACCTGATGATTTTCCTTCCCATTCGTTTCTTTTCTTGCCTCTCCGTATACCGTAGCGTCCAAACCTGTGGCTTGTGCTGAGTTGTCACGTGTTCACCGGCTAGCACTTTGCAGTCCTTGATCCACTTCTGGTTCTGTTTCATTACAATCCAATCGATTTCGGTCCTGTGCTCCCCACTTCTGTATGTGATCTTGTGCGATTCTCTTTTCTGGAAGAACGTCTGAACTATGGCCAACCCATTTCTTTCGACCAGCTGCACCCACTCTCTGCCCTCCGCATTTCTCTCTCCCCATCCGAATTGACCAACACTCCTCTCTTCCCCTTGCATCCGTTGCCCGATATGCCGATATTTATTCGCAAATATTCTTTTGAATTATTATATTATTGCTAATCCTTTATTCGCACATATTAGTACGTGGAACAACGAGTTCTTTGTTTCCATGGTAATTCCACACCGATAAAACATCTTACGTAGGCCTACAATTGAATGTATTGAGATACTTAAACAAACCACTGAAGTTATACAAAGCAGATGACTTGAAATTTAATTTTTCAAGTCACATTATATTCAGTGAACATGTAAGTATGAAAACATAAAATTATTGAATAGTAAATTCATAATAATTGTTTTATCATTACAGTGGCATCTTGATATTTGGCAACGCTTCTTCGTTCGCTCTATGACGTCATCAAGGTATACATGTAGAGGCTTAAACAAGGAAGCTGTTGGTAAAAATATATGATTATTGTGCTTATGTTAATGGAACACCCATTTTTATCCATCACCAGTGATCGAACGAGTAATGGAAGGAATAGCTTTCTATACTTATATGAATCTTTAGTTTCACCATGACATAGCGACATGGCCCATCGCACATATTTTGCCATTCTGAGTTAATTCAGGAGTTCTTTGGCTATGTTTATGTATCTTGATGACGTTAATGAACGACCGAAAAAGCGCTGTCAAGTTCAAGGTGAAATTGAATAGAAAATCTGTGCTCAACAGTTGTTACTTCTATGAAATTCAAATATCAAGACAATGTAATATTGATAAAACATTAATTGGGCTATTATGAATTAGTTATTTAATATTTTTATATTTTCATGAATGCATATTCATTGACCATAATGTGACTTCAAAACTTGCATTTATGAGTCAACAGTTAAACATAATTTGAATGATTTGTTTGAGTATATCAATACATTCGATTGTACTTCAAATGCTTATTCAAAAAATTTAACGTGGAAGCAATGAAATATTCTCACGCAATAATACATGCGAATAACGGATTAACAAAAAAGTAATTATTCAAACGAATATATGCGACTGAATATTCTCACTACTTAGTTGCGTCTATCGCTATTCATGTTTCTTACAAAATTTTTGAGTCCGAATAGCCTCGAATCAGTGGCAGGGGTGGGCCGATGTGACAAAACGTGACAGCATGTAGCAATTTTTCATCTCAAAATAAAGTGTTACAAAATGTGCTTTTTCTGTTTGTGTGACAAATTCATGGAAAAAATATTCTGACAAAATATGAATTAACAACAATGAAATTAAATAAACGATAGATCAAATTGCCATGCAAAAGATGTGCGGCTGGTAGGATTCGAACCTACGACCAAGGTTAACTAGACCTGCGCTCTAACCAACTGAGCTACGATCCACTTACGCGACTCTGTCAAATATGAACAAAGTCATAAAGGAGCATTTACTTCATTTCAATGAAATAACGAAGTCGTGATTTCTAGGCGATCTTTATTCTAATGTTCCTATATTCTTTGATGATAATTTGTATTAGGGACATGCAAGATTGATATTTCCCCCTTTTTTGCTCCAAATCGCGACTTGTTCTTGCGCCGCCAGGCAAGTCGTGTTGTTATTTGTCCGACGTTTCGAAGTTGACTTCGACGTGTTATGTGATGGCCCAATTGTAACATTCATTGTATGTGGCCATAGGTTTCTTGATTGTCATGTCGAGATCGTAGGAGTCACTGTGAATGTATACTTCTTATAATGCACGCGTATGTATTTATATTTACCACTGATCTGAATACAGAACAAAAGTGATAGCAATCGCTATAAAAATGAGTGGCATTTATTCACTGAAAACGAAGTTTTCCTCTTTTCTGTGAAATAATATGGTCTGTGAATTCACATTGTGAAACATCTTTGAGTACGTGTTTATTGTGCAATCATATTTACCATAAGTAATGAGTCATAAATAAATTCGAGACTATAAAAAGAGTCAATTGTACTAAGACCACTAGGTTTGAATGCAATTTTTTCACTTAGAACAAAGTTAAATGTGTCCCGGTTTTACCCATGCTCTGTTTCGTTATTACAACAAATCTCGGGGTAAATGTTGTACATCTTCAATAGCAATTCTCCACATGGGAATGAAATGATGGTTCAACGTCTCTACTTCCCATATTGAAGGTTTGCTGACATAGGTCAGACTTAAATCTGGAGACTTGTGATATTTTAGCTCGGATGCCCTTCCTCACTACTTCCAATGGCACTTCCGGGGCTTGACCTCTGGACCAAAAGATCGCTAGGCCAAACACTTAGCCATTGTGCCACGGAGACCACCCATATGGAACTATATAAATAATAATAATTAGTAGTAATTCATAAATAAACGATTTTGTCCCGTTATAACCCCGTTTGACATATATTATAAATATTACGTCAAATGCTCCACTTAAAAAAATCAGCCTTTAAGGCAAAATTTATAACTGCCTGGAATCTTCTGAGCATCGGCATATGTCACATTTTGGCCATGTGTTTTCATCAAAATGTGACAAAAGTTGTCTTTTATGTCAATAAGCATATGGCAAAATGTGACATCTGCGTCTATCAGTATGTGACAAAATGTCACAAATCTCGAATATCAAGATGTGACAAAATGTTTCACAGATTCAAACATGGCGGCCCAACCCTGCCATGGTCAAAATGGATGGATAGGTGGGTGGATAAAGTGTGTTAATTAAAATTTTGCTGAACTATGAAGTGATGCGTAAATATTGCTACTGGCGAAAAACCCGGCCAATTATTTATTTTTCCGAGGCGGCCGATGGCCGGTTTCTAAATTAATCATTTCCGGAAGCTAGCGCTTAAAGGCCTAAAAATCGGCCAATTTCTTCGTATCTTCTTAAATTGCAGTACGTACCCTAGATTAGCAACTACTAGAAGTGCCCGGTGAACAGTCTTTCCTTAGACTAGGGATCGAGAAGCTATTGAGCGCGGATTTCAACATGAAGCGTGTTAATTTCATTGAACATCACAAATGAAGTAAAATCAGTCATCAGGAAACGTCTATCAATCGCCTAGCGTCATTCTCTAAATGGCTCCTACTTAGGATGACGAGTGAAAATTTTGCTAACTGGGAAAAAGTATGATAATATGGACTCCATGGAGACCTCAACCTCCGAAGTCGAGGACACGGATAATAATTGCCGCATTAGTGCTTTATAGTACTACACAAGTTTCATGCCCATTGTGGTACATCTAGTGTTTCATCCTAGTGAAGTTGTTTTTGAGATGTTGAAATGCAAGAAATAGTATTTGTTTGACAAATCGGATTTTTAGACAAATCGGTCTAACAATTTATTTATTTTTCCAATGTGCCCGGCCGACTTTTTTCGCCAGTACAGTTTTTCATATGTTTTCAAGCTTGACTGTGCAAAATCTTTTCCCCAAAATTAACGATATGCATAAATGATGTTATACAGGGTATTTCAAATAGAAGAATCCGATTTCATTGGAGTGAACCCATCCATCTATGGCAGGTAAGAAATGAGAAGAAACGTGAGAAATTTGGTTGGGTGTGAGAAAGCGTGAAAAATTGTGAGAAGCAGGTAAATATGTGTAAGAAAATGTGAGAAATGTATCTTTTTGAGAAAATTTGTCTTCAGCTCTATCCACTTTCATCAGATCTACTTCTCTGCAATCATCATAAAGTGCTTGGTTGCAAGGTTGATGATCAACAAAATGCAATAATGTTTTCTTCCTTCGATCACATGCGTTGAGCATCAGTTTTCCTTCGACATGCAGCCTATATTAAGTTACAGAGGGTTGTGAATTCGCGTGCTTCCTCTATTGGAGGGGCTATAATTAGGACATCCAGCTTTATTTGGACACATCACCTGAGAATAGAGCACAACCCACCAAAAATTCCTGCTATTTAGACACTAAGCAGCCCTATTCGGGATACTTTTCCTTGCTTTTTTGCTATGGATTTTAGCACTCTTTCCAGCATCAGCGTGTTCTCACAGCTCCTGTCCTCATCAAGAAAGCCTAAACTCGAGTAAAAGAACAGAAGCGTTGCTTCATCACGAAAACGTGCTTCCATGCGATCAGTGGTGACGAGTTATCTATCATGATTCATTGAAGTGAATCCTTCCGTTTTCTCAACGAAAAGAGTGGAGCTTTGAATGAAGAACTGCATTAGCTGTGCGAAGTACTCCATGCAGGGCAAAGATAGACTGTGTGGAATGAACATTGCGCACACTGTGTCGCGATGAACAATATGACATAGACGATTCCATCGTGTAAGCGTAAGTGATGAAGAGGAAGAATACCTGTCGGGCGATCCATAACCGATGGTCGGGGAAAATAAAGTTCACCAGTGCGTTTATTGCGGTTGTAGGTTTGGGCACTGCAGAAAAGTATTGAAACGTGTGTACATACGCAGTACTTAGTATTGCATTAGTATTTTTTGCTTTGCCTCAGTATTATGAATTTAATTGTTTGAATCAAAAGTTTCACAAACAAATGGAAGTCAATTAGAAGCAGTGGAAGCAAGTGTACAACGATGGATCAGACCCTAAGCGATGGTTGCATTATTGACAAATTGTGGCCGATTGGAAAGATATTCAAAACATTGAGGTGTTGTAGAATTGCAGTGAATGTGGTTTACATGAGAGCTATTGAATTTTCTGAAACAGATTACTTGGGTCTCGAATCCAACAATTTTATTGTTCGCTGTTGGGTCTGAGGCCGGACCCATTCAGACCCAGGCATCCTGTCTTATTAACGATTGCAAAACAAATATCTGTCATCCAAGCGTCAAGCACCCGATCCAAGCGCTTAATTCAGTGCGGTCGTTGAACAAGAAAGGACCAGGGGCAGAATAGTTCCAAATATCGTGGAATCTTCAATAATTATTGCAGATCAATAGAAATAGATAGAAATAAGAACAAATAAAAATTACTTAAATAGAACTAGCTTTTCAGAAATTTACTTAAAAAGCTCATAGTTAGAAAAATACTACAACTGATGAAAAGCATGACCCTCATTTTGTTGCAAGTTGATTTGTGGATGCAAACTGAAGCTACAACATGGTCTGTAGATATTCTGAAACGTTGAAATATACCATCAATGTATAATCCAGCAGATATTACACAAATAATACTGTATTTGCGAATATGTCAGATATACTTGACATAATTTCGTGATAGATCATTTTCCATGTCTACAGTGATAATCGCGGGACAATCAATGATAACTATGATAATCAGTCTCTCATATCCATGTTCCTATCTGAGGCACTCAGAAAATTCGTTCCCTGTAGTACTGTGTTCGCATCCATTGGTTTATTGGTTTTATCTATCAACTATCATTTTGTATTACATGTGCTAGAAAATGAATTCATGATGTTTGATTTGACTTATGTTGTGATAAAGACATTTAAATAAATGCTTTACTTCTTTTCAGAATTATGGCACTTAATCGACTTCTGAAGCATTGGAATCCATTGACACTGTCACTGCGATCTCTTACCGCGACACCCCTTCACCTCTCAAAGCACGATCGTGTTTCTGCACCTTTAGAATCTGAGGCAGTCGTGAATTTGAAGGATCAGTCCGTTGGCCAGTCATTCCAATCGCTCAGTGACAGCTCTGATTTGATGTCTCGAAGGCAGCGCCCCTATGAGCCTACTCTTGACACGAAGGAGCGGTTATTGGAAATTGCACGTCAAGTTTTTAAATCAAACAGTGACAATGATGAATTGCTCTCTATGAACCTTGATGACCCCACGCTCAAATTTGAGTTGATAACTGGATGTATATCAGCTTTTCATAGAAATGTTGCAAATTCCTGCTTGCATGAAATGAAGACAGTTAGTGATGTTTTGGATCATTTTGTAACACCTGTGTACCATGAAGATGGACTCTATTTTCTAAGTGAACTTGAAGATCTGCCTGAGAATTTGCACATTCAAAAAGAGCCTGTTAGATTCAACCCTGCTACCGATAATTTGTTCAATGGAGTCACTGCTTACCCCGGTAGAGACACTCTAGTCGTTGATGTTCGTTTTCGCCGAAAGTATAAGGGTTTGCGTGCGGACCAAACTCGCAAAACAATAATCAAATAAAGTTGTGCAAATGCTTTAGACGTAATAAGTGTTTTTGTTTTCACAATTAGGTGCAGCTGTCCATTAAGCTTCGCATCGGGTGCGCATCTTGAACGCTAGCTATTTGATTGATTGAAGACAAGAGGCATCAATAACAAACAAAGAGTCCACTGTCAAAGGTGCATCAGAGTTTTCGGTGGTATCACTAATCAAGTCAGTGTCTATAAGGTAACTGATGAGTTCAAAAATGTCAAAATGGACATTCAAACCACAGTTAGAAGAATCACACATTTTGGGGTGGCCTCTCCCCCACCCACGTTTTCAAATTTGTCTAAAATCCATCGAAATAATTCAATCATCACAAAATTCTAAGTACGTAGACTGCTAGTAAGTCATAAAATTCTAGTAAGTAGAATGCTTTCTACTCACTATGGATGCACTGGATTTGGAAATTTTAAATCCGGCCGGATTTGGAGATAAAACAAATCTTGCATTAAATTGAGTGAATGTTTTTGTTACATAGTACATGTAGAATGCATCTATAGTTCCTGAATTGGACGTTTAAAATGCACATTTGAAAGACATGTTGCCTTACCTGCAATTTGTCATCAATTTTAGGTTTTATCAACCGCAAACTGATTTACTCAGGTGTTGTGACAACAGAATTACTGACTTGTAGGTACTTTTATTCTTAATAAAATGAACTTATACCTGTTTAAAGTGTTCTCGATCCTGGTACAAACCAGGAAGTCATTGCAGTTCAACATCGACAGTCTGCTCGACTACTTCAGATGCATTAATTCAGAATGATCTCAATCCTCAACCATCATCAGAACAGTCTACTATCTATCATCAAAATAACTCAACTTCTAACACTGTTGACGTGATCAGGCTCAGTAGGTTGGGCGGCTTAATCTTATTAAAAAGTTCACAGCAAAAATACGACATTGGACCGAATCCCCTCGGACATATGGATTGGGTTAATATTAGACTAGATCGAGTTAATTTATATTGTAGCACTAATTTTTTCAGTAAGAATATATTACCTAGCTGATAGTCACGTCATTTGATGTAGGCCTGTCGACAATAAAAATTCGAAGGGAGGACATGAGAATTTACACAAATTCATTCAGTTAATTTCCCTGATGAAGCGACACATTCATTTCACAACGTAGCGCAACATACATTTTAGTCATTTCCTTGTACAAATGGCGCCTTCCAGAAATTAATGCCATTCGGTGAAAGAAATCGGACTGTGGTCACCAGATGAATGATTGATTGGATGTATCTTGCATACAACATATCCATTTTATATAGCGTCACCCGGGGCAATTATGAGCACTTTGAGTAAACATCGATTTTTCTAGAAGTCATGAAACTATATCTACAATACAGTGATGGATTATGTTAGTGCAATTATCAAGCTCATTCAACATCATCTTAATCAAAGATATCGAGCTATTCTTCATATCAAAAGGTATAGTTTTCGTGCTCATCCAAAATATAGTAAAAAGGGGCAATTATGAGCAGCAAAGGGGTAATTATTAGCAAAATTTTAAAAGTACTATCCTAAATGTATCTAAGGTTAAAGACATATCATGTCAAGTTCTAATACGATTTTTGGTTGCTTATCGATCAATATGTCGCTACCTACATGTACATGTACGAGGCCTACCCAGTAAACATGTGACGTCAGCGGGATGTCATGACGACGTCATGGCCCACGTACGTCTTATTTGACAGTAAAAAAGACGTCACAGCGGAAGCATCACAGGACGTTAGTATGACATCCCGCCGGGACATCCAACGTACGTCTTCAAAGTGCTCCTACGAGACGTCCTAATGAGTCACTTGACATCGTGACAGACATCCCATTACCATACTTAAAACTAGTTTCAATCATTTACCCAATTATGAAGATAACGAAAACATTGGAATCATCTGTGGATAATTATATTTTCGCAAATTATCTAAGTATTTCAGTTTGCATACACGTTCCACTTGAGACAAAAGCATACGCTGATAAATCACGGATTCTTCTTCGATATTCTATTGACCTTTTGTAAGCACGACGTAGGCCTACCTGAAGTAAGAAACAGCAAAATTTTAATTAGATCACAAAAATTACATACACGTAGGCATACATAAACAACGCTCAAAAGAGAAATCACTATATTAGAATATCAATATCTAATATGATGAAATTGCTCATCAGAGGTATCGAAATGCATGCCTATTGAATTTGAGTCACCATAGACCGTAGAGGCTTCGACATGTAGGCATAGGGCCTACATTGAATATGAACAATATATAATTCTGTATAGTTCGTAAAATATAAAATTTCTTTGACATGAGGCACAACTAATCCAAAATAAATGTTTCTTCATGCTTGTTGCCTAAAATCTAGAGGCTATCGAAGCTAAATTATAAATTGAAGACATAATTAGAAACTAAAATTAGACTAAAATTTAAAAAAACATCATACATTTTAAAATTCACATTGTCATTATATTTTGAATGCATGCAATGCTCTGCATCTGGACAGAGACGCAGTTTTTGATATATTTTTGATTTTTGACCATCTTCGGATATTTATCGCCTGTAATATTAGATCATGAATTTTAACATGATTTTGCATTAATACTGTACAACCCAAAAATTTGACATTCATATAATGAGAGAATTCCTTGTTTATATAGTATTTCCTCTGTTTTTCAAGCAAATGCGGGACAAGCGACCATCATCTTCCGGCTATAATTCATTTACACACAATTAATTGCACAATCATGATAAAACGAATCATCATAATTATCAATAAATAAAAGAAGCCACTAGATTTATTTTGATAAAATTAAAAACTAATTCTTGCACAATGTCTTTCGCCCACTCTTATTCAAGTACAAACGTTGACTGAATATAAAATACAAAATCTAAAATCATATAAGCTTACTTCTGCAGTAACATATCTATGAACAATCCTTTTGTTCCAGATTCATTGCTGTAAGTATGATTTCAGATTTTGTATTTTATATTCAATCCTGCATATGTTTGCACTTGAATAAGAATGGACGAAATGCATTGTGCAAGAATTAGTTTTTAATTTTATCAAAATGAATTTAGTGGCTTTATTTATAAACTGATTTGCATTGATAGGAGAAACTCAAATTTCGTCTTTGCTGATGGCTGCGGATTATTCTATCTCAAAGCCTGCTGGGATTAAATTAACAACCGTCATACATGACACCCATCGTCCCACTGTACGTGCCGGGTAATTTCGAGTTTCACGCTTTACGTGATCTATTACGGCAACGTAAATCGAGGAAACTGATGGAAGTAGTTTATAGTGTGACATCCGGCGCGACGCTTTGCTTCGCTTCGCTTGCGCCGGATGTCACACTTTTGCGGGTTTTTTCAAAAAAATCAAAATTTCAAAAAATTTCAAAAATTTAGGTAGACTTCAAATTTCACGTGGCTGAAGGCCGAAGGGCGAAAATTTAAGCGTTTTTAAAAATACCCAATTTTTCAAATTTTTCAAAATCTCAAAGTTTGAGAATTACAATCGGGCGAAGCCCTAGAACCTTCGGTTCGATTTTCACCCTCGCTTAAATCATGACCGTTCCAGGACACCGAAAAAATCATAAAAGTTGAGAATCTCAAATTTGTGATTATGACATTTTTCATTGCTTAAATCATGACCGTTCCAGGTCATGTAAAACCGGACACCGAAAATCATAAAAGTTGAGAATTTCAAATTCATGAATTTTATCCATTTTTCAGGTTTTTAAAATATATCATGTGACTTGCGAACCGAAGGTTCAGGGCTTCGCCCGTTAAAAATATTTCTTTAAAAATGGAAGAAACAAAAGTGGATGAAACAAAAGTGGAAGAAACCGCAAGAATATATCCTTCGTTATCATATGAACGTAGTTCTACTTTAATGGACATTGAAAAGATTAACATTGAAAAAATGAACAAAGAAAAACACAAAGATAGAGTACGTTATATGAAAGATAAGGAATCTCAATTATTATTAAGATTAGAGCATTATAAAAAGTTAAGAAAGAGATGGTCTAAAGTTAAGAATGTAACACAAGGAATTGGCATATTCTTAACAATAAGTTTAGGTGCTTTGACAATTGTTATATCTTTAGGTGTTTTAGTAATTCCAGTAGTTGCTACAGCTTTAACAGGTACGGGTGTTTTTGCAACTTCACTTGTTACAATGTTAGATAAATCTTTAATAACTAAGAAACGAAAATCATTAAAAACTAAGCATTTACATATTAAAGAAGTCTATGATAAACTACATTACTACTTTCAAAGAGTATGTGATGATAATGTTATTACGTTAGATGAGATTGAAAAATTTGATCAAATAGCTAATGAAGTAAATCAAATATCATTTCAATTACAGTCAGAAAAAGTTGATGATAAGAATAAACAGGATGGCAAAATTTCGAGTGATGGTAAAATTTCTAATGAAGAAAATGACAAAATTTTTTTAGAAGAGCTAAAAACTTTAAGCGAAAATTTAAGCAAAACTTTATTAAACAAAACTTTATTAAACAAAACTTAAAACGAGAAAACTTTAACCGAGAAAACTTTAAACGAAAAGATGTCAAACAACAAAGCAATAAAAAAATAATTTGTTCAGTAAAATGTTTTTGTTGTATTCCAATGTTACCACAAAATTCAAATATTATATTTTAAAAATGGATAAAATTAGAGCTGATAATTTTAAAAGAATAAAACAATTAGAAGAGTTAATAAAACAAAGAAATATTATGAAAGAAAATCATCTTCAACATAGAATGATAAAAGCTGGTATTCAATCTGATATGTTTGAAAAAATGCAGCAAACCGAGCAAGTAAAAACTGATTTTGAAAAAACTATGAAACCATTTAAAACTCTTGAAAAAGAAAGTACAAATAATGATAAACAAATTGATATAACAGATCCAGAGCACAAAACTATATTAGATGACTATGGATTACTAGAATCAAACATTAATAAGAAATTACCAAAATCTATGCAATTTGAACATTCTATTTCATTTATAGATGGAAAAACAATACCTAGATTTTATCTCGGACAAAAAGAAATATTTCCACAACCTTTTCGAGGTATAATTTTTTCACCAGATAAATCTCCTTTTAATTTAGATAGAAATTTTGTTAATCTTTTAAGAGGAGCAGATTTAAATAATTATGCTGTAGAAGATCTCATAAAATATAAAGCTATGTTAGACAGAGTTGGTGCAGTAAAATCTCTTAGACGTTATAAACAATTAGAAAATTTATTATCAACGGGAGTTAAAGTAGGGAAAGGTTTATCTGAAAAACAGAAAACTGAAACAACTGTATTTTTACCAGATGATCCACAAGAATTACTAAATAGATTAAATATTTTAATATCTGCAATAAAAGAAGGACATAATTCTAGTTTCAATGAAATTCATGCTATATTGAAAAGACTGTTAGAAAAGAATATTCTAAATGAAGAGGATTATAAAAGTATAGCCGGACATCTCTGATGTCCTCCAGGGCTTCGCCCGTAGCTGAAATATGTTGTTGTTTTATTTTTTTCATAAAAAAATATTTATTTAATTTTTTTAGTTTAAAAATGTGTTCGGCAGATTTAGACAAAATTAATAATCATTTAGAAAATTTGACAGAGATTTTGGGTTCATCAAAATTTAGTACGACGTTAAAAATTATAACAACTACTTCATCACACACTTGTAATTTAGAACCCATTCTACATTTGGAACAAAATAAAAATTATCAAATTGCATTGACTAGTTTCTCTACATTTAACACTATTCAAAACGTTATCAAAGATGTGAATGATCAATTTAGATATTCTACTGATAAAGGTAAAACATGGAAAATACTAACTTTTCTTCCTGGTTCTTACGAAGTTGAAACAATATCAAATGAAATTAAGAGACACTTAGGTATATCATTTAAAGATAAGAAACAATTACATTTTGCAGTTGAACCGGCAGTTAATAAATTTTCTCTTACTTTAGACGAAAATCATCAAGTTGATTTTAATCATGATAGATCATTGTCAAAGCTATTAGGATTTAATAAACAAACCTATAGTCAAGGTTATCATTTAGGTGAGAAGATTCCAAAAATAACTGAAATAAATTCAATTGTTGTACATTGTGACATTATTGAAGGTGGATATATAAATGGTAAATTATCAAATTTAATATTCAGTTTTCCAGCTTTTACTGTACCCATTGGTTATAGATTAAATGTATTTCCACAAACATTAATATATTTCCCTATTACAAGAAAAACTATTAACAACATTAACATTAAAATCACTGATGAGAAAGGAAAGGAAATAAATTTTGGAGGTGAAGAGATTATGATAGATCTTTTGGTTCGAGAGGTATAAACTCCCGTTCGGGAGGTATAAACTCCCGTTCGAGAGGTATAAACTCCCACGCGAAGCTAGAGAAGTTTAATTTTCTTCTTCTTTAGAAACAAAAAATAAAAAAAATAAAAATAAATTTTTTTATTAAAAAATGAGTGAACTACCTCCATTAAATAAAAAAAAACTTAAATTTAATCATCATCCAAATTTATCTAATAAAGTTTTGTCAGTTATTTGTGGAAGATCAGGATGTGGAAAAACGTATCTATTATTTAAAATTTTAACGACTCCAAATTTTTTGGATTATAACAATCTTATAATTTATACAACAACGGCAGAACAACCCGTCTATCAATTTTTAAAATATGGATTTGAAAATAATCTTAAAAAAACAGCAATTGCTTCATTATTCAAAGAATATGAAAAATCTGAAGATGAAGAAGAAATAAGTTCGTGGTGTGAAGAAGCAACAAAAAATAATCAGTTAGTAGAATCTAATAAAAATAAGCATATAAAAATACAATTAATAGATGATAGTGGTAATATGCAAGATCCTAGTAAACTAGATAAAACAATGAAACATTGTGTAATTTTTGATGATTGTGTTAATGATAGAAATCAGTCAGTTCAGAGAAATTATTTCACAAGAGGTAGACATAATAACTGTAGTGTATTTTATTTAACACAAAGTATGTATTCATTAGACGGAAGTGTTATTAGAAAGAATGCAAATATATTTATACTATTTGAAATAAATGCAAGAAACTTAAGTGATTTGTTAAGAGATTTATGTGTAAGAAATAAAGATGAATTTAAACAATCGTGTAACAATGCTTGGTCAAAAGATTATGGATTTATCACAATTAATATTGATAAAAAAATTCATGAAAGAGTTATAGAAAATATTTTCGAGGAGTGATCGAACGGAGTGACCGAACGGAGTGGCCGAATAATTTTTTCTTATAAATTTTTTGTTAATAAAAATAAAAAAAAATATGTTGAATGATTATAAGATAGAGCATGTACCAGTTTTAAAAGATTATCGTCATCCTACAAATCCTGTAAATTCGAAGAAAGAAGCTAGATTTTATTATCATCATAAATACGTAGCGCTCGTTACAGATTATAAAACAAAACATGGTATTAAACCGTGTGTTAAAACAAAAGACTTTCCACTTTGTTTAAGAAGTTTCCGAGTATTTTTGGCGTATAATAATTTATGGTGGTTGGTTAAGAAAGAACATTTAACAGCACATGAATTAGAAACATTACATCAATTACATATTCCTGTGTATATGTAAAAACGGAACCGAGGTTCTATGTAAAAATTCATTTTTTCTTTTAAAAAATATGAATCGTGAAATGTCTCTCGGACAAACGTCTAGGATTGATGAATTAATCAAGAAACAAACTGCTGAGTTTGATGCGCAAATTAAACATAGTAAACGTAGTAAACGTATTAAAAAACAGAAACGTACTAGGCGTAGTATTAGACGTAATACTAAAAAACAGAAACGTGGAACAAAAGAAATATTAGAAACTCCTATTACTGATATCTTTTTTGATGATAGAATTAAGGATGAGCTTGGTGATGATTTATGTAATTTATTTAATCCAAATGAAATTAAATATGAAAATGTATCTTTTATTAATGTAGTAAATGATATGCGGAAACTTTTAGCAAATGGTAAAATTATTAATTTACTTGGAAAAGTTATTAAAGATCAGGAAAATATAATTCAAAATTTTTACGTAACCTTCTATAATAAAAAATCATTTGAAACATGGTTTTCGAATCTGGATGAGAAATCCGATGCTAACGAATGGATTTTTACAGGTAATATTAAATATGAAGATTTTGGAATGAAGTTAGTACAAAGATCGCATAGAGGGGCAGGGATTAATATGAAATATAGAATCAAAGAATATTTCGGTGAATATTGTTATATTCCTTCTGAAGATTTTTGTTTTATTAAATGTTATAATGTTTTACGAGGTTTTAATGAACAACAAGGAGAAATGATGAAAGAAATGTTTAATAATTTTTTATATAAAGAGAAAGCCACATCTAGAACAGGAGTAATGTCAAACTGCAAATTTTCTCAATTCAATAAATATTTTGGAGAATGTGTTCAATATTATAGTCCTGCCAATCGTCATTTAAATCCTAGAGGAATTGAAACGTTTCATAATTATGTTTATTACAATTATTTTCACGCAGGTTCAACAATTGGTCACTATTGTTTAATTAATAAATCTCATAAATTAAAAGCTATTAGAGAAATTGAAAATAATTTCAAACCCATATATAAAACAGTTACTGATGAAAATCTAACAACGCGTCCATATAAAATCATAACAAAGAAAAAAATTGACTATGGTTCAACATATATTTGGGATCTCGAAACTTTTCCCGATCCTAACTGTTCAACAGCTCATCCTATTCCTTACGCTGTAGGAGCTATTAATTTTAATAAATTTATATGTTGTTTACCGAAACAAAGATTGAAAGAATTAGAAACACGTTTGTTAAGTGATATGATTAAAATTAAACGATCAAAAGATGAAGATGAAATTAAAAAACTTAAAAAACAGATTAATGAGTATAATAATTTAACTGAATTAGAATTTAATAAACTTCAAAATTGTGTGAAAATATTTACGAGAACTGAGGATGATGAATGTTCGATCGGGGGAAACCCAGAGGACGTATGTCCGATCCATCAATTTTTTAAAACTCTTGGAAAATTTAATTATTCTAGAGTAACTTTAATAGCTCACAATTCATCAGGTTTTGATTCCTATTTTCCGATAAAAGCTAATTTTAAATTATCTAAACCGCCTCTTAAAACTTCAAGAGGAATATTGACTGCTTCATTACAAAATCCTTATACAACTGAATGTGTTAGTAGATACATTCAAAAATCTTTTAGATTTAAAAACAATATGAAAAAAGATTCACCTTCAGGTAAATTAGCACTTCAAACTATTATAATGAAATGTAGTTATCAACATGTAAAAACAAGTCTTTCTAAATGGTGTGAGAATTTTAAAATTCCTACGAATGTGTGTAAATTAAATTATGAAATTGGAGACATAACACATGAAAATTATAAAGAAAAAGAAAATGAATGGAGACCATATTTAGTTAACGATATTCTTTCTTTAGCTTTTTGTATCTACAAATATAATAATGTTATGCAAGATTTAGTTGGTGAAGATATAACTACTAATTTGACATCCTCTGCTTTAACATTTAACGGTTGGATGAAAAGCGTACAAAATGACAATATAAATATTCATTCTCATATAGATTTATGGGCTAGAAATTATATTAGAAAATCTGTTAAAGGTGGAAGAGTTTCAGCAAATATAAGAAAATACATATCGCCATTTTGTAGCATCTTGTTACCAATATTAAAACAGTATTTACCTGGTCGCTACGCTGGTGGGACTTTGTCCCCGGGAAGTAATTTAATAGATTTAATGAAACAGTATCGAGATTTAGGAGATAAAACTGAAATTTGTAAGAAAATTTCAAATCAACTACTTGAACAAAAAAATGAATTTCTAATGGCTTTTGATGCAACATCTTTATATCCATCAGCTATGTATGATGAAAATTCAGAATACCCTAAAGCTGAATCAGCTAGAAAATTTCGTCAAGAAGAAGAGCGGGAAATAGTATATAAATTTAATAATCAAACATTTAGACCTAAAACTGGAATATTCTCTGTTGTGTTTCAATATCCGAATGATATGTTTTTCCAACCAGTTCCTATAAAAGATAAAGTTAAAAATCAAAATAATAATTCTCATGTAAAAGTAATCAGGTTTAGAAATGGTATATGTTATGATGTATTAACTTCTGTAGACATACAAGAAATTGTTAGATGTGGGGGAAAAATCTTACATATTACTGATGGTATAATTTATGAAAAAAATTATCAAGTTTCACCATTTCGAAATTATATTGAAAAACTTTTTAATTTGAGAAAAAGATATAAAACAGAAGGAAATACTGTAGGTGATGAGTTAATTAAATTATTGATGAATTCGCTATATGGCAAAACTGTGCAAAAAGATATAACCACTAAATATCATTTATGGAATGAGAATACATTGAGAAAAAATTTCACTCAAGAAGTAAAAGATTATGAAAAATTAAATGATGACCAATATTTAGCGAAAGAAGAAATGGAAGATGATGAATTTCTCAAAACTAATATTGTAAAAGATGGGAAGACGTCATTCATGCCATCACACTTAGGTTCTTTCATTCTTTCTCACTCTAGAAGAATCATGAATAACTTTATTTTAGAAATTAATGGTTTCAAAGAAAAATACATTTATTATACAGATACTGATTCAATATATATTTCCAATGAGCTCTTTAATAAATTAGACGCGGCTGGATATGTTGGAGGAGAATTGTGTCAAGGGAAAAATGATTATGGAAATGGTGGAATTATTTTTGCAATGTTTATTGCACCTAAAGTAAAATACTGTATTACTGTAGATGAGCAAGGGAGACTTAGTGAAAAGAAAACATTCAAAGGTTATTCACAAAACAAAGTAAAAGTAGAAGATTTTCTAAAATTATATTCGGGGAAAACATTATCGACTACAGTTAATAAACCATGGAAAAGATCTTTAGAAACTGGAATTAGTATTCCTGATAAAAATAATAATACTGAAGAAAAAAAATTTTCTGGTCAAATAAATATTCTTAAACGTCAAGCACCTGATGAAAATGAAATCATGTTACCTTATAACGGAGAAGATATTCAAGCTGAAATATTTCAAACAATCATCTGTGAGAGTAATTTAAGTGATGATGATGACACGTGGGAATAATAATTTTTTTATTACATCTAAAAAATTTATAACATCTAAAAAATTTATTACATCTAAAAACTTATTACATCTAAAAACTTTATTACATCTAAAAACTTATTACATCTAAAAATTTATTACATCTAAAAACTTATTACATCTAAAAATTTTATTACATATGAAAATATATTTATCGAATATTTTCTTTATCACATTAAGTTTTATCATATTAAGTTTTACCATATTAAGTTTCATCATATAATGTTTTATCAAAAGATAATTTAAATTTTTTTTCACTAACTATTGATTCTTCATCATCATCATCAATTGATTCTTCATCATCATCATAAATTGTTTCTTCATCATCATAAATTACACTTTTTGGTATAGGATGCCCTTCCATGATAGGATACCATTCTCTTATTGGAATATCTAATTCTAAATTACATTTTTTATCTGATAATAATATAATAGAGAAAAATATTGGTCTTTGATCTCTTTTGGAAAATTTAATAACACCACCATAATCTGAATCAGTTTTAGTTTTTATTAAAGATGATAAAATTTTAAATTGATTAGATGTAAATCCTAATTTAAATTTTGTAGACCCGACACATATTTGTCTAACAGTATCTTCAACTATGCCATCATTATTATTTTCAATTGTAAGAAAATGAAATTTAGATAAATTTTTATAATTACTAATATTTTTATAATCTTTTTTACCATTTACACCTTTTTCAGATGTTACAGAATCATCATTATTATCATAAGATTCTTTAAGATCGGGCAAAGCCCTAGAACCTTCGGTTCGTTTATTATGATTATGGTCATTGTTAATAGTATAAGGTGTAGTCCACATATAAATTTTCTCTTGTTGAGCTAAACCATTCATATAAGATTTTAATAAATTAATATTTAAGTTGGAATATAATCCTATATACGTATCATCATCATATCTTTGCGGCATTTCTAATGTTTCTTGTTTATAAATTGTGTCTCTATAATAAACTTGACATAATAATTCTTCATTATGTTTTTTACTCTCTATATGAATGTTATATTGATTTTGATCGTCAACAAATAATCTAATTTTTTCTTTCGAAAAAGATTTTAATTTTTTAACTAATTCTTTAATATTGATATAATTAATAATTTTAGTTTCTATCCAATCAGTATTACTAATCGGCAAAACTGCTCTAATAAAACCATAAACATTATTATGACCTATTATAACCATATTTTCTTTATTTAATTCCACATAAGCTACATCATTATATTTACTAACAATCTCCATAAATTTAATAAATGGATCCCCCGGAAATAAACAATAATTAGTTTCTATAGAAGGTAAACCTTTTGTTTGTTCTCTAAATATTTCGGCTTGTAATTGAAATAAAATATTAACATCTATACATGGATTATTATTATTATTATTATCAAAACATTTATTTTCAAATCCCGTTGATCTCGTCGAATAAGAAGAACAGGATGATGCGGGCGAATATAATTTTTTTAAATTTGGATTTTCCATTTTTTTATTTTTATTAGAAAAAATTTTATTTTTTATTTTTATTAGAAAAAATTTTATTTTTTTATTGTTAAAAAATGATGTTACCAAATGTTGGTGGAGGTGCATATATCCCGAATAATCGTGATTTAGAAATAGAGATAGAAAATTATATCATGAAAACTGGAGACGTTTTATCTGGTCCATTGCATCTTTCTATTCTTCCACAACAAAATACAGAGTTAACAAATAAACAATATGTTGATACACAAATCAATGACTTAAAAGAAAAATATATAAACGATGTTTTGGTTCCACTGATGAATGAATTAAAGTTGCTAAAACTTAATGACAAATCATTAAACGAAAAATTATTAAAACTTGATAAAAAGGATAGAGAGCTAGAAGCAGATATAGCAAAACTTTTTAAAAAGATTTCAGAACAATCAAAAATTTTAATATTACTTTCTATAAAGTTAAAATCTGCAGTCATTAAAAATAAACATCAGATAAAAATGTTAAAAGAACAATTAGAAGATGAAATAGAAAATCTACCTGAAAGAATTAAAAAAAATTTAAAGCAGTTACAAACTACATTCCAAAAAAGTGTTGATGAATTGAGTTCTAAAATTACTCAACAAATGAAAAAGATGAATAGAATAATAAATGAAGTAAACTCACTTAATCAAAAAGTTGATAAAATGAAAACTCTTAAAATCAATTTAGAAAATGAATTAAAGAAAAATTTACAAGAAAACTCTAAAGAAAATAAAGAACAGTTAGATGCTGTTAAAAGACAATTAGATGTTCTTAAAATTAAGTTAAATGCTCTTAAAACGGCATTGAAGATTAATCAGCAGAAAATGCAAGTTAATAGAAAAGAAATTAAAGTACATCACACGCTGCTTGACGCAATAGATAAAGTGCAACAGTCAATTAATAAAGTTATCTCGAAGTTGTTGTCCATTCACAAACGTAAATCTTAACACGTAGATATTTTTCCCAAAAGTCAAATTTAATCTTAAAAAATGCCTATAATTTATAAAGACAATCTTAAACATTTTGCATCAAATAATAAAATTGCTCATGAACCATCTCAGAAACCTGTATACCATTATGACAGTGTAGAAACAATCGGAACACAAAAGTTCCTAGGCACCGCAGGTGCCGTCCAAAAAGAAGGGGCTGGCATCTTTTCTGGTATTGGAAGTATCGTTAACTTAATTAAAAATAATAAAGATTTGATTACATCTGCTGCAAAAGGAGCAGCTGCTATAGGTAGTACAGCTAGTGCAATATCAAATGCTGTTAAGTCTCAAAACGAATTAAAACAACTAGAAGCTATTCGTAAACTTAGGAATGATTCTGAAGAACTAAAAAATTTAAAAAAACTTTCAGAGGAAACAAAAAATAAAATTGCTAACATAGCTGTAGAGGGTGATAGTAAACATAATAAAAAAACAGGCGTAGCCATAGAACCTACGGTTCGTTCAATTGAAGAAATAAGAGGAAATGGCGTGAGTAGCAACCTTCGGTTTAACCAGCAAAGCTGTAGCGGAGCTGGTCTAGCAAAATTCTAAAATATATTTTTTAGTAAAATTTTTTTTAGTAAAATTTTTTTAGTAAAATTTTTTTAGTAAAATTATTTTAGTAAAATTTTTTAGTAAAATTTTTTAGTAAAATTTTTTTCTGTCTGTGAGAAAAAACAAAAAGTCAAATTATTTTTTATAAAAATGTCTTCGCTTATCGAAAATAAATTTAGATTAGACGATCCTCCGTTCGTCAGTTACAATCAAAAAAAGAATGACTATATAAGAATTGCTATGAATCCCGGATCTTCCAGTAGAGTAAATACTTGAGGTGATTTAATTTTTGAAGTTGATAATCAGCAGAGTTATTTATATCTACCTGATTCATTTTTACACTGTGAATATTCTTTGTATAGTGATGCCAATTTTACAACACCATTACCAGATAGCGATAATATTGCACTAGAGAATAATTTCTTCCCAAGATTATTTACACAAATGCGTTTAGATGTTGCAACTCAAAATATAGAAACAATAAGTGATTCTCCAGGTGTAATTGATACAATGCTTAGATTTGTAACAATTGGTGAAAATAATAAAAAGTATGAAATCGAAGGTTGGTTTCCTGATACTAATGATGGTATAATTGTTGATGATTTAACTCACGCTGGAACAGATGCCGCAGGAATTGCGAAAGATGTAGAAAATATTGCAAAACATTTAAATAAAACAAATAATGATGCATATAAAGAAAGACGTGAATTTAACAAAAAAAGTAAACAGACAGTAAATTGGTCATTGTCTCCATTATTCGGATATTTAGATTATGATAAAATATCATATCAATTAAAATTTAAATTAATAATTCATCGTACAGCAAATAATGAATTAATCTTTTTTGGTAAGACTGGAAAAAAAGCATATTTAAAAATTGATAGACTTGAATGGTGGATTAAGCATATTACTCCTAGTTTAGAGGTTGAAACAGCTATTGCAAAAAGATTAAATACTAACAAACCAATTCCAGTTAATTTTCTAAAGAGAACTGCTAGTTCAGTAACTTTTTCCGAGCAAAGATTTAACTGGCATTTTACTAGAACTGCGAATACTCCAAGATATTTATTACTAACATTTCAAAGAAATAATTCTCCAAGTTTTGATAAGAACAACAATATTTTTCATATTAATACAATTCGAAGTTTACAAGTTTCATTAAATCAAACTCGATATCCAATTGATCCATTAAGATTCGATGATACCAATAATCAATTTATGGAAGGATATGATGCTTATAGAAATCTTTGTATAGAATTTGGAGTTGAACCACAATTAACTCCTGGAGATTGGAGACATTTATATCCTGTTTTCTGTTTCGATTTAAGTGCACAATCTGAAGATATTATTAAAAATGGTTGTGATGTAACAATTAATATTGAAAAGAAAGATTCCACAACTTCATTGATGGCTTATGGTTTATTGCTAGAAGATGTAAAATATTCTATTGAAATTCTTAATGGAAAGATGTCTAGGATAGGCTAAAGCCAGAGGAGCTTCGCTCCGATAAATTAATTAAAATTTTTTCATAACTAGAATAGATTAAAAATTCTTAACTTAAAATTTTTCATAACTAGAATAGATTAAAATTTTTTGGTAACTTAAAATTTTTTAGTAACTTGAAATTTTTTAATAACTAGAATAGATTAAAATTTTTTGGTAACTTAAAATTTTTTTATTAAAAATGTCGCAAGCGAAAAGTAATATTAATAATAAAACTGTTGAATTAAAATTACGTAATATTGTTGACAAAAATACCCCTAAAACTATTACGATTAACAAAAAAAAGTATTACATAAGTAAACCAATGATAGAGAATATTCAATTACAAGAAGAAAAGAATGGCGGGATTCTCCCATTAATTCCACTAATAATAGGTGGCATAGCTGCAGCAGGAAGTGTTGCAGGTGGGACAGCTGGTATTGTCCAAGCAGTAAATAAAAATAAATCAGAGAAGGCAGCATTAGAAGAACAAAAACGTCATAACAGAGAGTTAGAGAAAGTTGCTAGGGGAGAAGGAATAGTAGATAATTTTATTAGTAAATTAAAATTAGTTGATGAAGGAAAACGAGTTCTTAAAAATATTCTCCACAATGTTGATGATTTAATTGAAATTAAAGAAACTAAAGATGGTTCTGGAATATATCTAAGTCCTAGTATGATAAGGTAATAACCTCAAGACCTTTGGTTCTTTTCGGTAAAACATTTATTTTATTTTATCTTTTAAATTTTTTTTATCTTTTAAAATGAATTCTAAAAATTCCGAAAATTTAATTAAATTAAAAATTGCTAATTTAGATTTATTAAATTATCTATTAAACAAAAATAAAAACTCAAACTGTCAGCATATTGGAGGTGACAAGAACAAAGTTCCACACCACTTCGGTGGTGATATACAAAAAACATTAGAAAACTTTCCTGGATTTATTTGGAGTAAATATTCGAAAGAAAAACATCTTCCTGGTCATTCATATACTGGGCCAGGAACTCGATTAGATATAAGACTAGATGAGAATAATAATCCGAAACCAGGTGAAGAACCAATAAATAGAGTAGATGCCGCCGCTTACAGGCATGATTTAGCTTATCGAAATCATGATCTAAGTTCTCGTCATGCAGCTGATAAGAAGATGATTCAAGAATTAGATAGTATTCAGAATCCTACATTTAGAGAAAAAATTGAAAGAATGTTTGTTAAGAAAGCTTTACAAGCTAAAATATTATTCGGCCAGGGTTTAAATGAAACTAATAACTCTGAGAGCAACGCTCGAACTAATAACTCTGAGAGCAACGCTCGAACTAATAACTCTGAGAGCAACGCTCGAACCTATGCGTCCGAAATTCACAAGGAATATAGAAAGCCGAAATATCTATTGAAAGTAAAAGTATTTAATAAAGATGATATTTGGAGTGCTGATCTTATTCATATGCCGAATGAAAGGGACTACAAATACGCATTGACCGTTATAGATTTATATACACGATACGCTTGGGTAAAGCCTTTAAAAAATAAATGTGGTCTTTCAGTTAAATATGCGTTTGAAGAAATCTTTAAAGAAAGTAAGAGAAAGCCAAAAAAATTGTTTGTTGATAAAGGATCGGAATTTTATAACCGAAACGTTCAGCCACTATTTGAAATTGTTTATTCAACTGAAAACGCTGGGAAGGCCGTAGTGATAGAAAGATTCAATCGGACGTTAAAAAATAAATTATTCAAGAAATTTACTGAGCAAAGAAATCAGAAATGGTTGAAGATACTACCAGGAGTTGTAGAAGAGTACAATAATAAAGTTCATTCTGGTATTGAAGAAACTCCAAAGAATGCTTCTAACGACCCTGATTTGATACGAAAGAAAATATTCGAGAATAATTATTCGAATGAGAGTAATCCGAATTTGCAGAAACTTAAGCCGAAATTTAAAATTGGAGATAGAGTTAGAATATTTAAATATAAGAACAAATTTGAAAAGGGCTTCGTCGGATACTGGACGAAAGAGATATTTGAAATTTGTAAAATAAATCAAACTTATCCGTTTACTTATGAAATTAAAGATTTAGATAATGAGGATATCAGAGGCCGTTTTTATCAAAATGAATTACAGAAAACAGAGCTTTAACCTCTAGGTGGCGCTTTAGCTAGCTTCGCTTGAGTTATAGATTGTTTAACTCTAACATAATATCTAGAAATGGTACTCCTTCCTGTAATTTAAATAAAACATAAAGACATAATTGTCCACAATAAGTTGTTCCCGGTTTTTGAATTTGAAATGTATTATAAATTCCATTGCCAAGTATTTCTCTTACTTCATTCGTAGGTGGAAGCCCGTATGAGTCGAACCAATAGTTCTCAGCCTCCGGGCGGTCAAAATAATAATTATCTCCGTTTTTACTAAAGATACCTGCTGACCAATGTACGCCGTTTTGGTCTGAAGTGTGAAGATTCGTTATGAAATTTACAGTTATTGATGGAACTTTGTTCCGGGAACTGAAGGTTCCTGTTGGCTTATTTTTTAGGAATTGTAATTCGTTTCTCATTAGAACATGAAAATTCTTTATTCCTAATCGATTAGCGATTTTCTTTAGGTCGAAATTCGTTGTCGTTTGTGTTCCATATAATTTCAAAAACTCATTTATGTTGCTCATTTTATAATAAAAAAATTTCTTAAGGGACCCCTAGAAGTCAGAGGGGGGGTATTGATTTAAAACTGTTCTCTAATGATGTCTTTCCTTACTACTTAGTCAGAAGGGGGTATTGATTTAAAACATTTTTATAATGATGACTTTCCTTACTACTGGGGGGGGGTATTGATTTAAAACTGGTCTCTAATGATGTCTTTCTTTACTACTTAGTCAGAAGGGAGGGGGTATTGATTTAAAACTGTTCCACAATGATGACTTTCCTTGCTACTTAGTCAGAAGGGAGGGGGTATTGATTTAAAACTGTTCTCTAATGATGTCTTTCCTTACTACTTAGACAGAAGGGAGGGGGTATTGATTTAAAACTGTTCCACAATGATGACTTTCCTTGCTACTTATTCGATTTTGAAATGATTTAATTTAATCTAAATTAAAACGTTACATTGTTCCATTTTATTCTTATGAACTCTTGTTAAGAGAATATTGATTGTTTTATCTGTATTAAGACATTAGCAACATCTGTTACCAAATTTCTCAACATGAACAGCTGCTACCAGTTTAAGCTATTCAGTATGAGAGAATTCTTTGTGACCCGCATAACTCATGACTTTTCACTTGAACAGCTGCTGCCATTATTCCACGTATTACTGCGTGCATTCATTCTGCGAGCGTTCTACGAGACTGTGACTGCTTACGAATCATCTGTGACCTTTATCTATTTTGGTCAATTTCATCAGCGACTTTCAACAATTTTATTTTTTATCATAATTAATTCACTACGTTTTTAACGAAAATGGCACGTTCAAGCATCGCCTTTGCCGATTTGAAAAGAAAAATTTCAGACACTATTGTGAACGAAGATCAACGGGAGAAGTGTATTGAGATGCTAACAGAATTTCAGGAGAAATATCTTAAACCAAGGGAAGAAGAAGACATCCACGCATCAAAAACATTCAGAGAATTTTTAGTGATAAATCGATTTGAAGACACATTGCAAGATAACGCCATCAATATCAGTTCAAACTATAATTTTGAAGAAGAAATTCAAAGAGACATCTTACCATCAGAGCTAACTAATTATTTAGCACATTTAAGAAGAGAAGAAGACATTTCGGTGAACAATACTGTGAAGTTATCGTTGTTAAAAGGAAGAGCTTTGACTGTAATCCGGGGAAGTGGCCATGTTTGTAAACAATTAGGTTATTCCAGAGGCTATAACATCTTTTTAAGAAAATTTTATAAACTATATTTACGATTTCCGTTTATTAAGAACTCGACGGAATCTATATCATTTTTCAAAAGGAACTTCGCTATTATTGACTCGTATCTTCGCCATGGGAGACAGCGCCCAACCCTTGATGAAATACTAAACTCAATCAATTGAAACGGTAAGCTACTCGCAATGGATAATAGTACTATGAGTATTACCTTATTTCTATTTACGAGAAACAAATGTATCATGCCATAATACATTTTAGTAACATATATATTATTCGTTGTAAACCATACTACTTGTCCTCATTGGTTTTATAGTTCTATGAGCCTTACCTTATTTTACTCATACAGAAACAATTGTATCATGGCATAATACATTTTCTAGTCAACATATTTTATTCGTTGTAAACCATGCTACTTGTCCTCATTGGTTTTATAGTTCTATGAGCCTTACCTTATTTTACTCATACAGAAACAATTGTATCATGGCATAATACATTTTCTAGTCAACATATTTTATTCGTTGTAAACAATGCTACTTGTCCTCATTGGTTTTATAGTTCTATGAGCCTTACCTTATTTTACTCATACAGAAACAATTGTATCATGGCATAATACATTTTCTAGTCAACATATTTTATTCGTTGTAAACTATGCTACTTGTCCGCATTGGTTTTATAGTTCTATGAGCCTTACCTTATTTTACTCATACAGAAACAATTGTATCATGGCATAATACATTTTCTAGTCAACATATTTTATTCGTTGTAAACCATGCTACTTGTACATAGTACTTGTCTGTGATGTGAATAAAATATTTCAAAGATGGAAATGTGTTTTCATTTTGTATCGAGTTAAAGCAGTAGCAACTACTGGAATTGTAAGAACGCCAGATGAAATGACAATTGTTAAAGCATTAGACCATCTCTTTCTTAATTTTTTATAATGCTCTAATCTTAATAATAATTGAGATTCCTTATCTTTCATATACCTAACTCTATCTTTGTGTTTTTCTTTATTCATTTTTTCAATGTTAATCTTTTCAATGTCCATTAAAGTAGAACTACGTTCATATGATAACGAAGGATATATTCTTGAGGTTCCTTCCACTTTTGTTTCATCCACTTTTGTTTCTTCCATTTTTAAATGAATATTTTGAATAAATATTTTGAATAAATATTTTGAATACAATCTTCTGGTATATTGAGACTACGTGATATTTTGAGACAACTTAAATTTTCGTCTGCCTAAATTTTCAAAATTCTTAGACCACGTGATATTTTGAGACAACTTAAATTTTCGCCCTTCGGCCACGTGAAATTTGAAATCTACCTAAATTTTTGAAATTTTGATTTTTTTGAAAATTTTGAAAACCCCCGCAAAAGTGTGACATCCGGCGCAAGCGAAGCGAAGCAAAGCGAAGCGTCGCGCCGGATGTCACACTATAAACTACTGATGGAACGATCAACTTCTTCTCCGTAGACTGATCAGTCTGTGAGCAATGATTGACATGTGAAGCTATAATTATCATGATCACTCATCTGTCTATGATTTAGTGATTTATTGCGGAACGTCTTCAGATCTCTGACCACATTTCTCACCCCTTGCCAATTGAGTTCACTCCTCTATATCTATGATCTGTAGTGATTTTTTACGCAACATGTTCAGATCACTTGGCCTAATTTCTCACCCCTATGTTAGGATGCCGATAATTAAAGTGAGTTTGATTATAGGAGTAGGCCTAATGGGATATCTACAGCTCGCGAAATGGTTAATCGGCAGTCCCTAAGTGGACCTACATCGGCTCCAAATGAACAGTTACAATTAGTTACACTTCCAGGAATGCTTACTACATATTATCTCGTTCATTTTATTTTACAAGAAGTAGGCAGAAAACATTGACATATTATACAGTTTTATATGAAAAGTTAATTGGAATGATTTATCCTACGCTTCTTTATGCGATTAGTCAATACATTGTCTTTTTCTGGAAATATGAATAGCCGTACTGCCATATGTCTCCAATCGCATGAAGATAGCAAACATGCGGTAACTTCATGCCCATACGTTTTCCGAGAATCACATATTGAAAATAATGAAAAGAAATCTCAACTTCATATCAACGACTCCAATTTATATTTTCAGAAATTACAGGGTTTTCACTTACAAAATTAGTCCATAATTTCCATTTTCACTGTCAGATTAAAACGTACACAAAATCGTTGACATATGGAAAATGTCTTAAAATACACGGTGAAATAGCACTATAGCTTTGCCATTTCTTTGGGGACATATACATGACTCACATTCGGACAACAAACTTACGTGAAATACATACAACCTACTAGCAAACCAAGCTCATTATTAATAATCAATGATCTCTGTACAGTGATACTTGGCATCTCAAACTATACCGTAACAAGTTATTACATAGATGACCAATTCTGCAATCACCACGTCACTTGTTCGCTGACTGAATTACAGCACTAAAAGAAGATAGCAAACAATAAAAAAGTAATATGCAGTAAAAGATTCAAGTTAAAGAAATTACATTCACAATGCAGCATCGAAGTGAAGTCACAACAGCAACAACATGGCGAGCAGACGTCGTCTAGTTCTGAGAACCAGACAGGAAAGATAGGGAGGGAAGACTGCGCGCGTCTCACACCATTAGGGTCGAGTAACGACAACGTCAATGGGTAGATGAGGTGACCGAAGGCGCAACTCATCTGGGAGCGGCCCTACTGACAATGTCCATCAGTCAGTATGATAAGATTTCTTGATTGTGTCAGTAGCAGCCCCGGGAGAACACGGCTCATTTAAGATCACTGATGCACCAGGAGGAACACTTTTTCATTCATCGTTCCTCGCTTGAATTTAGTAAACCGTCATCCAGGAGTCCTAGGAACATCGGTCAATGTTCAAAGTCGGTAGCGGGTACAGGGATCAAGGTTGGACACATAATCTCCTGAATCAACTTGGAGCACCAGGTGCTGGGCCGAGGCTTGAGTGCCTCTGATTAACCATCTTTACAGTGTTCATTGACGTTTCGAAATCAGGATTACTGGCAAATGCTCCAGGTTTCGGCGTAGCATCGAGACAGTTCATAAGGATGGCCGCTTCTCTCTCATGACCATGCACATCACGCAGATGTTCAGCCATGCCAACATGGTCCCAGTGTTCTAGTCCGCAAGTAGGACAGCGAAATGGGAGACTGCCCAGATGGAAGAGAGCCACATGAGCTCGAGTACGGTCCCAATCCGCGGCTTTAGCGCCGCACACATTACATGAGAAAGTGACACCTAAATAACCGCCTTTGCGACGCAAGATATAGCATTGCTCAGTGCTCGATGCTTTGGGTGGAGGCATAGGGAAGGTGGAGAGATTGAAACCTGGTGGGTAGAGAACCCCAGTTGCCCCAGGTCCAAGAGAGCGCCTCTTGGGTGGTGGTGGGAATTGTCCGGAGCTGTTATCGTAACGATATTCCTTAAAACGGCGTTTCTTGTTCTTCATGCGGGAGGAATTAGAGGATGTAGTTGAAGTTGGTCCTGATACAGTCGTTAAAGCAGGGGTGCTCGAAGTAGCGTTCGAAGATTGTGCTGGTCTATCCGGTGCCTCTGATCGCAGACAAACACGGGCCATTGCATACCTGGAGTAAGTAAACAAATGATTAGTGGATGATGAGTTCAGTCAATTGAGAAGCAGATGGACCATTACTGTATTTCTCCATATACAGAAAGTCTAATCTAATAGGAGCTCGTGCGCATAACTTTAGTGGTCAGGCCAAAGGAACGAACATTTTCCAGACAATTTCCGCATATTTTATTCATATTTACGAACCACATTTTCCATTTAAAATTTCAGTCACTGAATTTAAATCAGTGACTGGATCTTAAATAACTACGTGGACAGCTATCGCTGAATTCAATTTGTGTGGTACATGAATGTAACTGTCAAAAACAGTTAAATAGCTTGATTCATGGATTAATTTACCTTGTGAGGTCAATGACAATATCCATAAAAAAGAATCAAATTTATTCATACGCATGTATGCTCGTACATGTATTCTGCTTGCATGTCTTCTAGCATTCGAACGGATAATCGAAATTTATCAACAGGTAAATTGGGGCTAATTGCCATGTTTTGCGTTATAGCATCTGTGAATCTTTATCCCAGTGCGCAGTGGCTTTATGAATGTAGAAGTATGGTAGAATCTGCAGATATTTTAACTTTATATGCATTCATTATATTTTGTTTTCGTGCTATAAGTCCTTAGTTTCCAGTTCCATAAGGTTGCAATTAACTTTAAAGTATCTTATTTTATGAATACTTATAATTAATTAAAAAGATACCTTGAAGTAATATCATAATCATTTGTGACTGCTGCCATCCGAGCATCAGTAACTACTTAGTAATAGTAATCAACATTGAAACATGAAAGGCGGACGAGGAAGGGCAAACAATTTATCTGAAAATTTCATCTCAAGAAATGCATTAAAAATAGTTATTAAAAATTCACCACAACAATCATAATGTAAGCCTAAGTCACTCTAACCAGTGAATGTCATCAATCAATTGCTGTCTTATGTGCATGAAAATCACAATCTAAAGTGTTCTGAAAGTTTGACTATTATCTGCACATGATGCTAAATATCTTACCTATAAGGAGAATACTGCGACAGTCGAAACTCTTCAGCGGAATGAACGACTTTATGGTGAAGAAGGACATCGTTCTTGGTATTGTACAGCTTGCCACAAATGAAGCACTTATGTCCAGGAAGTCCCATATGATCGCGAACGATATGTCCTCGCACAGGTCCGATGTTCCTGTTCGATACCCGGCAATTAGAGCAGTTGTAAACAACCTCTCCGAACTTGCCTCGCGACTTGTGTATATACAGATGAGGAGGGACTACTAAAGATAGTCCATTCGTGGGTGGAGGACAGTCCGGAGGATCCTGAAGTGACAAACGATTTAAGGTCAACTAAATGACTGAAACTATTGCGAAATGCAGAAGCTGTTGTTTCTTGCTTATTTTCTTATGTCTTACAAGGAACGTGTTTGAAAAGCTAACCCAATTAGATGTCCACGTCACTTTGCATGACCAAGTTGTTGCGTTCTTCAATAAGAACAGTCTAATGGCTTAACGCATGTAGCATTTTCCCGTGCATTGCGCATACTTTTAACCCTGTACCCCACAGTGTTGCAGCAAAGTAGCAGAAAGGGTTTGAAAGGATGAGAAATAGAACATGATAAGAAATCAGATGGATAATGAAATGCATCTAACTCGAGTCTCCCACGAAACGATTAATGACTATCGCGAAATGAACAGGCCCAGTTACCTCTTATATTCATGCACATGTGTACCAACCAATTAATTTCATGTTTGTTTTCTGCTTAATTTGCAGTAATGTTGTCTGTTCGATCCAATTTATTAATTACCAAAATACTGCAATGTAGTATTTGTGACATTTGACAATTATACACATGCCAAAAGTGTGCCATCACTATTATCCCTAATTTCACATAAATATTCAATTCTCACATACGTATGCGAATCAAATATTTAAGTAAAATTTGATAAGCAAATACATAGCTTGCGAACATATTTACATTTTCAGCCATTAGATGTTGAAATTTTACATTGTCTCGTCTCTGGTAAATTTCAGATTACAAGAAGTTCTACAGAAAAAAGTTCCGAGCTTTGCTTCCATTCATCTATTGATCACGATGTTTTCATTCGATTTCCTGGCGCTAAATTGGATATGAAAACTGAGTTTACTATCTCTCACTCTTGTAATTCACTGTTTGTCAAGGAATTGGCAATTCAATTAGCTGCTTATGAATTATGAAAAACACCATGGTCGCTAGGATTGACTGAAGATTGATAATGACCGTTGAGACAAATGCAAGTGATACAATCATCAAATTACACATTTCTACACTGATTAATATCCACGCAAATGTCAGATGCTAGGCCAATTAATTATCTCGAATATCGAAATATTACCTGCAACGTTTCGTTCACACCGAAATTGCCGGATTTGGAATTATCCTTGACTATTTCATCTTCGTCGTCTTCAATTTCAGTTCGTTTGACTGATTTCCCATGAATGTAGTGATCCCCTCCTGAATCAGTAGTCTGTCGAGAACTTGTTGTTTCTGCGATTTTCGGGTTGGACGCACTAGCTGCAGCTAGAGCTGAGACAAGAGCAGGAGGTAGGCTGCCACGCCCTCCAATTGGTTGAATCACAGTTCCACGCCATTTCATCTTCGATAGCTGAAAATAAATAGTGTCCTCAGTTCCGTCTTGCTGATAGTTACTTTCAATGAAATATTCGAAACTGTATTAATGCTAGTACACGATGAGACATTCTGCAATCTACATGTAGTGAATACAACTTTCCTACCTATAACACTAATTCTATGGATAACTAAAAATTGTCTGTCAAAACATAATAAGTCTATTTTAATGTTCCTACTCATATTCTAAACAGTAGCGAAATTCATCATGATAATTTGTTAACAGTCGTGACTTCTCACCTGCAACAAGACATTCAGAGGCAGCAGAGAGTTGTCTTCACGACTCAATCGTGAACAGTGCATCGCAGCAGCCTTATATCGTTCAGGAACTTTGGCGTGTACACCAACGATGTGCTTGCGAATATCTCCCAGACCATGAGGTGAAGATGCCGAGCAGCCAGAGCAGCAGAAATAGCGGCGTCCCGATCGACGAGTGACGTAAACCTATCAAACCAAAGCACATGGAAGTTCAATCGATGATGATTCTAAGCGCACATCATCGCAATCGATGGTTGTACTATACCTTGTAGCAGGCGTAACAGTCCATTTTCTCCCGGAGTGTGTCGAGGTAGTCTGGATGACAATAGCCGTCCGTAAGGTAGCGCAGAGCCTCCATGGAGTAAGGCAAAGAGATGATTCGATCCACTGCATTTTTAGTTTGATCTACACGCAGATAGGCCTGCAATCACGAGCAAGGCGAAATGTACTTGTTAAACGTTACTGCTACAACAGGCAAAATATTATCTGATCGACTTCTCATCGGTTGAATTCATGAGTTGAGCAATTACAAATAGTATTCGTGAATAGCTGTGAGTTGAGAGATGTATGAAAAATTCAGAAATTAGAATGACAAAATATTCTTACAAACCAAGAGAACTGAAGATCAAGGACACAGCAAGAATTTCTTCATTCTATCTAAGTACTTCGCAAATGAGCGAATGATCGACAAGTCTATTAATCAAGATACAAGAAATTCAACTTTATGGTGACGACGTCAAAATCTACATGAGCAGCAGCAGTGGAGATTTTCAATGCCTAGCGAAGTCCTGTCAGAATTGTAATCATGGTTTGGTGCATGGCAATTGCACCCCCATGTCCATAAATGTAAATTGATATATTTTGGGCCTACAATTTTCAAACTGTCACATGAATGATAATTGTCTTCAAAAATCCTCTGAGATATGAGATATCGGGAAAACATTTACCTAAAGCTTGAAATTTTCATTTCATTATACAGAGCAAGTCAAAAAAACTAGACCTTGCTTCAATAGGTCCTTAGTTTCATTACGTTAAAATGAACATGAAAACAGTTTGCATTTTCTTAAACTACTAGTCTTTCTGCATGTTTTAATACTAAACATGCCATGCTTCTTTTTATGTGTCATCTCACAGGATGCGATTGATTAGCGATTGGTGAAAGAGCATCTGCGCCAAGCCGTCAGATCTTGATAAAGTTCTGACTCGCCGCCTTCGTATCATGCTTGAAACGCAGGTTCTTTGAAACATATCTTTAATAATTGAACAGACTTAAAAGTGAGAAAAGGCGAAGTTAAAGAAAATGCAAGCTGCCTTCATATTCATGTTAACGTAATGAAACTAAGGGCCTGATGAAACTCTAGTTTTTTTACTCACTCTGTAGAAAGGCATCTTCTAAAGCCTTATCTGGTTGCAGCTTTGATATCTGATACAGTTTTCAATGTATCCTAAGTTGGAAGCTAGCATTTGAAGCGAAAATAATGTGGAGAGATATCTGATTGTCGTAGCTGCATATTGATTAGAAACATGTTTTACTTGTCTCACGAATAATTATGAATGACATGCATTGCATTTTCTTTTATCATCTCTGTTTCAATTCTATCGCATGCACGACGAATGTCGGTACTGATGTACCACAAAACATACCGTGGGATCCTCTTCAACTTGGTTGTTGGCACTCGAAGGCATATCAAGACTGCCTTCCTCGGCACCAGATTCATGTTCACTTCGATCCTGATCCACGTCCCTCCGAGAATGAACATTCATGTCGGTGCCACGTAGCGCAAATGCGTCAGTTTCGAATGGCTCTGCCTTTACATGGCTGCTCCGATCACTGGGTGAGGCAACTGAACTGGAAGTAGCAGGAGAAGGAGCTCCCCAGGCGGATGCTGGCACAGGAGCGACCCTGGACACACGTGGAGTGTTGTGGGCTGGTGTTTCGTCGGAACGTGTAATCATGAGCTTCGTGGGACGATCAGCAGCTAATTTCAGCAACATTTCGTCCGAGTAAAGCGCCCAGTTGTTCTCACGCGAGATGCGGGATGCCTTTAAAAACAAGGGAGTGGTTTAGTATATGCATTCCTTAGAAGTGAAGACGCAATAGATTACGAGAACAATGGACAAAAAATGAAAAAATACAATAGCTACAAATAGTCGCATGGTACAGGTATTTCCTGGAGATTAGAAATTAAATTATCTAAAATTTGCAATGACATGACGTTTTACTTCAAGTTTCGATGATCAAAAATTGTTCAGGTTTGAGGATGTCACACATTATATGAATTGTCGACAACTTCTCTTTCAATAAAAATGGATTTTCAGTCTTATCAAGGCTACAGAATGTATTGTCGATTTTTTTAGCGAATCCGAGTCCGGTCTATAGCCACAGTGTCCGATATGCAACTACTGATTTAAAGGCGAATTGCAGACAGCCCCATTTGCAGACTCAAAAGCTTACGTCTTACAAAGCCTATACTAGTCAGACTTATGAGACTGTCCTTCGTCAGAGACTCTCCGATCTACTGCAAGTGGTTTACTATAACAATGAATTTTACTGCGTCTCGTAAATTAAAAATTTCTATTTAAAGCAGGCACTGACGAGAGGAAGCATAACTCGAGTGCATATCTAGTCAATAAGGATAGATGGTTTTGTGCATAAGCATAGTAGTACACCATCTGATCCTTCGACAGAACCCTAGGTTTTGTATTTGCAGTGAGGCCCAGATAGAATATATTTACGTCGCAAGTGATTCAAAAGAACAGGGGTGTCTTCTTAGGTTTATTGGCTAAAAGAATTACTAAAAACAATATGTACAGGCCCAACGTTTCGCGTGTTCACGCTTCCTCAGGGGCAAAACAGATAAGACCTACGGCTAAAATCGTCAGTACAGCACAGGAGAGCGCTCTATCTTAGAGCGTTGTCCTTTTATACGTTCTGGTGCGGGGTGTGAGAATCAGACATCAGAAATCGATCAATTCGTGTTTACGGTTTATCGTAGGCTTCAGGCATTTAATAAAACGAGCTTCACTCAACCGAGTGTCCACCGGACTCTTGCATTTTTCCAAGATATCTAATGTGAAGTCGTCAATAGAGGAAACCTGATAACAATTAATTCTGTGGTCAGCCAAAGCACTGCTGATATTACTATTGAAAGACCGACTGTGTTCATTGAAGCGGAATTTAAAAGGGCGACTTGTCTGCCCGACGTACGTATTGTGGCAAAAATTGCTAGTAAACTTGTAAACTAAAAATTTGCTCGAACAAGTGTAATTGCTGGGTAGGCGATTACAGGCAATACAATTTTCGTGCTTTTCAATTCTAGGTTTGCATTGAAGATTATTATAACAACCAATGACATCAACCAATGATACAGGTAAGTCATAATTTCTGATGAGGGTACGAATTTGACGGCTGGTGCTATCATTCACGTATTTAATTTTTAGGATATTGGTTTTATTATTTGACTTGGATTCTTGCTTGTGCTTTTTATTTTTAAATATGCTGTTGGCATAGAAACCGTTGTGTTGGAATTTTTTCTTTAACTTGGTCTTAGCACTGTCAAAAGAAGCTTGCGAGCTGCATCTTTTTTGAACATATTCTACTGTATTCCTTATGTAGTTATTTTTAACGTGACTAGGAACGTAACTATCTATACGCAAAGAGGTACCGGAGTGAAAAGGCTTTTCGAACCAGCTGTAATTCAGTTCTCCTTCTTTTATGTGAATGCTTAAATCCAGGAAGTTTAAAACTCCTTCTTCTGGAATCTCTATGGTGAATTTAATGTATTTTTTGTATTGCCTGTAATCGCCTACCCAGCAATTACACTTGTTCGAGCAAATTTTTAGTTTACAAGTTTACTAGCAATTTTTGCCACAATACGTACGTCGGGCAGACAAGTCGCCCTTTTAAATTCCGCTTCAATGAACACAGTCGGTCTTTCAATAGTAATATCAGCAGTGCTTTGGCTGACCACAGAATTAATTGTTATCAGGTTTCCTCTATTGACGACTTCACATTAGATATCTTGGAAAAATGCAAGAGTCCGGTGGACACTCGGTTGAGTGAAGCTCGTTTTATTAAATGCCTGAAGCCTACGATAAACCGTAAACACGAATTGATCGATTTCTGATGTCTGATTCTCACACCCCGCACCAGAACGTATAAAAGGACAACGCTCTAAGATAGAGCGCTCTCCTGTGCTGTACTGACGATTTTAGCCGTAGGTCTTATCTGTTTTGCCCCTGAGGAAGCGTGAACACGCGAAACGTTGGGCCTGTACATATTGTTTTTAGTAATTCTTTTAGCCAATAAACCTAAGAAGACACCCCTGTTCTTTTGAATCACTTGCGACATGAAAAGTCTTCTGTATGCGGCTACCATGCTCAATATATTTACGGATTCAGAAATTCATTCATGTGTAGATATTTTGCACTCCTATGACTTTTGAACCAGACAGCCGATTGATTTCATGTTTGTGGCAAATATGCCTTAGGCTAAAGGAATATTTCTTCTCAATTAACCATAGACCAAATCTCAAAAAACAATCTAGTCAGTGCACCAAATTTCGTTCGTCGTTTAAAAAATTAAATTTGACAATTTTTAGTAATGGGAGTCATTTATATGGTTAAGGATACAGTTTGTGAAAACGAAATATTCCTCTTACTCTGAAACATCTGGATCTCGCGATGAAATTAATTGGACGTCAGTTCTAATGTTATAATTGGCTTGAATACAGAATAAGGCATATATGGTCTGCAAGTCTTTATATGCAGTCCATTGCCAGTCTTTTGTCATGCAGCTGTTGTATTTCCGTACTTCACTGTTCGCGAACCCATCATTACATTGTCGTTTGAGGGATGTCATAAATCCTTCCCTAATACTCCCTTAAATAAATGTAACATCATAGGCTGAGTTATATGAAATCATTAGCTATGGTGTATGCATAACACTGTTCTTTTGTTTGATGAATTATTAAACTACTAGCTGCACAATATCTAGTACAGTGGTCGCCACTTAATAAGTCCACCTTGGGACCCGAGATTTCTGGTCTTATTACCCGAATCGGATTAAAAACGAAATATGCAAATTTAGATTCCCCACTGTATATTAATGGTCTGCACTGTATTTCTGTATTTTTAGTTACTACGTCAGAATCAGGTGATTTAGTGCAAGTACATCTGCATGATTATTTCATTCAACCCAAAACCAACATTCTACAGCGTACATTACATGTACTACACCTTACTCTACAGAAACTGTCAGCTCAGCTACATAGAATATGGTACTGCACATAAATGCAATCACTATCTCTGGAGGAATTCATCCAAGGTTACTTGTGTTAGTGTTTTCTGACTTAGGAAATCTCGAATATCTCCATCAGAAGTCTAGAAAGCTTCCATCCCGACCAAACCATCTCTTCCCCAGTCCAAATCTCAGTCGGTGCAAAAGGTGCCGCATTTCTGAATTGGATGGCATCGTCTTCATCGCCATCTTTGTTCGTATTCGTGTTCCATAGATTATACTCTGCAGTAGTTTTGCATCTCTTTTTCGCTTCAGGCAACTGATACAGTAACATCGCAAATGCATTAGGATGTCATTTGATGCTCTCTGATTGTGAGGATTATGTCCTTCATTATATTGATTCCTTCTCCTGGGCTTATAAAGCGAGACATTCAGTATATGGAATGAATGGAATAAATTAGGACCGCGCTTCATTGGGTTCAATAAGCGGATGGGCTTATTAAGCAGCGACCACTGCAATACGAAGATCACGTTAAATCGTTCTCAGAAGTGTT
This sequence comes from Prostheceraeus crozeri, assembly GCA_907163375.1. Classification (NCBI taxonomy): domain Eukaryota; kingdom Metazoa; phylum Platyhelminthes; order Polycladida; family Euryleptidae; genus Prostheceraeus; species Prostheceraeus crozeri. The sequence continues at coordinate 190,285 of CAJQUW010003657.1, read as the reverse complement.
ATCAATTTCGGTATTTTTGTACTAGCAGTTAATTAACATCCATTATGCAATGATGTAGCATTGTGATAAAAAATATCGAATCAGCTTCTCGGCCACAAGTTTTCGCAGCAGAAGTTCAGCAGATTGTTCGTCATTAGGCTTTCCCACAGATTGTGGCTTTCTGTTGCGCAATACTCTCAAGAGGAGAACAACGCCTCGCAGTCCCTTAAACTTGTTTGATAATCCCTCTTTTCTATTCTCTTCTCTGAAGAATCCCATCTTCAATAAAACCTCTAGCTCTAGCATTTTGTTATTCCGTTTTATTCTACACTTCATCCTTCATTTCCCTGAAAATCTTCCTCTGCTACGATTTCCACATCTCCAATTCTTTCCAACTCGACACAACTCTCCTAGGTGCTATGGGTAAGGAAACTGCTCTTCTTTGTTGATTCTCGAAAAAGTTATGGTAAGACTAAAGAAAATATCTATTTTCATTATAGGTACAGGCGTTTCAAAAGGTGTCTGCTTTCCTTGTCAAGAGATTCTGAAGCAGAAGTAATACACTCATGACAAAGGAAGCAAACGACTTCTGGAAACGTCGTGTAATGACGATAGATATGCTTTCTCTAGTCTAATATAGCGGCTTTTTCGAGAACTCTCATAGATGCTCCACATTCAATCTACTTTTTCCTAGTCTTGCTTTCTTGATTATCACTCCTCAGCTTTATCGGGATGCTCAACAGAATACCTAGAAATCTTGAGCTTTGAAATAAACAATAGCACACTTAGATATAGATAATCATATATTGATTCCTTTGACATCAGGCTAATGTGTTAAGAAAACACTCCTTAATTTTTCACACACGTCTTTGTTGAAAAATAGCACATAAACGTACAAGCGCTCGATTTTTCGGACTGCAAGCACTTAATCATAGACCGACGATCAAGGGCGTACAGCACAAAGCGTAGGGCGTTTTAATATAAGATTTTATTCAGCAAATACAATGGTGAAAGTTTTGGAAGTACATTTACAGTTCATTTTTCATAATGAACTTCTTCCGCATGACGCCATCATCTTTAAAGCTGTTATTGAATTATCACTTTTTCATATACCTACCTAAATGTGAAGAAAAGCAGACCTGGACTGAATCCTGTGATTGAACAATTAAGAGACTACTTGCTTTTTAAAGTTTTGTCGAAGTCAATCACAAGAAACTTCATGTAGAATTTCAACTCTTCATTGAGTTGAAAGAAGACATGGAAAGATCAGCATTTTATCACTCGCTATACCGAACCAATCACTGTGAGTTGCATTCAATACTCAAAGCCACGATAGATCAACCAGTCAGATGCAATCAACTGAAACACCTCAGACCAGAGTCACATCTAACACTCAATAGCTATATTTCACACTTCGTATCAAGATCAGTCATAAATCGAAAACAAAAAGCCCCTGCACATGGCTTTTCCCGTGTTTGCGGCTTATGGCTTGTCCTTTCGTGCCTCCGGCCTAAGTTGCTATAGCCATGAAGAATCATTATGATAGACCCAAAAATTCACGATAGGACTTTTGAGTCATCAATCTCTCTTCTACAAGCTCTTCTCTCTATCTCAGCAAAGCATTTTCGCAGTCTGGAAAACATTGCAGAACAATGACCTCATGTGTGCTCAATTTTAAAAATGGCTTTTTTGAAACGGTATTCAATGTCGGATCTGATGACCAGGATGATCAGTGATAACACTGATCTTTAATGCAGATATTACTATGTTCTAAAACATAGCGACGACACTGTGACAGATGAAAGACAAAACACAATATATGCTATTTAAAAAGCGAAGAAACAACAAGGAATCTCCTGATTTCTCATTTTCCCAGGACTATTTGATAAATAGTCTAACTTCCTACGCTTCCACAGGGTGGCACGAACATTATTGAGTTTGAAACATTCTTCGTGACATTCCACGACTCCACAATCTGATGTTGATCGAAACAATAATGTTGAATGCTTATCTCATGAGAATAATTTTCACAAATCTCATGCAATGATTGAAGAGTATTATAAATGGAGAAATCTGTTGTGAAATCAGAAACCCGTACTCTTCACTTCATTTTCTTTCATCTCGAAATCAACAGAAAACGTCTAACGAAGAAAGAGAGTTAGTTCTTCCTCCTAGGCAGTTATTTCTTTTCTCACATCTGCTTACTCCCACTACTAATGCATCCTGTCGCCTTGTGCATTGAGAGTGCGGACATCGAGGCACATCGAATCGACAGATGGAGCCGCTCGTGAAATATTGATGCTGAGATCACAGAAAGACAATCGGGATACGTCAACAGCTCTTGGAGGCGAAAACAACTGGCAATAAAATGATTCCATTCTCCCGGTAACTCACTGCTTCAAAGGCGACACCGCGTTCCCACGATTTACAAGAGCAGTTCGTCTCTTCGGTCAGTTCAACGATCTAAGAGATGCTGCAGGGGAAAGGAGACTATCGGTCCGAAAACCATGACAAAGAAGAACCCAGCATGTTACGACAGATAAACGGCCATCGGAATTTCATGGAAACAGTTTTGTTTTTAGTTGTCATCTGTGTTGTAGCAGATTAGCAGAAGTTACAAGAACAATCAGTCAACTGTTTTAAATTATCTAGAAGCAAAAAATGAACCTATCCCAAGGGAGGACTTCAAAATTGGAACAATGACAGAAAAGTATCAGGACATCTACACAGATTTACAAAATTCAGTTGGTTTTGTATCATATTATCACTTTGAATTATGCAATCGACTCACAGACATATTAACCGAATATTGACCCAAGAAAGACGTTTGTGTTATGATGTAAAGGCAGTAGTACACCGTGGTTCATAAAATAAACTCACATGTTCCACGTCAGTGACAATCATTTTCTATCGATTTATAGAGAAACGATTCGGATAGAACAGAGTAGCGTATAACCAGATAAGACGTTCACCAAACCCAATGATGTGCTTTCTCTCAAAATTGAAGCTGAGCATATACTGTGATACCAGGGATTAATATGCATTTTCTTCAGCGACAATAAATTGATATCTCGCCCTTCAATGCCTACTCGCTCTACAGAAAATCAAGTAAATCACACATCGTCCATAGTTATTTGCAAAGACAGTGGCTATTAGATGAAGATTTAGCTGCCGTCTCCGTTCCTAGTGTTTTTTCAGACTTTCGTGGACCGTTGTAGTATCTTCAGTCAGAATGCTCTAGCTATTGACTCTCAATGATATTCTTGAGACTCGACCAAACGACTGTAAGGTAAAGCACTTAGCAACTGTCTTTCGGATATCACGGTGTTCTGCAATTAGCATTTCAAATTCGTATTCAACAGTTAACTTTCTAATATCTTTAAGTTTCTCAAAACGTTAACATTTTGTCGGAAAAATTCATTATCATTGTTAATCAATTGCATCAAACGAAATCGCTTTGATTTCTGATCGTTCCTGAGTCAGTGATTGACTCAAGACTCACATGCCTCTATGAAGTGATAGAATGGATGAAACTGTACTTCAAGGAGATTCTATTTGCTTTTTTGTCTCTGCACTCTTCTGAATTCGTCATTCTGATTATCCAGTCACAGTAATTGTTTTTGTACTTTTGACTTCACGCTTCGATCAGATAGGATAAATGTGGCGTTGAATAATAACTTTTGGCGCAAATTGAATGCAGGATTTTCAAGTCAATTGAACATTGTATGCATTCTAAACCTACTGGATTTCAACAGCGAGTCGATCACAGGAACACGCTTGTACTTTGTACCAACATTCGCCTCAGAGAAGCTTTCTATATAAACAAATTTGAAAACAGAGGTTTAGCAGCAAACATTGAATAAACAGATATATAGACTCTCTTTCTCTTCTTTGACAATGCATGTGATCAATTTTCAACATTTTCTAGTTAAGTCATATGCTACTGGCACTATGTTAGCCAGCAATACCTGCTACATGCATATTTTCTCCATTTCTATTTCTCTTTTCTGCATTTATAGTTTCTGCAACTGCACTGTAAATTTTGAAAATGAGGTATGATACTTATGGATGTTATCACTGCGAACTTCTTTGCTATCGTAAATCGCAGTTTGACGAAGCAACGAAAATCAGTATTATCATCTGCAATACGGGCTCAACACATCTAAAATTTTGCGTTGTGATCACAAGATTACAAAAGTGAGCACAAGTCTTGCGGTTGCACTTACAATGAAGTCAAAGCGGTCCTTTGATGTACTCCATACTCGATGTCTGAATTGCATGTAAAGTAAAATTTGAAATTTTGAGCACATTTTTCTTAGTGAACAAAACAGAAAATGCAACCGTGAAATTTAGAAATGAAATTGTTTCTCTTTGATTTTAATAATCAACTTCAAACTTAAGAAGCTATAAACAATTAAACTTCAACGCAATGCTTGATTAAAACACTCGGTTACTTTAAATTGCAAATTCCGGATAATTGCATAAGAAAACACGTGCTGCGGGTTCTCCTAACCGCAACCAAATATAATCGAACCAGGCAAGGAGCTTGCTGAATTTCCTGCAATCGGTTGAAAACCATGAGTTAACATGTAAAATGTGTCAATGCATGTACCAGTAGGGAGGAAAGACTGGAAACATAATTGATGCCACAATCAGAATTTGTGTTGAGAACCCTGAGGAGATTGGCATATTGTTTCTGCGCGCAACAATATGAGACTCTGACCTCAATCCGAAATAATAATTAAATCAATGTAATTAATATTATATAATTTATGAAATAATCAATGCGAAAGCGATTTCGACTAGTAGGGGAAATAAAACTTGTGATGTAGGGATCCCTACTTCATAACTCGGCATTTTTTGTTTTTGAAAGAATCCTCAGACAGGAAAAATTATCTCAAATTTCCGGATTAATTCATGCTTCTTCCCAAAAATCTCGTACGATGATGGCGCGAAGCTAGTACTTACCATTTCGCTTTGATAAAAAGCACCTTATTACATCGCATTTAGAATGCATCATATTGCAATCACAAATTGCTTCATCATCACTTATTGCTTGGTGAATTATCGCTCCGCTAGCTTAATGTATATTTTCCTAAGAAAAAATAATGCAAGCACATCGCAGCTTGACACTTGATTGAATATAAGAACTATGATGAGATCAAAACTGCAATCAATCGAGAGATATACATGTATATCTAAAAAATTCACGCAATGTCTAGAGTGACTCAACACTCATGCTCAAGTTGTAAAACTGAAAGTTATAGAGAAAGCAAATTGCCGATTGGCTCATAATTGATCTTTGACTGGAATTTACTTTTCCTTCAATTTGTCAATTTACCACTTTAGGATGAATGCAGTGGTCATTCGAGACGATGTGTGAATCGCTTGAATACATCTCTCCAAGAGTGACTGTGATCGTATCATTATCAACCGGCGGACAATTCCCACAAAATTGGATTAAGGGCTACAAATTGATGAATGCACATGACATACATTACACGCATATATGCGTTCGCAATGTCCCCCCAAATCCCGAGATTTGACATATCGTGAAACAGAGTGTATTGGATAACTCTTCCTTAAGGAAGTTGTTCTTATCTATCCGGAGTCCACGGCGCTATGTTATGCAGTATTGAGTTAGTTGTGTAAATAGAATCATTCAATATAAAGGTAACTCCAGTTGAAAAAATGGGAATATACCTGAATGGGGATCATTTTATCAGATATTAAGAATAATCAGCAGGCTAGTTCACATGCTTCGACATCAACACAGCTCCCTACTTAATGCCTAGATACCAGGAGTAAATCTGAGACACTCAATTAGCTTAATAAATTAATTTGCTTGTGTATTCATGAAATACTACCTTCAAAATATGAATGTGAATATTTCATCCCCAATGACCCTCTCTTCGACATCCAAAGACATTCCCAGGTACACTCGACCATGTGATTTTAGGGATCACAGAGTCAAGCAAGCCCTTAGCCATTGCTCCACGGTGACCGATGTGCCAAATCCATGGTAGTTTCAGCAACGTGCATTGCGAGCATTGATAAGACGATTAGTAACGAACTGCTTCATTACTCTCATTTCTCTTCTCTGAACGGCAACGAGTATTGCAATAATTATTGACTGCAACTAATTGTGACGCTAATCTAATTCGGGACGATGTTCTTCATCATTGTAACGGTTAATGTAATCCTCTCTGCGCAGACTGAACACCAATAATACGACTTGAAAGACTTGAGAATTCGAAAATAACTTCAGTTGGCATCCGACGGCGTAAGAGAAGCAAAAACTCCTGCTTCAAACGACTTCCTAAGTCGCTCTCGTGTAGCATCACCAACTGGAGGAGATCAACGCTGCAACTGAAATAGTAGCGACGACGACGACTTCCCAGCAATCTCCAATGAAAGGATCGATGAAGATAGAAATCACAGAAGGAAGAAGAGATCTTGGAACAGATCGATGTCGGTTAGAGAGGAGGAATGCGAAGACACTCAATCCATTCGTCAAAGCGAAGACTGTCTTTCCTCTTTTTCTTGGAAGGAAGCAAAACTGAGTCAGAGCAGGTCATGCACGCGACGTGTTCTGTCCCCTCTCCACTTCTTCGATTTCTGTAGATCCTTGAAGCAGGATTAATTCAAACCTTCACTACCTCGTCCCTTAGCTCTGCAGTCGGAAAGTAACAGATTGCAACTAGGAAAGCGATTGCAGTAGGAGGGTGAAGCAAGGTAGAAGGAAAATGAACAGAAATAAAACGATTTACTTCTTTCTGGATAATTTATTTGGGAATTTAATTTGAAACACAGCAATTGCATATATTTGCATTCGTTCAATTTTTTATACTATGCATTTTGACTACGAGCATGATTGTACATGTAATCAGTTTACATTACTGTTGAGGAACTTGACGAAGCAGCTTCTTTCAAGACAGTAAGCTGGACTGAACTCACTTCTATCCTCAGTTCTTCTGAAGAAACATGTTTCTGAACAACAATGAAGTTTAAAAAAACCAGGCTGCTAATTATTCAGTAATTACAAAATCTCACCATTTTTCGACGATATGATCCCAGTCTGATCTCTCAAATAGTTTTGCGTGATCTGGCTGAAAATTTGTAAGATTTCATAATCACTAGATATTCATTTAGCAGCCTGGTTTATTCTAAAATTCATTTTTTTGAATGCTTCTTATTTAGAGGAAAATCTGATTATCTCTATCAAATATGGTTGTCTACATACTTACATCAGAGCTCCTGAGTTCAAATGAATGATTTTTGTAATAGAACATAAAAGGCAGAATTCACAAAACTGGCTAAGTAATTGCATAAAGTTCTGAACTATTACTATAATCAAATACATCTTGCACAGTATTGTGCTGTATATTAGTTAGGCATTAACTTTAAATTAGATATTTAAGAGAGGTGAGTGAGCATAGAGCAAAATTTTAATCAGTACGGTGCAATCATGATCAAACCATGTAAATTACACAACGATGAAAAGCACCACACTGCTTAATGTTTCCACTGTAATTCGTGCCTTCTCATTATTTCAGTAGCAGTAGCTCTGCAGTGATTTAAGTGCGCGTTGTATCCTGACTCTGGAAATCTTAAAATCAGCTACAAACTGGTCAAGTTTAGAAGCCCATTGAGTTTGTTTATTTCAAACCATCTATCTATAAACCAATCACATGAAAACCTAAAAGTGACGAACGAACTTATTTTGCGGTCCACATTTGGCTAGCGGACCGTAAGCTTGCCTACCCCTACCGCAACGATTTTTCACTAGTGGTGAAAAATTCTGTTAATATGTGAAAACCGACGAATAAGCATTGCACAAATAACAAAAAATATTTAAATAACACATTTAACATAAGGAAACGAACCACGAGTTGCTACGAAATCATATTTAAGAAAATCACGAAGAAATATAAAATTACACCAAGATCTTTCGTCTGGTCTTTTAAAATAAGGTGGCCTTAGATACTAAAATGAGCGAACGAGAAAGTTGAAAAACTAATGACAAGTGAGTACAATTTACATGATCACTACGGCAGTGATAGCTGCAACACGTATTCTTTCTGCGAACATAAAATCGGCTTTTGACTCTTGATGAACAATACCTCTTAGACAATACTCTTAGAAAGTATATAAATATGACAAAAGGAAGAAATCTGTTATGGAAGAAAAATGCAAGTGATGAAATCCTCTTGAGCTCTAAGATCTGGATAGAGCAAATGTAGAGTTGTTCAAATTCAAGCAACCCCTCAGAAGAGATCGCAATGCGAATCAGAAATGTAAATCCAACATCATGCAATATCGACGGTTAGCAATTATATACTAATGATAACCCTTCGTTATTGATAGCGGTCTCTGTGGTACAGCAATAAGGACTTGGTTCATGCGATTTTCCGGTCATGTGATCAAGTCTGCCCATGAGTGTCATCAAAGGTGAAAATGTGAACATCAGGAATGGGTTTTTCACTGAAAGTTCATCGAAATCTGATCACATCAATTTTTTGAAGCCAGACAGTTGGAGGACCAGCTCCGCACATTCTACATACATTAGCATTGATTTATATACATACTACGTCTATTCACGTGCCTATCAAAATATTTCCGGATTTGAGTTTCTATCAGGCAACTAATAGACTAAGTTATAACCATGACCTAAACCGGATAATATTTGAAAAATGAAAATGTTCAGATGGATGATTGAATTTGGGAGCCAATATGCACAAAAACAAATGATTTCATCGTGAATCAATATTGACCTGTAATTCTAGAGATCTGACTACTCTGAAAATATATGTAAAGCTGCAATGATGAACAGGACGTTTACAACCCAAGGCCTTAGAATAGCAAAGTATTCTTACACTCCTATAGTTATTCCTGAATATGAGATCGGTCGATCTATCCGGAACCTAAGTCAAATATCATGCTGATGATGGAGCCCAACTATCACGATATAGTATTATAATTCAAGAAAGTTGATGAGTAAACGCCTAAGCGGTATGTGCAGGTGGAGATTGTGAGCGATTGTGTCTGCTGGGAGGAATGTTCTCCTATCTGGGAAGTGTTGAAGGTGAGGAGTCTTCGCGATTATCTCATGATTACGCAGTATGAATGAAAGAAGTGGAAGGGAATGGCAGAGCTGCGAAGAAATGCAGATTGTGAAAGAGAGACAGATGCTCTCACTGCTTAAAACACGATAAGACATGCTGAAATGTGTGAAAACAGAACAAGACGAGCTTCCTGACTGATATTGCACCTCATAAAGCGGAAGTTGGTGCAATGTATACGTGAATGAACAACAAAAACGATTATTCCAAACTGCTTATCGCTCTGTCTGAAGCCTGTTAAGAAGCAGAATTATTGGAATAGACAGGACATGTACGCTCTGGGTGATTATGCAAGTAGAATCCAACATTAAACAACTGAAATAGCTTTATTTTTTTCGACAATGTGACAAACATTGCTTTCTCAAACAAGGGCATGCCGTCAAGTGTTTCGCCAATTCAATGATGGAGACAACAACGAATAATTGATTGATCAATTAATTGATAGCCTTGTGCAACATCTACATAGAAATAGAATATCTAATTTACCGCAATCATCTTAAGTTTCAAACATTCCAACTGAACCATGTCGCTTCATCAAGAAACGTCTCTTTGATTCGATGCTTTACATGTTACTTAATGGAAGCATACTTCGCATGCACACAACGTTGATCATCATCATTGAATGAAATGCTCATTTGATCGTCGCTAGTTTATATATCCTCGGCTAAAATGAAAGTGTGATAACGCCACTATTTCGTTCAAGCTACCCTCGTAACCGTCAGTTAACCATATCTAGGCCTTGAACCTTGAAATCTATCTGTCAACTTTGAAGAGATAACCGTTTCACCGTGATCGAAGGACTCCATGGTAAATGATAAGGAAGCAATCAAAAGGCTGAAGCAACCTAGCAAACATCACGGTTCCAAGAAAATAAATATTCTCTTCCGCTGTCCAGCACTAAAACTGAAACATTACCATTTTTTGGGTCGCACAACTCATTTTTGTCGAAAGTATCCTGACACTATCAAAATCAGGTTCATCCAACCTGTGAACATGTGATGTTTTTCAATTCTGGCACAGTTGAAGTTCGCAACCATGTAATGCATATGCCAGTCGATTATCAATGAAAATCACGAATTGTTCACCAATATACAAACTACATGTAGAAAATACTTTCAAAACATCTTAAATGAATTCGACAAGATGGAGCAATCATTCAAGCATATGTTGGCCAATCATCACACTAACTTTATCACTTATTTTCTTATTGTATTTCCTATATATAATGTATGTGGATATAGCATTTCTGTCGACTACCATTTTTGAGGACGTGTTAACGAAAAGAACAGTTGCCTGAAAGAAATACTGCAATTGTCGACGATAAGTGTGCTACATACACTGCGCGACGATTCGCTACTGTCAAGTGATAATTTGAAAAGCGCGATATTATTTGGCATTACAAATTTACCTTTATGGACAGTGGCTGAAATACATAGGTGTCGAAAATAATACAAATAAAAGCAAATTTACAATACCAGATAATATCGGATCTTTCCAAATCGTCACTAAAAAATGACATTTAGCCCAGATGTTCTTCACGAACATTCTGAGATGGATTTTGTGAATTGATCAGATCAAGTCTTTAAGTTGTCTACGCTCAGTGATGTTAGTTGATAAAGCAGTGAAGAGCTAATTGTTAAATGTTCACGATACCGTGAACGAACAGTCCTCAATATTTTACCGATGTAGGTTCCTGAAAATATGCAACAGAGGTTCCGAAGAACAAATGCAACAGCGAGGCAAGTTCATGCAATCTCTCCAAGTACAACACACTGGCCTGTCATCGCAACTACAACAGACACAGTTTACTTCATAGCAGTCATTTTCGTCTTGAGCTTCAAGAATTCTATGCGAAAGTGCGGAAGTATTGATAAATATATGCAACAGAGGTTCCGAAGGACAAATGCAACAGCGAGGCAAGTTCATGAATTCTCTGGAATATCTAATACTATCTTGGCACCTTCAATAAATTCATCTCGGTCGAAAATGTTCGCTTTCCATAAGTATGATTGTGTTGAAATAATCATTATTAAAAAATAGAGGAGTATCAAGTAAACTGATAATGCATTGCATAATTTTCTGGTCACGCTCGTGTTTTATCAGTCAAAAGTATCATTCTGACCTCATGTAATAAAGCAAGTAAGCGACAGAAGTCACGAGCATAAGTGAGAGACATGATCATGTCATGACCGTGCAACAATCGCTAATTTTAGCATGTACTTTAAGAATTAAGCTTTTCCTGTTAGCTGTTATTACGTTTTCTTATCTGTCTTCTATAAATGATCATGGTAAGCTATAATTTCTTGCAAAAATCAATAATTCCTTGATTAAATTTCTTAACAGACTGGAAGTTAATATTTTAAATTATTTTCTGAAGGAGCAATGGCAGAGATAGTGTACTCAACATTAAACGATACCGCTAGGCCTACTTTATTGTCGGGCTTAGTTCGGGTTTAGTTATTGTCAAGCCTGGGTTCGGATCAGTTTCAACATTTTTGGGCAAATTTCGGGTCCGAGTTGACCAGATTTACTCGACTTCGTTCTCAGGATTTCTTGCATTATTCAAATTCGATTGAGTCACTTCTCCGCATTGGCACTATCAGATTCAAACGGAATTGAGGGAGGACGGCCGCCATTTGATTTTTAAAAACTAGCAGTTGTATGATACAACTTGCCATACAACCCTGATATTCGAGCCGGTGATAAGGTTTGATTTGAGATGAGAAACGACGAACAATGTACTTCGATTACTCAAGTTGGACTCAAATTGAATCATTCTCATCTCGAAATCATCGGCGCTTCAGCAGCCGACTATATTACATCTTAAATACTTCGGAGAGGACACTCAACTGTGTCCCTTATCTTTCCTTCCATCGCTCACATCAGATCGTGACATTGGAGCTGAAGTCAATACTTTTCTTTCAATTCTCCGACTTTGATAATCAAACTAAGGCACAGATGAGAGGGTCAAGCATCAATCGTAGTGACACCGGCCAGAACCGGATTTTCAATGCTCTGTGCGGGGACACGAGTCGAGAAGACGAAATTCGATGTGGAAGAGGAAAGCATCTCAAACGTACCGCTCTCCGTCGAGATTTCCAAGAACAATAAATCTGCTTAGTTTCTACCCAACGCTTCTCTTCAACGAACGTGTGACAGAGATGATCAAATATCAAGTTCAACGTTGTCTAACAAACTGCTGAAACTGTCCAGAGAGGATATAGGGATATCACCGGATCTAACGTGGTTCTGACATTGATATATGGTTGAAGATTGGTTTTGATGAATATCATGTCGATTTGGATAGAAACCAGAGGAATGTCATGCATCAAAGCACAAGTGTTAAAGGAAAACTATGCGGAAATCAATCACTCCATCAACGCGCATCAATCGCCTTTAACCTGTTAAATCAATCATCGATTCATGCATCGCAAGATGCGATAATTTAAAATGATATTCAAGTTACCACACAAGGCAGGATGGCTCAGTTGGCTGAGGGCGGCATTTCGGAAAGTGGCTTCTTCGAGAGGCACCACCGCTCTCACCAGAGGTTACTAATGAATGTCTTTATTTTGTCCTTCGGCACATGACATGAAATCAAATCACACAAAATAATACGAACAGTAAAAATAAATGACTGAGAATTAGATGCTATTTGATAGAAAATGCCTTTGGTCAGTTGTCATAATTAATTTTCAGTATTTGAAAAAGTCAAGAAAAATTTGTTAAATTTTAAATTTGAATTTTTAATATTCATGTACCATAGCTATTATCAAAAAAAAAAAAAAACTGTGATTCAAGTATATAATAAGGGTCGACAAATCTTATGACAATATCCTCATCATCTAGATGGTCGAGTATGTCTACACAATGTGGTTGCAGTGGAGAGATAAGAACATTTTTAAATCGTATTGGTAGGAGTTCACGAATTACACATGACGATCACTAGGCGAGACGGTCCGGGTGATTGCAACTAGGAAAGTCGACATTCTCCGAACGACCAAATGAGGACTGAACATCCTGGGGCGACCGCACAGAAGCACTGATAGACTGACAAATCTCTAATAGTATCACTCACTCATCGAAATTTGCTTGTCGCTAACAACTCACTAACGCTGTTTCTGTCCGGTCGCCCCTGAAGATCAGCCGAGGTGAAATCATTCTCATCAGACAAAGATGTCACATTGACAGATGGAGTAACGTTAGCTTGACCCGACCCTGAACAAGACGTACCCTCGGAAGACCGAATGACTTAAGGGTTACTGGCACCACACACCTGAGGCTACAGAAAGCTGGTACCAATGGAGATGGGATTTTCTCTAGTGTTTCGAGCACTCTAAGACGGACTTGAATGAGCGCCACGCCGCAGTCACATAACTTGATCAGAGTTGCGAGCATGTAAAGGCACATCACTACTAAACTTGCGAGTTCGTCTTCGTGTCGCATGAAGGATGCCACTGCCAAGTGTCACCTAAGCAACAATGGTCACGTGATCACATTCCTATGTATGTTAATGACGTTAATACATGGACTACGACGTCATGTCATGAATTCGCGTGAGGGATGTCCGAGGTGATAAATGAAACCAAGACCAACATTTTGCTTAAAAGAGGAATAAGTGATTGTGCAATACCAATGAAATATTACGAATGTAGAAAACATTAAATTTTCTTGCAGAAATTTGTTAGCAGAATTAATATTGTTAGTTAGAAATAGATTTTGAATAATGTATAAAATCAAACACTCAATTTACTATGTCAATTCAGATTGCTGAAGCATAGATCAGTCAGCATAATCAGTCATATGCAACACGACTGCGCATTTCAAAATAATCCTCGTACGCGTTGACCAAAGTCGGATCTATTCAACTCAAGCAAAGCAGAAGAAAACTAATTGGTAATACACTATGCAGGAACAATGTCAGCTAGTCAATGCATGCTTAATTTAGTCCAGCTTTGTATATCTGAAGTTATAATGGACTCATCGACTATAGGAATTCAAACGTTTCTGCTAATTCTTCATCTTTGGCGTGTTCCCGCTTGTTTGAGACCTGCTATTCTATTCCGTGTCCACCACTTAGCGCGATCTGTGGCCATGTCAGCTCACGTCAACGTGGAGGACATCGATCAGCCTCTGCCACTCACCTGTAGTCATGCATACTGTTCCGGTGACGCTCTCTGCATCTGATCGGAAAACATGGCAATACCAGCGAAGTCGACACACTGTCAACTTTTCGGAAATGGGTGTAATTATTTCTGTTCCGAGCTTCTGGTTTTTGTGACTCAAAAGTTCTTAGTTATTTCAAATTTCAAAATCACTTTGTGATCCTCACCTGGCAGCAAACTGTCAAGTATTCATGTGGTATTCGCGCATGCACACCCATTACATGACGTCGTGTGTCAGCCAATGTAGATGGTCTCATTCGACGCCCAGGAAGACGGGAAGTATTGAAGACACGATTACATCGACATTTAAATGCCAGAGTTCGTGATCCAGTACCCATTCGAAGTAATTCGTAGCTGGAATAGACGTGCATCCGTTCAACGATCATCTCCTCGGTGGTAGAATCACAGGTCCCTGAAAGTAAGCGTCTCAGCACCGGCTCTGAGAAGGGTAAGTGGATCGTCTCTTCGAATTCTACTCCATTCGGTACATTGAAACAGTCCACGTTGCGTTGACGAGGAATGAAATTAGGGGATGATAAGAAACTGAAATGATAAGGCAAGCATTAGTCTTGTCCTTCAATTGCAAATAGGAATACAACAACGTTCCAGCAGAGAAATACACAGTTTGAAGTCAGTAGTTTAGCAGAAACCGGTCTTCACTTAACAGTCTTGCATTAGGTAGACTAACAGTTCAGTATTAATTGCATAGTCAATGTGCTAGCAGTCTCGATTTCATTAAATAAACTCCCTTTGCTATCTTGTAGCACATGTGAGATGTGCATTTCTTGCTGCTTTGGAGAAATTAACAATGAATCACGTACATGCATCATGAAAGTAACACAGAAGAATGAATGGTATTTTACAAATCCTTCGAGTCACTAATTACTTTGGAGAGGGTTTTTTTTATTAACTTTGATAAAAGTGACTATTACTTTATGATTCAACTTGGTTAGCGAGTTAGTTCTTCAATTCTCCTAATTGTTGATTCAAATTATTGTCATTCAAATGATCTAATTGCTACAAATTGCCTGATATTGAAAGAAAAATATCACACTCAAAGAAAGTGATCACAAAACTTAAAGACATGCACGCAGATGGGTCCACTATTCAGAGGAATTTCAGCCTAATTTAGTGAATCACAAAATCATCATATATATATATATATATATATATATATATATATATATATATATATATATATATATATATATAGCAATAAAAAAGTAACAGAGATGGATAAAAATAATAATAAAATAATCCCGCTTCCAATCAAGAAAAACTAGCCGTTGAAATTGCCCGACCGGTTTCACTAGCTGCCTGCTAGCTTATCAAGGGCTACTCATTTAATGAAACAAAATTTGATTCAGACTAGGGCAGAATTTCTACATACATGTAGGCATGAAAAATTATAACATAGACATGCAAAATTCTAATCACACAAAGAAATAGGGGAAATGAAAAAGATATCTCACGGAGCAGATTGTATTACAACAGCAATATGCTTAATTGCGGTTAAGGGTAGGTGTAAAGATGTTCATGCACTGTTTTTCCTTTATTTCTCTGTAGGACCGATCACAATTGGCTGGTAGTTTCATGATAGGCATCACATTGAATGGAGGGTCATTGTTCTTGGAACACATAGATATATGTCTGCTTACATTCAGAACACATTCAGTATATATATATACACAGTAGACCCCGCTTTATAAATCCACCCGCTTAATACATCCAAATTAGTCTGGAACGGAATTTCTACATTGAAAATCCATCTGTTAATAAATCCACCACCCCGGTTAATAAATCCAATTTCTCCAAAAATAGAATGACCGACCCATGAATTGAATCGCCAAACTTATCGTAATTAGTGCTTGTTCATGGTAACCAATCAGTGGACAGCTATGAAGTGGACCAATTAGAGTGCAGCTGCTACTCGGGCATCACCGCCTATTGGCGAAATAGTCGAATGACATTACATTTACTTTCAGTTGTCTGTGTGAGGACAGTTAAGTTCACGGTTTAGTTTATGTTTTTTAAAGAAATGAAGAGAAGTAGACAGGATAAAACCGTAGCTGAAAAGATTGAATTACTCGATCGCTATAAAGCACTAGGTAAAATAACTCAGCGGGAAGCAGCCGAGAGCTTGGGGGTATCACGTGGATTCCTTCAGAATTTATTGAAAAACGCGAATGAGATATACGTGCCAAGCAGGTGAATGATGGCTCATCTCTCGGAAAACGAAAACGTCATGGGAAAGATAAGAAAGTTGACGTTGCTTTATACGAATGGTTTAAATTCGCACGTGCGAGACACATTCCAGTTAATGGTCCAATCCTCATGCACAAAGCCGACATCATCGCTGAAGCCGCCAACCACGATTTCAAGGCTACAGAAGGATGGTTTTATCGTTGGCAGAAACGTCACGGAATTTCTTTTACCATTCTCAAAGGTAAGAAATCCAATAATTCCCGCACACATATGTTGAATACATTTAACATTCTCATTTTCAGGTGAGGCAGCAGTCTATGTTGATATCAGTGGAGCTCAGCAATTTCGAGAGACAACCGTGAAACTTCTGTTGGAGTCTTACCATCCTCGAGATATTTTCAACGCCGACGAAACAGACATTTATTTTCGCGCATTGACAGAAAGCACCTATGTGAATGAAAGGTCAAAGAAAAGTCTGAGAGGCTTCAAAACTGCGAAGGATCGTGTGACTCTTCTTGCTATCTGCAACATGAATGGAGACAAAGAAGACGTACTTCTCATTGGAAAATCTCGTTCTCCACGATGTCTGAAAAACGTCAAGACCCTTCCAATTGCCTACAATTCCTCTGCCAACTCCTGGATGACAAGCATCATCTTCGAAAGCTGGTTGAGATCTTGGGATCGATCCTTGGAAAAATCTAGAAGGAAAGTTGTTCTCCTTCTCGACAATTGTTCTGCTCATGCAGCTGTCGATGGTCTTAAGAATGTCACATTGCAATTACTGCCTGCTATGGCATCATAAGAACTTTGAAAGCCTATTACCGACATGAGATGCGACAAAAAATCATCGATATCATAGATGACACTGAGGTTGAACTTTTTGCTCAAGAGGCTGCAAAACGCATGAACCTGTTGGAGGCCATGTATATGATCCAACGAGCTTGGAAAAAAGTTTCTAGGGACACCATCAAAAACTGCTGGATCAAAGCCGGATTTACTGCTGTTGAGGAGGAACTGGTAAACGAAGAACCAAATTTTCCATCACCTCCTACTGGATTGACTGAAGAGGAATTTGATAGATGGCTCTCGATTGATAATGATGTTGTTATAGCTCCAGAGGTGGAGGAAGAGGACAAGCTTAATGAGCTGATCCATGACATTTTGGATGGTAAGAGAGAGAAAATCGAACTCGATGAAGATAGTGATGTAGAAGAAATTACACCTGACCCTCCAACAGCTGCGGAAATGCCACGTTGTCCTGCTCGATTGGAATACGGTCTCAGTCTCGGATACAGCTATATGGACTCTTTTGCTGCTTTCAAAGAGAACATCAGCAGTGAATTACGGAAAAAGTTCCCACCGAAGCAAGCAACCCTTGATAAATTCATAGTCTGCCGAAAACAGAACATTTGTTGAGACTTCTATACATTGTTTAACAATAGATACACCGTTTTTAGCATTTGTCATTTTTCTCTCGGTTATTAAATCCGTCGGTTAATAAATCCAAAATAGCCTGGTCCCAACGTGGATTTATTAAACGGAGTCTACTGTATATATATATATATATATATATATATATATATATATATATATATATATATATATAAATGGTCGAATTTTAACCGCATACAGTATTATGATTCTAACCATTCATAACTTAATTCTGCACAATGATGACCCTAGAATGCATTCTGTTAGTTAATAATGTAGATAAGCGTAAACTTAACAGGTCCATGAAGCTTGTTCGCAAAATAGGCCATTAACTACATTTGATAAGTTAAAAAACACGAAAATTGAGACAAGAAGCAGCTAGAATAAGTTCTAAACTTAGTGCATGAAGATATGGCCAACTTGCGTAAGACATGCGCCAGGCTTGTGATTGTGTTTTTGCGTTATGTTAATAGTTTCTATTAAAAATACTTCAGCTTCTCTCAACATACTCTAGATGCAGACATATAAAGATTCGATCTTCTGCTAGGAAGACCACTGATGAGTGATGACATAAGAATATCAGCTGTAGCGACGCTCCGCAATAGACTAAGTCGTTGTGAAAATAACGGAGTTCATATCGAATGACAGTCACCATGAATCATCTTCAATGATGGCACTACTGCTAAATAAATTAAATTTTTCTTTCCAATATTTTGTTTCCTTGCTTTTTTTGATGGAAAATTATGTCAAAATGATGTGTAAAACAAGTCATATAAATCGGGAGGTCTTTCGGAGCGGGGGGTAAAATAAACGGGAGCGGGTCATTCGCTTTAAAATGACATCTCATTTAATACAATAGGCAAACTATAACTCGAGTTAAATGAATTTGAAAATAGTACGCTATGTACAGAAAAAATTGGTATGAATCATACTATGAAACATAGTATGAAACAGACGTATGTAACATAGTATGAAACGTACTATGGACATGTAACGCTCTGTCGGGCCATACCCTGGCATACGTATGATTCATACTATGACTTAACATAGTATGAAACTTAGTATGAAGCATACCCTAAATCATACTCAGCAAAATCATACTATGAAACATACCATGAAAAATCATATACGTATTCATACCAGACACACTGTGAAAACGTAGTATGAATCATAGTATGGAACAGACGTATGAAGCATACTATGAAACATACTATGAACATGTAACGCTCTGTCGGGCCATACCCTAACATACGTACGATTCATACTATGACTTTACATCATATTATGAAAATAGTATGCATACTCATATGGCACACGCTGTGAAAACATGATGTGAAACATAGTATGGAACAGACATACGAAACATAGTATGAGACGTACTAAGAGCATGTAACGCGTTGTCGTGCCATACGCATGAATCATACAAAGAAACATACTATGAAAATAGGTACGTATACTCATCCTAAACACACGTGAGTTTTCAGAGTATGTTCCTGACATAAAAATGCAACATATATGCATACAGCAGTATATCGTACGAAGGAATATCATACATAAGCACATATGTTTTGATGTTGTACATATATTCTATAACAGCATGAATTCATTATTATATGCACCACTTATCATATGAATAATAACATGCATTCTGTATTCAATATGTCGTATTTTAATCTGAAAGGGAACAAAGTCAAAAGCACCTCGTCTCTCCGGTAGCATGTCAAATGTAGCAAGGCAACTGATTTAGATAGAGAACATATCATGAGGGAGACAGCTATTAGCATCATTTTAAGATCAAAATAATTACAATTTCTTATACGTTAAAATCACATATATGGCATTCATTTGTTATAACACACGAACGACGTACCCATTTGATCAAAGATAAACATTTTTGTATGATTTTTTAAAATCAAAGTTCGAGTGGAGAGGACGGTACCATAAACCTTTAAGCAGAAGATAAAAAAAAGAAAGTGAAGGAACTCGTTAGCATTCAGTAGCATAAACAATCTTAAAAGAATCCGTTGCCATTACCTGTAATGCAAGCAGATAATAATAATGCTCCCACGTCAAGACTGTGTGAAGTTTATTGTTTTGACGTTCATACAAGTTCATTTATGCTTTCAATGGAAATCAACTAATGCTTATTATTAGAGAAGTGAAAGGAACCAGGAGCCTTCTGAGTTAGACTGGACAACCCTGATGGGCATGATGGAAAACTTCAGATACAATGATACACTAATAAAGGAATTATACACGTTTATGATAAGGTGGCAATTTCTAAAGCAATAATAGGAAAGATAAATAATCAAAATAAATATTAACAATATTTTTCGAAACTAATTGAATTAGCTTTTATTACTTTCATGAATCATGTTTGATAGAATTTCTTATCTTAAATGTGTTGGTGTTCAAAATTGCGATTAATCAATGGCAACTCAAGGAAATTATATTAGTAACACTTTCATATTTAACTTTTAGATTACTCAAAAATGGACTTTCAAATTTTTACTGACATTGTAGAGATCCACAATACACATGAGACTTTTCAAAAGTAAACTCGTTGAATCACTAATTCTTTGAGCAAAAGAAAGCTTCAAGACACGTTATTATTTCGTTTAAACAAGAATAATACCTGCTCTTATATGCATGGTAATCGTTAATCAAATTCTTATGATATCATCATGTTATGTAAAAAAATGCATGTAGGTCATGCAATTATGAGATGAGAAGGATCCAACTCGATGAATTCTTGGTTAGAATAAATATACATAAATGAATCATTTATGCATTAAAAATAAAACAAAATCGATGTGTTGGGCATCATCAGTAGGTTTTCAATCATTTTCAAAACACGTTGAAATATTGTGGAGATACTGTGGAAGCTCCATAAATATCATTATTGCATTAATAATCATAGGAAAACAATAAGTAATATTTCAGAATTGCATGCATTAAGTACCATAAAAATCGATAAAATGAGTTTGATAAAATCGTCTCAGATGAAATTTTCAGCTTGTAGCAAAGACGTTTTGCATAAAGTATCTGAAAAGCATGAACAATATATACATATAAATGAAAGAATTTCATTATCACAAGAATCAGAACTATTGACGAATTCGTTATCTGCAAATAATATCATTATATGCTAGCAAAACAGTTATTTAATACTAGACAAAGATAATTAAATGAAAAATAATTATTTCCAATGACCTGAGATAAAAATGGGTACGTTATTCATCAGGAAGTTGAACAGCAACATTACGAACATTATGAAATGCGTATATTCAACGAAAGTTATATTTGATATCACTCATTAATTCTGTATAGATGACTGATAATCACCAGCATCATTCAGCATGGGTACAAAATTCGGGTTACGCATCAAACATCATAGTAGAAAAAATTGTCGCTACCCAACATAGATTACTCCTGCAAAATAACATGTAGTATGTGTGTATACGGTATGAATTTAAATAATCAATTATGACTATGTTTCACAGTATGTTAATAAATACGTATGCGAAATTCATACTTATGCATACTATGTTTCATACTATGATAATGCATACATATGCGTAATACATTTTTATTCATAGTATGTTTTATAGAATGTCAAGACATACGTATACGCTATTCATATTTATGCATACTATGTTTCATAGTATGTTAATACATACGTATGCGAAATTCATACTTGTACATACTATGTTTCATAGTATATTATTACATACGTATGCGTTGTCATACTATTTTTCATACCTTTTCATACTATGATTCATACGGACTTATTTCTGTACGGGGGGCCACTATATCTGCTGTATCATATTACTATTCATAAAATTTCCTCGGCAATCAGCTTAATTTCCTTTTAAGTGAAATGTATTATGATTCTTATCAGTAATTTTTCGTTCTATTTGACATCTAATGAGCTTTATATTAATCTACTTAAATTCCAAAATCCCAAGTATCAGATAGATAGCATGTAAACACAGGAACAATTTGAAAAAATTACCCGTTTGAATTTTTTAACTGTTTCTGTAGACCACAGGACCATAATCTCCGCAAAAACTGAATATTTTGCTACAAAAATTTTTCATCGTATGCTGAAATGTGACACTGCCTACCATAGAGAAGGTAGAGATGAGATCTTCATTTGTTTGAGTTACCAAACCCATTTGTTGTCAGAAAATTGATAACAGATGTAACGCACTTGCAGCTGGCATCATCGAAGTCATTTTTTGACGATTGATTTTGACAGCATGACATCAAAGAAATAAATTATACCCACAAATATCCATTTGCTGTTAACTGTCTTATAACTATTTGTAATCACTGTCCTTCTCTATTCTCTATGTGCACGTGGTGCATGTACAGTGTATGATACATCTGCGTTGAACGTGTGTGCGGCGTTGTCTGGATATGTGTAAGCAGTTTGGTAACAGTAGGAATCAGCATTAGTAGTGTGATATCATTAGCTTCAAGATTTCCATTTTTACCAGTTATTGGGCCACTGCTGATAAATAAAAAAATCCTGCCATCAGACAGCTACATTGAGTTCTTTCAAAAACTGGTTAATGCGATGGTTACAGCGCCATTGCATTTGTAAACCTATGGATTGGAGAACGCCATCAGTCCTCATCAGAACTGCTTCAATTCATATTACCAAGAATCATATTCTCTGTAGAGACGGTTAGGGTTTCTACTGGTCATTCCTGGATGATGTTAATTATAAAAAAATTGCTACTGGCTTTCGCAGGAATCAAAAGCGAAGTATTTTTAAAGTAAACAATCTCGCTTTTAATTCCTGTGAAGGCCAGTGGCTATTTTTTAATTATCATAGTTTCATAAATGAATGCTGGGATGACTTCCATCATCGTAGGAGAATCAAGGAAAGCAGGTATCCCAAGATCTAACATCATAAAATCTAGAGTTGATGTCATCAAGGTTCAGACAATTAAGATGCTACAATTTAATTGACCACTAGTTTGACAGGTATTATTGAAACTGTTAACTTGTTTGCATCAATTCATGCCCAGTAACATATGCATGTACTTAAACTAACGTTGACGAGGAATGCCTGCAATTGCGATATTACAAAAAAAACAAATTGGATTGTCGGTATTCCAGATAAATGAACTATCAGACTGGTGAAATATTTGATCTACATAAATTTAAGGATGTAACTTGTAGTAAAACTTAATCCTACTTGCATTCGGGAATGCCCAACAGCTCCAGAGCAGATAGCTTGAACCTTCATTTAGAACATGAAATACAATATAATGAGAACAGCTATGCCTGATTTGATGAGGGATCGTCCATAATCCATGTGGACATCAGAGAGGGAGGGGACTTTGTAGTGCTGAACACTGTCTGTTCATGTAAAGGAGGGAGGGGATTGGACGAGTCTACGTAGACACTCAGAGGGAAAATGCTGAAATTATTTCTAGCAATATGAAATTAAGAATCTGATTGTGAAGGGTAGTTCCTGTGCATTTAGCCTAGAAGATACTTATCTTATGGTATAGACAACCGGCCAATATTCATGAATAGAGATCGAGGCAAAGCCCAATACTTCAAGCCGGATTATTGAATAATCACGAAGAATATCATTTAGCACTGTATCCACAATGTAGGCCCGTAAATGCAGATTAGTTAAGTTGAATACATATCCACAATGAATATCAGTAATTGTCCACTGTCCACGGGGGGTGGGGGAGGGTGTGTGGGCCAGTGTCTATAAATTGTCCATTAAGGGGAGGGTAAAAATACCATTTTTGTCTACGTGGATTATGGACGCTCCCTAAATACACCAAAATCACGAAGTACATAGTCAACAGCGTCTAGCAAGATCAGCAATCATCACTGAGCCCAATTTATAGTATAAAGTCCACCTCGATCTCATGAGGAGCAAAACCATCAGGAAAAGAAACTCACCCGTCAGGGGGGCCTAACACGTTGTCAGAATTGCGCATGAGTCCTGATGCAGGGATGAGAGCAGGTAGTGGTAGTGGAATTTCGTCACCCTCGCTAGCACTCGGTTGCATTCCGGTGCTACTGGTCAATGTTGGAGGTGCCGTTGAGGGCATGGAGCCAGGAAAGACGACTGGACCGTGAGTTGGTGCTGAGATAACTGCATGAGCGTTGTCAGTAGTTTGGTGAATGCCCTGTGAATATCTATGAAAAAATACACATAACTTAGTATGAATTTACGAATCGCCATGTGAATCGAAAAGTAAGAATTGTTTACACCGAATCATACTCTATGATAAATAAGCATCAGGGCAATGTAATAGCTCTTTAGAAAGACATTCGCCATACTTCAACAATCACAGAAAAACTTTTAATAATCTTTAGCTAAGAAATATAAAGGGAAGAAAACAGACCCCTCTTTTTCTGTAATAGATACCACATAGCTTAAGTAGGATTACAGCAAAACGGGAGGGTTTGTTCCTCTTTTTTGTTTGTTTAGTGACAAGTCGATGATTAAAAACAAAAATCCGGGCAGACGTTTCGAGCAGCGTACAGTCCTAATAACTATGTAATCGAACTCGAAGGCTCACCTGGATTCCATGTCGTCCATATCTCCCTCTCCTTCGTCATCATCCATCGTTTCTCCCTCAATTCCAGCATCCTCGTCTTCATCATCTGTTCCCATGGGACGTTCCTCTGGTCTTTCTTCTCTTTCCTGACCACTTCTTTGATCCTCATTTGAAGATTCACCGCCATTTCCATCATTCATAGTTTGAGCCTTCAGCATCCCCTCATGTCGTCGTGTAATAGCTGAAAGGGTCACTCCACGACGCATATAACCCATACGACGATGCATCCCTAAGAGATGTGAACGAGATGGGAAACGACGAGTCAGCTTTGCAAGTCTCAACAATTTGTCTTCAGACAGGAGTGTAAAGGAGATTGGATCAAGTCGGGAGGCTTGAAGGCAGAAACGGAAATGTTTAGTGGAGATGCCACAATGCGACCCGAGAATGTGCTTCCGGACATCAGCGAGAGCATGGGCAGATGCATAAGTACAATTACCGCATTTGTATTTTTTATTTGTGCTGCGCGAGTCAACGATGGCAAACTTGGTGCTGTAGAGCTTCATCTTCTGCACAAGATACTCCTGAAGAGAAAAAATGCAATGAGTGATGATATGGAACCACTCATCTCGGAGAGAAGATCCTAGCAGAACACCCACGAAATTAAAAAAAATCATCCATGACAAAGACCGCCACTTTGCATTACAAATTCTTGCAAGGCTGCTTAAGATGATATTTTGTAAACTGAGTCACAACAGCTGTTCTATGATCGTAAGTGAAATTCAGAGATCATTCATACATGTGCCTGCAAATATGCATTATCTGGTGCTTTCATTGGCGAAATGAATTTCTTTATTAAATTTTGAACTGGTCAATCAATCGAATTGATGACTTTACAAAAAGTGTGATTGTCTTCTTATCAGGAAAAATGGTAGACATTTCTTCCAAGTGAATTTTACGAGAGTAAGGTTCACTAATTCCATCTTTTGACGACCGTCTTCAAGGCACCGCAGGGTTTGATGGGCCTTTTCACGATGTCAATCTTCTAGATGTAAGTCTTGAGCACCTTCCGAATGCCTTCCAGTGTGACTTGGAACCAGGACTTTCAAAGCCAGGTCGGTATTCCAGCTGATCTCTTCCTGTCCACCTCTCAATGCATCCCTGATCTTCTCTAAATCTCTACATCGCACTTTACCAAACCACCGCAGACGTTCTTTTATGACTTCTGAGATCAAATGAAATCCAATTGCTTGTCTTCGTTGTAATTCTTAATTGGACTTTCTGTCGGTCATCTTTGCAATTCAACAATTTTATCTGGATTCTCTGAAGTAAAATCTCGTGATCACGGAACATTCCTCAGATCCGAAAATGATGTTTGTCTAGCTTAAGTGGCATGTACTTTTCCTTTCAAAGTATGGGAGGGACCCTTCTTGTACGAGTGTGTTGTGATGCTGAAAACTCGGAATTCGCTCTATGCGCACTGTAACTACAAGGTCTACCCACACGTTCGTTCGCATCAAAACAATCTTCCATGTTGCAATAACACGTTGAGTATCATGCATCGTACTTGTCTGTTTACTGGATGCGACCGTGAATGTCGATGCCGGTTTGAGTGACATTGAATAGTTTCATAATATTAAAAATCAGATTATTTTATGATCTCAACAGTATTACATAGAATCAAATCAATTCCATTCCAGATTTGTATACTTTCTTTTGTGTATATCATCAATTCATCTCAGCATTTCTATATGCAATGTGACCGCAGCATTGCAAATACATAAGATGAAAAAATAGAAATAACATAAATTACTGATTTGCAGTAAATCGCACGAAACAAATCTCAAGTTAAAATGGTTATATTGATTATTTACACTATACCAATGACAGATTTCATTTCTACCTGTATGTCTGATTATCTAAAATTCTGTGATCAATAATTTTGATTGTTAAGATGTTGAGTATACAAATGCACAGCATCCCCAGAAGATATTTTTTTCTTTTACTCATCCCTGCCCCACCCAAGGCATAAAGCCATTCTAGCATGCTACGGGTAGGGTTGCCTTCACACACTCGCAATTATCACCAAGTTGGGGTTGGCAATCTCAATGGGATCGGTGGTACCTCCCGAGGCGGACAGATTCGAACCCTGGACCTTCTGTACTTCCGCATCGATGCGCGTCTCTTAACCAACCGAGCCATCTACCCACCTCTAGATACCATTCAAATCGCGAAAGAATGATAATTGATTGAAACTAGCTTCATCATAATTATGTTAAAATTGCTATTTGTTTTAAATCAACTTAATTTCGGAGAAAAACAAACAAAATCCCCAGCAAATTTAGGAGAAGCTGAAACAATGTACATATTTCAATTAACAATGGCGATGCAGTCACGAACATGATCTACGATCCCTAGACTTCCATTGACAATCATGGAATTGTTACTATGATTAAATCAATTATGGGTACATTCATTCCTACAAGAAATATCTCAGTCAGACGCAGCTTTATTCTGATTACATAATACAGCGGCTATAAAATCATTATCAGTTTTCCCAATATTAAACAGGCTTGCGGATCTTTAGTTGATAAAAGAATTCTTAAACATATTTCTTATGTTTCACACAATGCATGAAATTTTCAAACCAAAGTTTTAAACTATTGAATAAAAGGACTTGTCAGTTGCATCGGTTTCAATTAGTCCTAAGTCGAGCTAGGCTGAAGGTTGGACATGGTCCAGTCAATCAAGCTATTGCCTTATTCGAGCATAGTCGAGTCAATCCTACTTATCAAAGCATGCGCAGCTATGAATAATGAGATTCAATTTTCTGATGGGATAATAAATCGCCTCATTACTCTATCAGCTACATTCATAATATGGTTCTCAGCTGAATGAGTTTGTACTTTCATTGTGCTTGTACAGAAACCATAGTCTGTACAATTAATGAAGAGCACTTGGTCAAGATGCGATGAAAACAATACCTGACACCTGGTTTTTTTTGTTGCAACCTGACCGTGATACATGTTTATAAATAGGCGATATATTCATGAAATTCAATTCGGACGATCTCAAAAAAAATTATAGCTCACTGTGCACCTATTGATTACAAAAATGGCAAGAAAGTCTAGAATAGAATATTCACGCAAGTGTTCAGTTGGGGAGAGACCATCCACCTACGGGAGCTCATGGAGCATCGTTGGTTTCATAATGGGATAAGTAGTTATGAATTATTTAGGCTGATAAATCACGTTATAACTGAAATGAAAGAACCTTCGGCGTCCCTCGCCTTCAAATAATCGATGTTCGGTCCATTGATCATTATATGCTCAGTAAATCATACTAATAAATACTGGTAATACTGCTAACAAATAGAGCTGTGCGTCATGCACGTCAGCAGACGCTCGAAGCCAGCGCACCGAAATGTAAAATTTTGATCAAATTGATATTTTACTTTGCAATTTCAATTATAATTAATTCATTTTATGTTATCCTAGTCACAGCAAATATGGAGAAATGCAATGTCAGTAATCCAACTAGGAGAGCATTATAATATTGTGATGGTCAGTTCAATTCAAACTATAAATTTCTACATTTTTGTATATGATGAAAATGAAACTTATTGAATGTAACCGCAATCTCATTAAATAACCGATGCATTTCCTGATGTTGAGAATCATGTGAAAAAAGGTAAAAATTATATTATTCAAGATCGTAATGAGTCATTTTTGGCCACGAATTTCCCGCGACTTCAAAATTTAGGAATCTCACAGTGAATACGTCGTACCTTGCTGCTGTTCCTCTTGCCAATTTATGTACTATCTTTACATCCCAGCGGCCAGTGTTCCGTTGGAATGATTTTTCAACATCTGGTGTCATTGCAATGAGTCTTTCTATATTTCCTGATGTGTTCAAGCATTTTCAAAAAAAGAATCAATTAAGCACTGCACGCTTCGTCCACTACTTATGCAGTACTAGCGGTTTAGTCTTTGCATTTTTTACCATGTATTAATGCAGGTGTTTATAATCTCTGCTTACATCTACCTTTAAAGAATTCGATTAGAACTATCATAGAGACGTTGGGGTTAAGTATGATGAATCTACTTCAAATTCCTTAGTAGTACTAGAATTTTCCTAGTACTTTACGAACTTTACATCGAATTCTAGAAACATGAACATCTGTTATAAAAGATAGAGACCCTACCCTCAAGATATTGAAGTCTAAATTAACTATCATAGGAAAATCTAAAAAGCGAAACAAAATATATTTCGGCTATGCGCTGACAAATGCCTCAACGTAACTTTATAAAATTTTCGTCAGTATCCGCGGTGCAATTACAATGATCATGCTTACCTGAGCGTCTCTAGACAACCCTTCTGTCAGCCTGCGTAGCACCTTTGCAGCGAATGGAAGTGGTATCCTCTTCTTGCCTGGTTCAATCACCTTCGGTCTGAAATTTCTCATTGCCAACTGTTCTTGCAATTCATTGAATTTCTCTTCACCTTTTGGTAGCTGAGTGAAATGGAGACAGTCTCGGATAAATTCTCGCGGTACGTCAAGATGCACCGTAAGAAGATGCCGCTTGAAGTCACCAAGACCATAGGGGAAAGCCTTGTGGCATTCAGGACATTCTGGAATGCGGCGATGGTTTTCCTTGCCCAAAATTCGCACAGAGTAAGTGCAAAATCGTCTCATTTTCTCCAGCACTCGGTCAATGTCAGCCGGCGCATGCTTCGGTGCAGCTGTCTCCCGAAACTTCTCTTCGTCAAATGGAAAAGAAACTAGCTCGACATTGCGATCTGGTGAATTAGATTCTGGAACGGCAGGAGTGGGACTCGAACCATTTTGTTTAGGCGTCGATGAAGGGATGAGACCAACAGGTGGGACACCAGCAAGCGACGCCATACTGGACAGCGCAGCGGCGACCGCGGCATGGTCAGCATCTGACTTCTCATGAGAGAGGCCTGTGAGAGAAGCCAAAGCGGAGATAGCTGTATCCAAGTCCGCAGCACGAGCGGGTGAGGCGAGAACTTCCTCTTCAACGATTTGGGCCTGTTGAAAGAAAACGTCAGTAAATTGATTTATTGAAACTTAAAGTTCTCGGTGACAATTGTGAAGAAATGCCTTGGCTCAGTGTAAGTAATTCAAAAATAAGGGAATGCCAAGTAAACTTATATTAGTTTTATAACAAATAAATTCCACTAATATACTAATAGTGTACTATAACTACACTAATGTCTAAGTTCCCTGAAGACAGCTTCGTGAAGAAGCTAACTTGGCATTCCATTACTTTTGAATTATTCTCGGTGACAACCATATGTTGCATCATTTTCAAGCGGAGAGACAATGGACTTGGACCGTGATAGGTTAGATTCCATTAACTGAAATAGACGCATAGAGAAAACTGCTGATGAACCGGTTAATTGATTATCAAATCGCTTGAATTGCATTGATCTATTAATATATTGACGTGTCTTTATCCGAAAAGGCCTAACACAGAAGCATTGCTTTGAGAATTATAACACAGACCCTAAACAATATTTTCTGGAATTGCTGTCACATTTATATTTTTTTTCTCATCCAACTAAACAATGATCAGACAAAAGCGGACAGATGGGGACCGCTAACAATTATGAAGCACAAACCAGAAGTTCACACGGCGGCTTCTTCCTTAGTAACCAAACAAGCTCTTACATGAAAAAAATAGCTTCTTCAGAAATTTCAAACGAATTTTAGATGGAAAAAATAGATTAGATAATTTTAATTATAATTGCATAATTGAATTGATTTTTTTCTTCAACAATCTCAATTTGGAATTTACTCACTGAAAGTCCCTCCATTTTTGTAATCGAGAAGAACCTGAACGATCACATATCGTGTATGTCATGTGTACTTGGATTGAATGAATGTTTGAATGTGAACTTGCCGTATTTTTGTGCAATAATTTTTAGTCATCACCCGAAACGTCGTGACTTTCAGTAAACTTTTTCAAAACAATTCATCAGATTCAGAGTGGCATTTCAGTCATATCTATCACAATTCAGAGAACATTTTCGATAATTTTTCTTGAAAAAATAATATCTACTGTAATTAATGATTTGTAGATCCCACCAGACATTTTATAGAACTTGCACGGAAGAGCATAATCCACTTTATTTGTTCACAGTCACTCAGTAAGTATCATGAATAAATCAACTTGCATACATCAATTTGGCAATGAACGACTTTCTGTATTGTTCACGGTCGTTGATACAGCACCAGAATTACAAAAACAGCTTTCTGCTAGCCATTCACGTTTCATCTTCAAGGGTTTCGTTCATCCTCAATCTCATTGTCATCATAAGCATGTGTCGTGATTCCAGAAGACTTGCATGTCTAAACCAGTCTTCTTGTCGTCGTAAATGAATGCTCGCTCTCTGCAAACATCATAGCAACGAAACGTGATATGTAGGCAGTTAGTTGCCTTTTAAGTCACCACTCGTACGGAAAAGTCAAATGTGAGTATCAAAGATCATTGATTATAGTTCAGATGATTTTGAAAGTATAATTCACGCTGGTGAACACTGAACATGTGCAATTTACATCCAAATAAGAAATGTAGTGTGATATTTTTTTGAGCAATTATCAAAAATAGTTATTAAGCAAAATGAGACAGAGTAAGTAATCAAGCCTACAGCATTGCCTCGAATGAAAGAAACGTTCAAAAATCAACCTTCTCCGTCTGCCTCCACACTTGCAACATACATCATACTGATCTTTCAAGTTACTCCTGTTCCAAATGAAAGTAATTCAGGATGCTTATGAATGTCAATTGATTGAAAGCATGAATTATATAATTGCTGACTATCAAATAAACCAACTTAATTACAGTAATTCTTTGAGTGATGATAGGTATATTAGATAAATAACACGTCCCTTGAAATAAGTAGCATTAGAGAAGTGGCATGATATGACAGGTCAGCTAGTTAGGGAAGGTACGGAAGTGCAGACAGTTCATAGTCAGAGTCTGTCCTCCTCGCGATGCACCACCGCTCTCACTACAGAGTGCCTACTCTAATTGGTGAGAGTTAGACCCCTAGCTTGATAGTATAGCTTCCTACCCTATGTGGGGAGGGTTGAATTGAAAAATAGACATTTGTTTCTTATCTGTTGCATAATGAAGATAAATTATGGGTGAATAGTTAAGTCAGAGTTTATGAGAGACAACATTTGAAACGAAATGAACGTGGACAGGTCAAGCGACAAGAACTAAATGTATGTATTCTCATCTCAGGAAATCAAGTATGAAACCATTGCATGAAGTTTGGTCCTCCCATCCAAGACATAATGGTAAGTGCTATATGCGAGTATAATACTATTGGACATTATAAGTTGGTCATTGAAATGACTAGCCTCTAAATGTATCTGACATGCAAGTTGATTTTGGAGCCCTTTGTACAAGAATAATTGCACCAAAGCAAAGGAGGATAGAGGACATTTAAGAAGGATAGAGCCATTTCAAACGAACGATGATAATCCTATGATGCGAAAACATTTTTAACCATAAAATTACGCATATCTGAAGTAAACATACGTATGCACGTGCGATACAATGCACAATATCGGTAGGGAATATAGAAATGAGACAATTTTTGCAATTCGTTATTCAAATCACAAATTTGTGTTATTGCCATCAAATGAAATATTAAAGCTGTGTGAATCTGACTTCCGAAAACAACATGGTACTCAATTCTTCAAATTTTCAATCAATCAAACTGAATGATGATCGTAAGCACAAAGAAATTCTTAATTCAGATACAATCACCAAGACCTCGTTTACTGCATGTCCTCCTGACCGTCTACTTGTTTCACACTGCCGGACTTCACTACATCGCAATTCCTTTACCCCAAAACAGTGCATTGTGTCTTCTTTTTTTATTAGCACTTTGTCTACATTGTTTTACATAACTTATTAACATGAATTTTGATTTGTTTAGCATTTCTGTTTATGTTTGAAGTTTCCGGCAAACATTTCTCTCTTTCTCAAATGATGTTCAAAGATCGCTGTGAAAAGGATAGAGAAAAAGGATCAGCTAGGAAAGAGAATTCCAAATTATTTCATCACTCCTTCAATTCATTGACTAATTCGTAACATAAAGTTGAGTATTGTGAATAAAAACAGCGGGCGCTTTGTGCCACTGATACTTCTGATGGACTTAGAGAAAAAGGAGACAGTGGATAATTTTTACAGCTACATGCATTGTCAGGGCATTTCCGTTATATCAGAAACTCTGTGGCCACCACAAGACTTCGCTCTCCCTATGCAATATGCACTGCATGCATTGTATAATGACATTTTTTCCGAAAATATGTAGTCAAGTCATGGTCAAGCCTCGTCCCAAGGACGTAGAACGATTTTTTATTTCCGAATTCAAAAATGGAAGTCGAGATAAGTAGACAAATGAATAAAATTTCCATCTTGATTTTTGTTTCTTCGCCTGCCAAGTGTTTTTTTTAAACAAATTTTAAACATTTTTCTTAAACAAAAATGTCATAAACCATTTTTTCATCAAGGAGGGTTTTGCGAATGAAAGTAGTACTTTTACAGTGCGTTACAATACTTTTTGAATGAACTCAATGTACATAAATCAATTATGCATTGAATGAAGCATATATAATTTTGCAGAAGAAAAGCAAATATCATAAACTTTCCAAGTTTTATGCAAAGTATGAAATGTTTGAAACGCAGTGAAACACCGTATTTATTCTGAGAAATTCACCTTCCGATAAGTCTATAATCAAAACACGATCAATTACTATATGCAACAGCACAAATAGCAAAAAACTGCAAATTCGAAGCCCTTTGTGATGTTTCCAATGTCCAACTCCAATAGTTGGCTTTTGCCGACTACATTTCACGCGTCGTGTTCACTTTCAAAACCATGGGGCTCATTTCTTGGCTCCATAGTCCATCTGATTTGAAGAAAAACTAGCTTGTTCCTACTCAATACAATAAGGAAAATATAAATGTTTCTAGACAGTCACGGATTAACAAGCAATAGATCCTCATGTAAGGTTCGGTGTATTCAAGAAGATGTGGATATAAGTCTCTCGAATCGTCGATATCCCCAGAGGAACAGGAGAGACCCCAGTTCGGAATCCTGTGTCCGGGGAACTTCCTGTATTGTATTGTGATTGAGATGTCATTATTTTGTGGCATTTAACGTGATGTTTGTTATTGTATAATTTCACAATATCACATTACTCCTTTACTTACCGCGTAGTTCTTGATCGGTCGTAATCCATAAGTTACATTCTGAATCTATGTTGTTAAATGATCAACTTGTTAATCAATAAATAACATGCATTATCTTTTGAAATGTTGTAATGATTTAGAACATTTCTGCATTTCTCCTCAACTATCTATAACCAGGCCACTAAGCTGCTCTGCGGATATCAGCTCAACTCTCGACTCAACCTTTTCCCTCAACACTGCTCCATTTTCTCCAAATTCCTTGCCGATCAATTGCAGCTTCGACTTATAGCCAGCATATCAACCTTGTCTCCTAGAAAAAGCAACAAATCGCTCTCATCTCGCAGGCTGACAAGAGGAACGGAAAACACGCGTTTCTCATCCCCGAAGCATCCAGGAGTCCCAGATAAACGCTTTGACATTTTCTAAGTTGTCGACTCATCTTCAGCTCTCGCAGTCGTGATGCAGCAGAGATGAAGTACTGCTGGTTGGGGAGAAGTGATGGCGTAAGCCAACGGAAGTTGCAAGGCATCCGACCAATTGATAAATGAATGAATAGATGGAGCAACATACCAGCGTTCTATGGATAGTTCTGTTCGGAAGTGGACGTCATTTTAATTTTGAACAGCATTGAATACCATAATTTTGAACGCCTAGGTAGATGTCACAATTTTATGAAACAATATACAGAAGTATATCACTTTTTCAGTAAACGCCGAAGTTCTTCGGTTGTTACGTAATCTCACTCGCTGACCTGAGGTAGCTAGCAGGATATTCAGTTGGTCAATTGCCGCGATTCGGCACGGAGATGCACAAGATCCAGAGTTCGACTCTATCCGACTCGGGAGGCACTACCAGTCTACCCTTATCTAGAGAGTTTTGAGTGTGTGAAGACTTTCTGATCCCTAGATTGCCTTCATATTTTGGATTAGGGGAATGAGCAAAAAAGGCGATTGTTGACTTTCGCTCAGAGCTAATCAAATCTAGCGCGTGTTATTTAATTATTATTGATTATATTAATTGTTGTTTTATATAATTATTTCTATATATACTATTATATTGTATATATTTATTGAATCGCATTTATTACAAATATTATCAAAAATATATAAAATGCAGATATTTCAGACAATATCACGTAGCTTTGTCGCAAGAACGCTGAGTGCGCTCGCTCTCTTGCAATTTTCCTGAAGTTTCGACGATAAGATTCTAAAAGACAAATTCTCCGAGTGCTGAATATCTTGAGTGCACAATGCAAATTCTTACTGTACACAGAGCGAATATGCCGGTATCTCTGTATCGCTCATTTTTTTGACATTACAATGAAGTCTCATCACATCACCTACCTTTATCAGTCATCTCTTGCGAATGACGATGAATACAGAGCTTCAAGAGAATTACGGTGCTAAGGGAAAATTTTACCATCAACCACTGTTTTCTATTAGCGGCTGAGCCGTTGATGGAATGCTACTCCTATAATGATTGAGTTTTCGTTTGATTTCCATCATTACCGATAATTGTTATCTGACAATGGAATAACATATAATCTAACTCAACTGTCATATTATTCTACTAGAACTGAATGGCTTCTATCTTGAGTCTCTAATATCCGGCACTTGGTGTACATCACAAGATGTCATGTATAGAAACATATCATAGAAATCGAGTTTGCTCATGTTACCTGTTCCTACACTTTTTGAAATAACATGGTTGCCCTAGCTGTTCATCAAATAACCATTTCTTACTGACCATCGCAGACTGAAATGATGGCATCATTACAAGTCATTTATCCCGATATATTCTGCAAAATAAGTTCAAAAAAGAGAAGTAAACTATTCCCACATTTTTGGCAAGAAAAACGTCAAAAAATAAAACCAACAAAGCTGTCGTCATAGATATTCGAAAGGCTACAGTGAAGACTTCATTCTTATCACAAATTGCGCAGTAGTGAATCAGCAATATAACGTAGACATATTGATGACATAATACCTTTTTCTCAGAAAATGGCAGGGAAAGTGAAATAAAACTTCCGGATGAAACTGAATTATCACCCTAACAAAAATGAGAGAAAGATACATTAAAAATGTGGAGAATATGCTGATAAATTTTGACAAAAGTGAATTTACAAGACACACAGCTTCTTGGTGTCATGTTCGCTTGAAGCAATTAGAAATACATGATGTAACTCATACGATACTGCACAAATCAATATATATACATAACACTTCAATGTATTGAAACTCTGTATGTGAAATATTAGTGTTATAAATAAAAGTGGTAGCAAACATGACAAGAGTAACTAATTCACTCATTTGCAGTACATATTTCTCCATGTAATTTCATCCAAATCAATTTGAGCGGATAGTGTACTCCTTTAAACACTTTGCAGTCTATACATTAAAGATTTAAAACAGAACTGCAATAAAATAGGACATTGAATATAATCTGCGTATATTGGATGTCGATAGCTTATCAAAAAAGGTGTCGTAATAAAGGATGTATGTAATCATGTTGGCAGTAGGTAAAAACTACCTCAGTAAAAGTGCCTGGTCTAAAAAATGCATGTTTTTCCGTAACGACTTATGTAGGCCCTACAACACTATTTTACACATATTTTAAGATACAAGATTACTACTATTCTGAAATTGAGCGAGGGAACGTGATTACACAAGGTGAATTTACAAATTCGTAGCATTTGGATCACTAAAATATTCTTATAAAAGCTATTGAGTTTGTGAACTGGATATTGAATATCTTTAAAATACGATAACTAATGCTATAACCAAATAATTGCCATCAAAAATGTATGGGATCATTGCGCAAACATAATACAGTACCAGTATAAACTAGGGCCCTGCGAGCACTCGAAAATGTCTAGTCGAGTCGAGTACTCGACTCGAACTTCGAGTTTGACCGCTCGAGTACTCGACTCGAATCGACATTTTGATACACGGTTCGAGTACTCGAACGACGATGAGTACTTGAATCGAGTTGACGAAAATGTGTAAAAATATCTCGTGTTTGCATAACTTTCTTATTTCGATTACATTGAATTTCTTTAATGACTTACAACTTAAGCGTTTTTATTCAGCTTTTTTTTTTGGTCACAGCAATATTGTTGAAGTTGCAATGAATTGTTGCCTAAATTCAGTCACATTCAACGACGGCCAATCGCATCAGCCAAACATAGAAGATTAATCATTCCTATCTCAAAACTTATCTTTGAAAAACGCAATTCGGACCTGTTATTTTAGCTTATCAGACAGTTTGCTTTGCTATTTTTAGTTTATCTCACACACGCAAATACTCACTCTGGCAGCTCTTCAGAAATCGCAATTTATTTTGTATTTTAATAAAAATGCGCACAGATATTGTCATCATATTTTGTTAAAAAACGAAAAATGTTTTGGAAGTACATACAGATTTTTGTTTAAAGCGTTATTTTCTATTTTGATTCGATACACTAGTCACAAAAAATCACACTTATCAACTTAGGTAAACAGGTTTCTCATAAAGGCGAGTGCAGGATGATATAATGGTCAGCAGACTACAACCCCGGCAAAATCACACTAATCAGTTGCAATTGATAGATAATCTGATGTCTGTTCTCAAACGTCATAAATGACTACACAAGCTGTTTGATTGCAAGACTGAATAAATTACTATTAGATAAATATACAAAAACCGATAAATGCACATTGCAATAGTATACAACTTGAATAAAAACTGCAAACTCCGTCAATTTCTACAAATATTAAAATAACAGGGCCTGCTCTGACATTTAACCACGACCAGTACACATAGCACTTCATAGCTGCGAAAAAGACAGGTTCAAGTTAACTCGTTAAAGATGAAATTGATTTTTTGTCAATTTCCTAATAGTAACTGAGAGATGTTCTCTCTCACCCTGTGTGGTAATCAGAATAGTGGCGCGCTTGCTTGAGAATTATTGTATAATATGCCTACAAGGTAAAATATATGCATTGCTTAAACAAACGGTTTTAAAAAATTGATTGCAAAAATCATTAAAATGAATGATTGCATGCTTAGATTTTTTTAAATTTGTTTAATGTATGTCTAATGTTCACAATTACATATACTGTACTTAACAAAGGATAACCCACTCATTCGATCAACGATTTGCGTCGCCATATACCTTTTTTTCCTATTCTCTTCATTGCCTTTATTGGCCTAACACATATTTGCCTCTCAATATCTATGAAAATTTGGCCCGACTCGACTCGAGGTTGACAAAAGCCAGACTCACAGGGCCCTAGTATAAACAACTACTTTTCATAAGCATGAAAAAGGAAAAAACCATGAAAGCACAGAAACATGAAAAGTTAAAGAAAAGCCGCGAATCTTTGTACCTTATGTCGTCATTAAGAAATTAGTTGTAACTCATTTATGGCCACGATTATATAAAGAAATTGAAATCTCCACATCATTGACAAATTGAGTGAAGAACACCGGTAAAAGAATTGAACAATTGGTGATACGGATATGTTCGTTTTTTTGCCCACTGTGCTGTATCGTGATTGCTATTCCTGCTATGATGAATGCTGTGAACTCACAAAGACATCTGACACAACTTTTTTGAAAGTTGTACATTTTATATTTATATATATATTTGATATATAAATATTTATATATATATTTGATATATAAATATTTATATACATATTTGAAGGTTTTGTGCTTCACACTGTAAACCACTTACAATCTATTCATCGTCCCATTTATTCGCAAGTACTACTGTCTTCCAAGGTAGTTGCATGAAATGAATTAGTTGAAATCAGACATATGTAAATTTTAGCTTATGTTGGAATTTTGGTGGTAGCATAACTCAGTTGTTAATGGGTCTTGCTTCTTTTGGGTAGTGCAGGTCCCGTGCTCGAGTCAATTTGCCTGGGGAGGTAGCACCACCATCACAACAGGTTACTAACTTATAAAAACTAGTTAGAGCTACCAGTGCAACTAAAAAACCTCATTATATATGCTCAATCAACGGTATTCAATCAGGTGCTGTATGAGTTGCTCAGCGATGACGCGAAGTTTTCGTGACTGCAATATTGCAAGATTTCTGAGCAACAGAGCGAGGAGATGGTAGGGACCATGCACCTTAAGCTATAAAGCACATCTCAGTAATTATTATGTTATTTGTCAAGCAAGATGTTCATAGAAAACTTTAATCAGGCTCTATTATATGATGAGCTTTATAACAGTCATTACTCCTCATCACTGACTAAGCCGAAATTTTCAGGGATATTTTAAGTTTCATCATTTTTGAGCTGAGTCAGCAGTAATTTTCAGTTTCAGTCGAGATACCCTTACTATCAATTTCCCATGTTATTCTTCGGGATGCTCATCTATCGCAACGTGCACCCTAAGCAACTGTACCATGGAGACTATACTAGAATTATAAACATATTCGATAATTTAAAATAACTATTATTTGTGAATAAATATCTAATGGCACATAAGTGTCTTGAATAATAATGGACAAGTTTTGCATCAGTGTTCAATATTGAGCTATTTATATAATTCCCTATTAGCAATGTAAGCGGTTCGAAAAGCCGGTTTGCGATCGCAGCATTGTGCAAAAAATAAATCCTAAGTATAAAATATCCTTGTGAAAATGCATTCGATTTGAAGGCGTTCACTGAATCGATGCCATAAAATTTGACTTGGTTAAAACTGGTAGATAGTTGTTCGAGGGGAGAAAGGGAAGATCCTCCTATGTTTGGTCGATGACAAGTGTTCCCTGAGAATAGTGATCTTTGACGACAATGTTCTTGTTTTGCTTGTCCATACATTGAATTCATAAGATCTGTGAAATACATGTTGAGCTTATTCTAGAGATCATACAGAAACACGGAGGAATCCACATTATAGTATCAAGAGAGGGTCGTGAACGAAGTTCATTATCAATCTTAATTTATGAAATTTTATCGTTCCTTCATTGAGCTAATGCAGAAAAATGCTGATATTATGTTCAGTTCTTAATGGTTTGATCTCGTGTTGATTGTGACTAGGTACTAGAATTTGAGGCAGTTCATGATTTGTGTTAGTCACTCTTTTTTCAGTCGAGTTTTCTCTGTAATCAAAGACAGCAGTCATCGACCTTCAAACCTCTTTCTCTTCCCCAGTGCGCTACTCATTTCCCACTGCTTGCCTGCAGCCGAACTCTGCTGCTTTGCGTTGGTTCACAACTTGGAATCAGCAAACAAAGAGAGCTCCAGCCTTTCTCGTTCATTCATCAGACCCTTGCCTCTCTTCGCTCGTTATGCACACAGTGAACACACACACATTTCACCATCCAGCAGCAATGCTGCCATCGTCAGCCCAGTTCTCCTTGCCGTCGCTGTGAATCACACTTTGCAATCCTATCAGCCGTGCCACAACAAAACTGACAGCAAACCTTTCACCGCTTTCCCCTCGTCCCATGTTCCCACAGCTCGCATATCTCCCTTCTCATCTCAGCTAGGAGTGCAGTCATCACGACAAACAGAACTCGATATGAAGACGCGATCTTCCTCTCTCCCTTTCCTCAACTCCAGCTTCGTCGTTGTTTAAAGAATGAGAGAGGAGAGCATCCTACCAGTCGACATTGGTTACAAAACAATCGATAGCTGTGAGGACTCGCTAGCGAGAAGGCGTCGCTATTATCAAGAGAAGAAACGCCGGGAAAAGAAGTTCCAAGCCAAAGCGGGAGAAGGGAGATGGAAGGAGGCCATGCCAAGCCGGGAGGAAAGTAGGCAGGGAGAAATGAGGGAACAATCTTCTTCAACTGTAGGCTAGATGTTCTTGCCGTTTCCTAGTCATATGCGCGTGACACGTGTGTGTGAGGGAGCATGGACGACCATGTTCGTAATGTTCTTGCAGCGATAATTAGGGAAGGAATGAGGACGAAAGAACAGGTTAGAGGGAGAGAGAGGGCGATCCGGAATACACTTCATAGGATTTGGAAGCAGAAGGAATGAGAGAAAATATCATCATATCTTCTCGTCTTTAAAAGCATCCAGGATGATAACTTAAATATATTTTCAAGTATTAGACCAGGAACAGGCAGCCAGTTTACTGCGAGTGATTATGACTGAAAGTAGCTCGCCGAAAACATGTTAATCATATTTCAATTGGTGGTTGGTTTTAATATTGGTCTCTAACTTTCACAAATCAATCAAGAATTCAACCTGACTTACATAGATTTAGTGATCTCTATAGATGACATGTTTTGACGAAATTGGAGTCTCACAGTATAATGTCGTGCCCTTTGTTCAATAAACATTTTGGAAAGAATCTTTTAATGAACTGTGTACGTGCAGTGACCAAACTCCTCGCCTGTTAATGTTCATACTCACGTAGTGATCATTTAGTTACAGGTGTATTGCATCTTAGATCTGAAAGCACAAGTATTCACGTTGCATTTTTCCGAAGTGGAATGAAATCGCTATTCAAATGGTATTAGACTTCATGAATTCTGTAAACACTAATAACGACAAAGGAATATTTTCTTTAGTAACTATTTGCCATAAGCTGGATCTTAAATACACTACATAGAAGACAGAGCAGCAGATGCTCATGCTGTTCCTAAAATTCCCCAAAGACCGTCCGATTCATTCACTTAAATAGCGTAGGTTGACATGATCGAAGTTAGTGCATTTTGCAAGTTTTCCAAATTTACTCGGAGCTTGTTCCTCATGTCAAACAGCTATGAACGTTTGTGTCCAACTGATTATGGACAATATTTTGACCGCTTCAAAAATTGGTAGTGAATTTGTGACAGTAAATATTAATCAGTTCCACATTCAAAACTCTCTTACTGCTGAATTTTAGGATTGTGTAGCTGACCAATGTGCTGTAGCTCTTCAAGAAGCAGTCGATCATCACTGAAAAGCCAAGATAAATAGCGATTCGAATCTCCGTTACCATGAAAGCAAATGACGAATACAAAAATGGAACATAAAGAGATTAAAAGTACCATAATGCTATTGAAAATATGGGGGTTAGCCGAGTAGTGGAGCTGGAGTGGAAGGTTACTGTGCAGGTGAATTTCAAAATAAGCGATTCCAAAATGGTTGAACGGTACCTTGCTTAAGCTAGTTTATTGAGCAAGACTATTTTGCTTATAATTTTAAAGATGAAAAGATTACATAAAGAGTGAAGTGAGATCAAAAGTAAAGCAACCTCTTCTTCTTCTAAAGTAAAGGATACATCTTTCGATCCTTTAATATATCTATCATTCTAGTTTTCTGATGCATCAACAATTATTTTCAATTGTATGTATCTTCACGATCTTATGCCTTCAACTGAAACTTCAGGGCATAATCTAAGGTGGAGACAAAGAATGGTGGAACTTCCGTCGTTAAAAGAAGGTACACTAATAGGAATCATAATAAATAAATCATAAATATAAGATCAGTATGAAACGAATATTCGAGAAATTAAGGAAAACATAACAT
This sequence comes from Prostheceraeus crozeri, assembly GCA_907163375.1. Classification (NCBI taxonomy): domain Eukaryota; kingdom Metazoa; phylum Platyhelminthes; order Polycladida; family Euryleptidae; genus Prostheceraeus; species Prostheceraeus crozeri. The sequence goes on along the minus strand of CAJQUW010003657.1, from coordinate 148,149 downwards.
CTCGAAATGAGTTGACACTTAATTATTCAAAATAGCTTTTACCGATTATATACTTTGCATAAATTTTTGCACTAGCGTTTATAAATTATACCAACGACTTTTACTCGCTGAGAAAAATGTCTTGACCAGAGATCTGATTAACAGGAGTTTGGGAAGAGTCAAGATTTACTAATGCTACTTTTATTTTCATTATTAATGAAATGGTATTACTAATCATAGAAAAATATCATTCTAAAAAATGTAATAAAACAAACTAATGAAGGAAAGAATTAGTCACGATTTCAGATTAAGAGGAGAGTAACAGGCAAAAATGGGAAGATGTGGAAAGTATCACTGGGCTACATGATACCAGTAGCAGGACAATGACCTGACAGGAAAGTTGATCGATGTCAAACATTTCAGAAATTGTGATAAAACAAAAATCTTTATTAATGACATTATAAAGCATTTATTATATTTTAAAGCATTATACGTCGCCATAATCAAGCGAATTATAATTAACAAAAGAAATTAATGTAGATAAATCTAAACCATGTTACGTTTCAATATTAATGAAAACATTTTGCATAAAAAATCTTCAGTATCATTCCTTTGCTACTCAAAAACGCATTATAACAAAACAACAAATAGAAAAACCAAATTCAACAAAGGAAAATCGCTTGTTCGATCAGTCAGTGCAGGCGAAAATGTACAGGAAGAAAAGCCTCAAAACCTTGGTTTCCGTAAAAAAAATTATTGCAACACGTCAAATCTAATAGCCGTTATTATCGAATCAAAAAAACTTAACCAGTTTTAAAAGTGAAAGTACCAAGAAGTAAAGAGCAGTAAATGCAAATTTCAACAATTCTTAACCAGTGCTCAACTTGGGAATTACAAAATATGCTCTCAAAATTTCATTGGAAGAAATGTAAACAAGTAAGTTGTCAATAAAACTAACTGTGGCGTTGCATTAGCAGACTGTGACCTCTACAATAATGACATCATGGAAATACTCTTTGCTAAGTCCGAGTGGTTACTATCAATTCAGAAATAGACTTTAACGCAAAATAAAGAATGAAATGTTTCAAAATTAATATATTAACCAGTGAGAAAGTGCTCCATTTAGCTTATCTGATTCATTCATCATCATAGGTGGAATTCGACTGTAGCAAGTTGAACACATTTTGAACGAGAATGAAGAATATAATTGAATATCATGCCATGATAAATTGAGTGTCTCTAGATAGCTAGCTTGTCACATTTTGTGCAGAAAAAAATGCTGTATACTTCTCATTTGTGCTCCGGTGATCATCCCAAGTCAAATTAGTATTTCAATTAATCTTCTGTGAAAGAGCATTATTTATTTAGTGAAGTTTATTCTACACAAAAGATAGAAAATGCATCGCTTCCTGCAAGGCAACCTTAAAAAGTTTGCGAAATAAAATAAAGAAAATAGTAAATGTAAGATCTACTTTAGTCCTTTCAGCCTGTTTCCACTCTATGATTTTCAAATTTTGTAGTCAGTTCATGTATGTAATCCAGTCGTCAATTTTTATCTGTGTACCCTTGAGAATGCTCAATAGACTATGAGCGAAACGTTGGGAAAATTTTCGTTTTTATTTCTTTCCGATATAAAATAGGTTTGAAAAAAGTGCATGAACATCGAAAAATGCCGAATTTTCAATGCGATTTTTTGATTACATTCTATCAACCTTCTTTCACAGTTATCTTATGTGAGCCTACCATCAGACAATTACTGAATTGCGCAGCGTTTGTTGAGGCGGCTTCAATCGATTGGGAAAATTGTCGTGTTGTATCTAATTTTGAAGACCATTTTCATAGTTCTGACAGCGATGAAGCAACAACAAGTCTTGCCATGAAAACAATCTGTACCTCCTGAGTGCAAATAGATACAAATTCTCTCAATTCACTTTCTCATTGTTGAGCAAAATGCAAGTAAAACTTATGCTTTGTAGAAGAAAATGTCAAAAACAAAATTGCACTGGATGAAATTTCATTTGTCACCCGAACTGCTGATTGCAAACGAAACGACTTAGATTCGCACATGAAGTTATACCCATCCACTCAAGAAACCAAAAAAGTAATTACAGTATTTAGACCCACCCGTGAGTTGAGTTTTTATAAAGAACACAATTCAAACTGATAATCAATTAACAATATGATCTCTATTTTCTAATTTCAAGAAATCTCGAATGACAGACAATTTCTTGAATATCAATGACTAAAGAAATGGTAAATGGGCCTACCGATGACATGTAGGTAACTATCAAAGGTAAAGTAATCCAACTCAGCATCGAAGAGAAAGAATGAATATGTATTTGTGCTAGGAAAATACCCTTGGACATTAAGGGATTACTGCAAGAGACCGATTAACAATCAAGTAATCATGAATATCTGCTGTCTCATAAGGGATCCGTCTACAGAGTTCTTGATATTTCTCTGTGGCATTTAGTTCTGCAAGGTTCAGACCCGTCCAATTCGTATACATTGTCGCGCAATCTTCTTGTTTGTCGTCCTCTGCTTCTCTTTCCGTTCACCATGTCCTCAAAGAAGATTCGGCCAGAGCTATTTTTTGGTAGAGTTTTGGCCGTAGAGTTTTAGTACTTCGTTAAACTCTAAGCATGGCAATTGAAAAATTCTCAATTCGACAGACTCGAACTGTCATCCTTGGTGTTAGCAACCTAAGACGATAACCCGCTAAGTTACGAAAAATTCAATATGCTACCCGTGACTAGCATGTAATTGAATGTGTTGATGTTCTCACATCGAAACATTCCGACCAGGGGTCGAGGCTCAGCTGGCCATAAACAAAAATAATACTTTAAAATTAAAATTCATTTAAATCAAACAATGTTCTTAAACTTCTTTAAAAGCTTCGCTGTCAAACAATGAAGCGAATTATATCAATGAAAGATTCTCAGTTGTAGTTTTCCACATGTGCATTCGTCAGCAAGTGTGCGTGCGACTGGAGATCATCAGGCTCATATTATATCATTATCATGGTAAGAGGATCTATCCATACTGCATCGTGGGATGACATGATTCTTGCTAATAGCCTGCTATATGAAACTCTTCTATCTCTCTCTGTCTTCTGCATCACCCATCATCATAATTTATCATCCAAAGTCAAGCAAAGTATTGTGGACTTTACGCAAGTAGGAGAAGACATCTCCATTATCGTGGACATCAAGTTCAGCAGTTCTTAACATCTTATCCTTGTCAAACAAACAAACGAACGATATGAGCTCCGATTTCGCTGAGTCACGTCTCCTGAGAACTCCAGTCTTCTTCGTTCAGCAAGCGTCCGTACAAGAGGTCGGTGGCACGTGATATCAGCAGCAGCTCTCCTGTCGTGGGACAGTTGCCGAGCGTGCGCACTTGGATGGGAAGAAGGCAATCTCTTGACCGAACGAGGATTATTTGGTCGAAATGGTGGAGACGATATCTTTCTCCCTCTCTCACCAATCTTTCCTCATTCTCGACGAGACTCTTTCACTGGCAGGGAATCAATACGCCAGCATCAGCTTCCACCTTCCATCCATGAACCTCGCTCCGCGCTGCTACGACGACACGTTCCGACTGTAGCAGCCGTCTGCTGCACCAAGACAGCAGAGCTGTAAATGTCGATGTGGAAGCATACGCGCTCGCATTCATGTCAATGTCTGTTATCTCGATACAACGAGGACTTCTCTGCTGCAGTGTGAACATATGGTTCCGTGCATAGACGAGGCACGCCTTCAATGCGTAGTTGACCTAATGGAAGACCCGCACATGGACGCAGCAGTATCAAGAGAATGAAAGGCTTCTGCGACGCAATTACGTGCACCGCAAACATGAAAAATGATAGAGATCAGCGGATAAGTTTGATGGGATAGAGCCTACCCGAGACTAACATGAGATCCTCGTGATAATACGTTTCGGCTCATAAACCACTCAGGTCGCCTGATGGAGAAATATAACGAAATATCAGCGCAATAAGGTCGTACAGATTGTAGGTCAAGACAAGGAAGTCAGGAACCGATATGCTGATCAGTGAGTGATACTCTTCCATACGCTTCTAGCTCCTAAAGTTATCAAGTGGTATTTAGGAAAAAGTCTTTGAAACAGCGACAGAGAAGCATCCATTCTGTACTGCGAATATCAAATACTTCATTGACAACAAAGGTCTGTCGCAGTACATTGAATATCTAAAGAGTCCTTCTACAAATCCGTTTTGGTGTGAGTTCATTGAATCCACAAGACTGAGGGACAAATTCAGTTGGATTATTACATATGATGAACATGAAGTTTTGCCAGTTCAACTTGACAGAAAGAGCATTAATGAAAAAGATTTCTCTCTCATTGTCTCTGATAAATTTGATTATGTGCATGTGCGAACTTGACATATACGCACATAACACAGCGAACTTGAAGTAAAAAGAGATAACATAAAATATTAAAAGAATCGATAAAAAATCTCGAGCAACATTAATAGGCGAATGAAATGTCAAGGCGGAATACTAAGATTATTTAGTCACAATGAGTTACGATCCTACTATTTATACATGCATCGCGAAGACCGACTTTGCTGGACAGATAGGATACTTTCCATCAGGAAGTCTCTACTACCAAGTACTTCCGATGACATTCTCGTGTAGATCATGCTATCAAAATAGCCAAAGCATTGAAGAGCAGTACAAGAGTATGCCACCAAAGTATGACCTCTCAAGTCCACACTTACGTTAAAGCTTCTTCATTAATGATAACTTCAGGTTTCCTTAACCAAGTTCGAAAGCGAAATCAATTCACCCTACTGCAATAAGTTCAAACCATACTGAGATTATCCCATATCTATACGAATTTTACGTAAAACGCAACAAAATTCGCCCAATCGGTAGTCTATTGGCTATACAAGTCAAATTAATTCATTTTTATTATCTGCTTGCCGGATAAAATCGACTGCTAGTCAAACTGGTCATCCTTTCGCTCTTTGAACTAGTTCCACTGCCCATGGGATTTAATTGACTGTGCTTTTATTGAAAAAAGATGTGTTGTTAAGAAGTGAACTTCTAAATTAACAGCTGAAATTGGACGAAATAACTTACATACAGCAGATGATTTCCATTTACTGCTCTTTTGAGGGTGTAGAGTAACTGGGATCGAGATCATTCTCTTCCTGGTATGTTTTGTTGACCCTACAGTGTCATTGAAGAATGATCATTCATTTCCTCGCCATAAATTAACAAAACTTGATCCCATAATGTTTGCAGCAACAAAACATAGAAAACGACATCACTGTTTACGATGCTCAAAATTTGACAAGGAACGAAATAGCTAGTACGGGAGGCAGGCGCATGATGCTATCCAATTTGATGTAAAAATTGACATGTGCCAGGTACGCTCCAAGTTACAAAACGCCACGCATCATTTTAGGCATCATAGGTCTTCGACATGAGGAGTTTTGTAATTAAGCGTGATTGACAAATTGTTCATTTCATATGAAATGGAAAATGCAAAAAACGCTTCGCTGTTTTCACTAATATCTCACTAAATTTTTGTTAATGATTTCAACAGAGTTTCACGAATAATGATAACATGATATAATACGAGTACATGACACACATAGACTCGTGCATCATCTATTCATAATTCGATACATCGGTACAACAATTTAAGCGATAGGATAAAAATTGATGAAAAGATGAAGCATTTATGAAAAAAAGTTTTAACGTCAATTCTCTCCCTCCGAGGACTTTGACGGCATTGAGACACCCTGACTTTTAATGGCGGGCATCCTTGTGATACCATAGTAAGTCAGGATGCATTTCCTACAACCTTCCAACAATATACTCGGTCACAATAATCTTGAGATCAACAGTCCAAGCACCCAAACAATGAGTCATCGAAACCAAATTGACTAAAAGGTTTCAGAGCAGATTCAATTAACATCTCAGTTAAAGCTTGATAAAAAATCAGAGAAAATGTATGACAGAAAAATTATAAAAAAGATAAAATGTATAGCTCATAAAGATAGTCATAAATGCACTGATGATTGAAAAATAACTGCTGTTAATAATGCGGGACTTTGAATTCTTTAACATCGACAGCGAAGTTTATTCGAAGGCAGATGCAAAAATTGCAGTATATTATTAAATTGTAATATCAGGTATATGTTCATTAATAATAGAGTAGTTAAGAGACTTTATTTTCCATTGTTAAGCAAAGAAAAGCTCATCCGGTTTCAGCATGACTCCGTGTAGATTACCATCCAAAACTCCAAAATGATCAAAGATGACATCAATAGGTAAAATGACAACATTTACGAGGAAGGCCGAGGAAATCTAAATCCACTATTTGAAAAATGGACGAAGCGACAAGTTGGTCAGCTGCTGTGTTTATGCGAAGATCGATCAGGCTGGAAAGCATTGGTTGTTGCATCCACCGCATCACTCCAACAAAGATCTACGATGCTCACAGACTGAGTGAAGTGACAGTCATTGGATATCAAGTATTGATTGCATTGCAATTAATTAATTGCTGACATCAAAAAATGCAATTAATTGATTGATGTGATAGAATAATTGCAGTAAATTGATTGGTGTCATCGAATAATTGCAATGAATTGATTTGTCATCAATTGATTATCACAACCCCTGGTGACAGTGGATATTAACGTTATTCTAATAAAATCTTCTTTCTCTGATTCGATCGACCTCGGTCAGTTCGACAATTTGCTTTCGTCGCCACTTGAAACCAGGCAGTTTTACAAAGTCATACGTCGGTATTCTAGCCAATACACAAAGCCAGGGGATAGGACATTGGATTATCTTTGCTGTTAGCATCACTTTCGGAGAACTTCTTTCTCTCTATTGCACCACCCACATCGAGTAGCGCACATTTTCATCCTAAGTAGCCGGTGCAACACAAACATCAGTGCAGCCATTACTAGTCCTACCGGTAATTCTCGCGATTCCCTCTCTCAACTTTATGTTCGTCATCTTGTACCTTTGAGACGTACCCCACCCGTCTGCTTCGTGCTTCGATAGCGATGGGAAACCATTTCAATGGGTCACTATCCGGATAGCTACAAAATGGCACTAAGTACTTGATCACTTGGATATCCTACATGGTTTATTCCTAGTTTGCTGATAGCTATCAACTTTTTTTACAAGCCAGCAGCACGCAGCCACTCCAACTTGACTACCCATCTTTGATGGGTGCAGCAACCTAAATTCCAAATGAGAGGAGTAGATTATGAGTCTAATATTGAATAATTTATTCGTAGAAAATCGTTCCAAAGTGAGCATTCAGGATATTCAATGAAATTTGATGTTAATTATGTAATATCTTTTATGAGTTATTTCGTCGTATCCACTGACTGCTTCGTGATTTTTGGAATACTAGTTATTGATGAAACTTCAACTATTTCCTCAGCTGGAAATTTTGATGTCTTCTTGCTTCCATTTTATAAAAACGATATTCCAAGCATGAATCTGAATGGAATACTGCAATACATGTATTGCCAATTCGAATTCTAAAGTGTCAGAATATGAAGAAATCAGATTGTCGTCAATTATGACATGATTAAGACTAGGGCAAGTCAACTGCTGTAAGTAATTAGGTACGTGTACGATTACTGCAAGGTAGTTGAAGCACTGCCATGAATTTCAATATTATGATTTTATACATAATTATGAAGTAATATTGTCTACGAATGAAAGTAGACTGTGGAAACCAATAACAATTTGGATCTAGCATACGAGCACATGCTTGTCGGAAGAAAGCGTCGCGTAACCAGAAATTGTTAGGAGAAATAGCAAACTTTGGACCATCATCGACACCTTTGGTCAACACCAAAGTTCTCTGACTGTTCTCATTTGCGTGGCTCATGTCAAAGAAGACGACAAAACAGCCCGTGACATTCCAAGAATTACGTCTGTGTCAATGTCCTAGACACAATCTAACCGTGGAGTCGTGGGATAATTAATCATGAGAAACATAATCACAATAGACTTTCTCAAAATCCAGTTAAACAGCCACATCTCAATGTTATAAAGCTTCAATAAAAAATCAGGCAAACCGTAGATGATATGACCAAAACAGAATCCTGATTGAAGTTGTAGCACTGATTCAATGTTGATATGACAGAAAAATCATAGTATCACAGATGCAAGTTACACTAAAATTTTTTATTTTATTTATCTGTGTTGGTCGCTTTTATTATTTATGCGCTTTAACGAACAGTGCTTACATAATTAGCATACACGATGGAGGGCTATGTGATCAAAGAATTCAAAGCATATGGGAGATCGATAAAGGAGGGTGGTTACATGATAAACTGCGCATTTTGCACCGATGGGGGGTTAGCGCAAGGAAGAAGAATGATAAAAGCAATTCCAATGGTAGCAGAGAAATATTCGACTTATTTTGAAGCGATATTTGACGAAAAATGTCAATGTTTATGGTTTGCAGTTATGCTTTCAACAAGTTTTCATTTCATATTTCGCAAGTTGCTTCTTTCATATTTGGCAAAACTGTCGCCTTACAGATCTACAGAAAATCGAAGGGACAGACTCAGATCAAAAGAACATTCATTATTCAAGTCCTAAGGTCACCATGTTACGAAGATCATACTCCATTAGAAATCAAATATTAAGATCATCAACAACAGTAGTAACTAGCAAAGCCTAGAGATATTTGATTCAATTTTGCTTCGTCCTTGCTCTTAATTCTTAGAACTATCGCGTTTCATCAAGCAGTTTTCCTCAGTGACGTCGCGCACCGAAGTAGCCGCCGCGATAAAGGCAGACGAGGAAGTCACTGGACTCTCAACTCAAGTGCAACACAAGCAAAATAATCGTTGGTTGCTGAGAACGCCAAACACCGTTCTGCAACAACTACCCTCAACCATCGGTTCATTTGCAGCTGTCTGATTCAGGTATTGTCTGTCTCTCTCTTCTCCTGATACCCTCGGTCAACTTTGCAAAGCACATTCCTCTATCGCGCGCCAGTGAAGCATCAGACGAGAATTAACGACCCTCTCCAACTAGCTGAAACACACGTAATCTGCATCTTCCACTGTCGGTTGACGACGACCAAGAGAGAGTTAAGAGCGGACAACCACGTAGGTCGTTCATATGACCATCAGCAGAGCGGAAAGAAGACATCAACGATGTTTCAATTCAATAATATCAGACAAAGCAGCGAATAGGCTGACTCATGATGTGAACCAAGAATGTATCATGATGTCCGCATATCCATCAGATATTGAGCCAGTAGAATTCAACAGTTTCATTAGCAATTAACGTTCTTTCACCAGCGAGAGGAACGATTGATTGAACAAACTATCAAGTCGTACAGAAACAGTGCAATTGTCAGATGTAGAAATCATTCTCTGTATCTGATTCCTTTCAAGCACTTCCGCAAGTGAGCTGGAGAAGTTGCTTAAGTACAATATCTGACAGGAACATGTATATTACAATTATAGTGAAGAAATTCTGCAAACCATGACGCTTAGAGACAGAAGAATTTTGTCATATTCCGAATAACTCTTATCACGTCAGAATGAAGCGGACAGTTAGGACCTAATAATAATGCCGTGAAACTAAGTTTTGAAAAGTAGTTTATCTAGACACTGCACACTGTGAATTTTGATTTTCTTTTTCCATATCGTGGCTGGAACACTGCAAACGGAATGGTAGTGCAGACAAGGAGAATTCCATGAGAAGTAAGGACGGTATGAAGTTCGAACGTCGCTATCCTCCAATAGGAAGCGAAGCTTGAATAGTGCTGACATTATCCGACTTTGCTACACTCTGAAGCGGTCCTCATTTTTCAATGATCAAGATGCCTTCTTATCGACAATCTAAATGAGAATCGAACAGGAGACCATGGGATCCCAAATCGCAGGTACAGTTCCTTGGTCACTTCGACACATGATTCTGTCAGATGAGGTTCCTAGATCTATATCAGATACGACTATGCTAGACGTATGTTTATTATTGTTGACTGTGAATTGGCAAATGAAAACTTCGGAATACCTGGCAATAATCTCACCCTCTTTTCAGCAACACATGAATATTCTCAAATCTTACGAATGAACAATATTATTGCAGTGCTATTGATTATGTGACACTTAAACTGCCCTTCTTAAAATGATATCCACAAACTATGCAAGTAACAATCAGCTAAACTGTGTGCTTCTTTCTTCCCCCTTCGTCATCTTTTTCAAAACCCATTTCATTCACAGTTCTCATACCATGAAGCCTCTGAGTGCTACCGTCAGGAATGCGGAGCTCACCCGTCGCTCCCCTTCAATTTGACATTCCCTAGACCCCTCGCAATGATGAGTGGACTGGATTGACCTTACCATACATTACCATACTCGTATGTATGTACAGTGCACACGTAACAACAGTTATGTTCACATTCGAGTTGATTATGTGTTCTGAGATTGATGTCATGTTCTCTTCCAACAGAGTTCAACTCATGCGTCTGGAAGATGTATAATGATGAAATATATCCTCCTAAAAATAATTTCCTCGTATCTAAGTCACTCGATGTTTGATCACATTTCCATCTAGAATTAATGAGAGAAAATATAGACACCTTCATTAACATAAGCGACAATTATGCTGGAAATGGGTGAACAGCTGAACAGAATTGTGGAGCACTTATGAACTATGAGCCAAAGCTTCATATGAGAAATTAAGCAAAAAAAAAGATGTGAGCAGATCGGAATGCCAGAGACTTATCATTATTGACATCATATGAGAAAGAATAAATTAGTGTTCCGTGAAACATTTATCTAAACGATGCCTTCTGCATCTTAACAACAACATGCATCCATAGCGAATTTACAGGTCAGGTATTTATTTACTGTGATGCTCTTATATTGATTGATAAAGAAATATTCTACATTTTAATGTGATAATAACATCGCAGGTGTGTTAACTTGAGATTCATATAATGACACTATGTATCATCCTTACGTGCGTGCATCATCCGATAAAAAGACCATAGGTATTTCTTCAGTTGACCGTGACAACATTTTGTGAAAGAATGATTGAAGAAACTGAGGGGACAGGAATTTCTAGACACTTCAATAGGACTGGGCAACATTTATCTCTCGGATAATGAAGTTTGATAGCACGGACTAATAGAGCTGAGAAATTTGGATGTTCGATCCAGATGCAAATCTTGAAGACCTCCAACGAAGTTTCCAAAACGGATTCATCTCACTGTGCCAAGTCAACGAGATAAATTAATCCCAATCGACTACTCGAGATTTCGTAATGCAGGCAATATGTTGATTCATGTATTAACCACAAATATTAAAGAACAATCGAATAACAACGATAACTATATTCTAATGACTTAAGTAATTGGATAGGGCAGATTTTACACGTCTATCATTGATATGGGGTCTGGAATATACATTTTAAAAGAGACAAAACAAAAACAATAATGCGGTTTCATTTAGAAAATTAAATGCTGATTTACTTAATTAAATTGGAATTTTACTGTTACATCTTCATCATCTTATGCAAGCATAGCCATACAGAGCATAACCAGAGAACAAATCTACACCGACAAATTACGTACTTGAAAAAAAGCTTGCTTACCAACGTCTTCTTTACTCGATCAAGAGTGATCTGAAGGCGGTCAGGGGAAACTGGGAAACTACTGTGAGAGAAACGCCCTCTATTCATTTTTTGTCTACTTATCTTTTGAGAAATACCTAGGGCTTGAGCAAACACACACTAATTCATCTACAGGCGGCAGTGACTACAGATAGTGGATTTGCATAGAAAAATAGACAATTTGAGGTGATACCAGGTAGTGCAATCGAGATTTATCAATGCACTGAGCTACTTACTTGTGAATGCGAGGCTTTCTAGAATAGACACTTCTAGACAATTATCGTAACTTATGACCCTATGAAGAAGAAAAAAATGTCCTCTAATTGCGATAATCCTTGATTCCTTGGCGGTCAGTATCTCCAAAGTCCCAAGTGAAGCCACGATAACAAGTAATCTCGTGAATATATTGAATATAGTGATATTCAGATGATTCAACATCTAATTACATAATTTCAGTGAAACTATTAACATTAGTCTTATATTGCACTCGGTAATATTTGTGGCTTTGAAGAACGTCTCCTATTGTTGGATGACCTTATATACAGTGTATAGACCTTTATATTTATATATGTATACATGTATGTAAATAATACGAACAGTAGGTTTATTGAATCTGTAATGTATACTGCAATGCCTAAAGGGTTAGAAGATATGAAGAGATGCTTTATTAAATTGACCAGGCTTTGACTCTGGCGGACTGACGGTAGCATTTGCTTTAATAGAAAGGAATTATCCGATCGCATGCAATGGAAGCTTCCGTTATGTTTGCGAATGGAGATGTGTCAAAACAGTGCATCAACTGTCAAATGGTGGCAATACACTTACTTAACAATCGTGATGGCAAATGTGCTTGATGAACAGGTACAACATTCATGCATGCTCATCATCAAGCACATTTGCTATCGTGATTAAGGATGTGAAACTCACTTTATTAAAAATTTTATGACATTTAGCGTTCTATTACATGTATATGTGACAGTCATCCGATTGGTTATCATTTAGTTGTGCTCAAAAATAAGTTATTGTGGTTTGAAAAAAGCGACTGAAAATTCAGCGGATAACTAGAGGATGAACAAAAAGGAAGAGAAAAGTGTGCAGTGACCACCAAAAAATAAAAATTATAATCCATCAAGCTGAAATTTTAAGCAGCAGCATGTCCTGTCATTGATTGCAATGGGAATATTTGGTCAAGTACTAGCTACAACGTCTATGTTTCAGGACAAGCCAACATCGAATCAGTGCATTTTTATAGACTGAATTAGTTCAGTTAAAGAAATTGCCAATGTCTTTATTAATAATAACTAAATTAAACTTGTTTTTGTCCGACACCCGAGGCTAGTAACATCCGATTATCGTGAAATGAATTACAATGACAGAAAATTAAATAATCCAGATACAGCTTGGAAATGCTACAAAAAGTGAATATCAGAATTCGAGACATCCACAAAATGTTTGAATGATACTTTCGCAGAGTAAAAGATGTGATGAAAATCATACAAATTGATAAGGAACATCATAAATATCACAGCACATAATTTAGTCTGCCGCTGACAATCTGCAATCCAAAATGGAACATCCCATCACAGGCAATAGCAATAGAAGTTCACGTCCGCAGGATTCATAAGTGAAGCATTGCACGCATTATTGAAAAATGTAGATAGGATTGTTATATAATATTAATCTATATTAAAAGAATTGACTGGAAATGAAAACAAAGAAAAATCAAAGAACTGAGATTCACCAGCCAATTGATGACAGATTGTCCACACGGTATCAACATGCAACATGTTTTCCAGCGGTCTCCTGTTATTGAGCAAAAATCTCCTATTGCTATGAGTGATACATGCGCTCGTAGACTAACTCCATGAATTTTCATATATCACTAACTAACATTAAGTTTTTGCATGTTCTATGACTATGATAACATTATGCTAATTTCTAACTTTTAAAATTGCTCATTGATGTTTAAGTGTACAACATTTCCTGACGAGGATTGGGACCAGTAGCCTATCTGACTGCCACCTATTGAAACCGGTTGATGATATACATGTTGTTCTTGAGAATAACATTCATTAATTTGATTTGAAAAGACGATTTCCCATTAGCTAAAACGATCTTCGTGCATCGTCGAACGATCCGTCTTTCGAGGTGTTTTAACTTTCTCTGAAATTGCTAATTCGCATCTTCTAAAGATCCAGCTCAACAGATCAATTTAATGATGATTTCTTTCATGTCAATCATCTTGCATGTCACATTTATGAAATGTTGTGAACACCTTAAAGTGATGCCAAAAGGTCTAAGAATACCAATCAAAAAAGGCGGAAGCTCCTCAATCAAATGACCCAAACAACAGATGGAAAACCAAAATAATATGTCTCCAGCTCGAAATGTTGATAGACTTAAGAAGACATTATGAAAAAATGAGCAAGCATATACCAGTCAATAAGCGGAAGTTTGAAATGCCACCAGAGCATCTGCTTTATGTGAAAATCAACAGACTCCATTTTTTGACAAAGTTGCCGTTTGATGAAATTTGCTTTACTCCTACAAATGAAATAACTCAGGCTTTCAACAATCTTTTGCGGCCTCGTAATCAATTGGAAAAATATCTATCCAGAAATAATAATCTTCATAGTCAGTACTAATATTTTTTCTCAACCCATCAATATCAATTGTGCAGTTTGCATAACGATTTGACTTGACGTTGTTCGGCAACGTTGCGAAACAACGCTGACCTCAGATAGGCACACATTTGTAACCAACAGCAAGAGGAGAACAAATCAATTCTAACAGTGCCATTCCAGACCTAGTGCACGCAAATATCGTCTGACCTATTTTTTGGAAACAGCTCAAACGTTTATTGGTTAATATGCGCTCATGTTTGTTTTTGTGGAATAGTAGCGACCGACAATTTCTCATGTATTTGTATTTGAAGAAGAAGCAGACACTTCATATTGATATTTAAGCGTCAATCCAAATTCATGACCTAAAACACATCAACAATGTGCTCTCACTAGTATTTCAGTAATATCACAGCAGTTTCAAACTGAAGCTTCAGAATAACATTGGCTTCCACGTTTCCTTTCCTAGTTATGGAGTTTTTCCCTACTTTAGAACACCAAGTTTCACTCTCATAATTCCAAATCAAGAAATGTTCATTCCCAACTCCTTCCATGCTCTCAAATCGCGCTGGAACGCACAAGGGAAACATTTCCACAATTCGCGACACACTTTCTCTCTCAAACTTTCCCACTCTCTACATTTGTAATCGGAATGCCAAGAACTCCTTTTTATTCACTCCCTCCAATCCCTTCATCAGTGAGGAGCTGATCATACAGAAAAATGCCGAATTGTCCAGAAACGTCTTCTTATCGATTGCGATCTCTCTAGCACTTCCGCTGTCATTCTTCGACGTCGAAATCGTCGACATCTTCGCTGCTGCTGCAATCGATGACAGAGTAAGGAGAATCAGAGTCTCCCAAGTGTCAAGAGGCAACAAGACACCGAAGAGCCTCTTGATGATTGTCAGTAGATCAGAGAAGGGACAGAAATCAGAGTAGATAAGCAGGAGGTAAGCAGGGAAATTGGGAATGAAACGCACGAGACAGTGGATCACTATGATCCCATTGCAATGAAAGCAAAGAAAGAGAAGCTCTCCAATGAGCAAGTTAGTACGTTTCATTAATTCAAATATGAGACTTCTTAGTATGCAGGAAATTAAAGAAATTCTTTATTATCAATAACGAACATGACAATGAAATGCTAGCAGAATTCATGGGCTTCATCAGTTAGAATTCATGAGCTTTCATCTAGTGACTTTCGACAATTTTATACAGCAGGCATGCAAACAAGGCGTAGGGGCTTGTGTGGAAAATGTTACGGAAGGTCTAAATGGATGGATCTACTAAATTTTGCACCATATCTTTAACGTAGACGAGAACCATCGAAACAATGTCTTATTTTTTCATAAAATGTAATATTTCAGATAATTCATACCATTCATTTATGCATATTAAATGATTTACAATACAAAGCGATGATATGCAGGAAGGACGATATATTATTGGCTCTACTAGGTATCTTCAAAAAATGACAACGCAGCTGTCAACTTGCGCATGACCGTGGCGACCGACGGTCGTTGAAAGCGCTCGCGCGAGTGTTTTGCACTAAGAAAAGTGGTCAAGGATCTGACATGGGGAGCTTCCAAACAAGTAATTCAACAAACTCCCTAATGCTATCATTACTGCAATTGTTATGAAAAAATACCACTCTTTTGTAGCAATGCTAAGATAACATTTTGTCATGATAAAAAGTAATGCAGCGAGAAACAAATCAAACAAGTGATCTTGTAGCAGAGAAAAAGACTAGAAATTGCTAACCAGATTTAAGAGAAGTCAGAAAGGGAGAGGCATGCTCGATTGCTATAATACTATCTCACTAGCTTTTGCAAAGCGTTTCAGCCACTGTAGGAGGCTGCCTTCAAGCAACGGGAAAATAGCCTCCTGTGGTTGCTGAACAAGCGAAAACAGAAATCGAGTGCACAGGTGTACTCCGAGATTTCCTCAAATCTGGTTAAGTGACTTTTGTCTCCAAAGGACAACTGAGACTTTTGATTAGCTAAATTGAATTGTTGAAGAACAGTACTTGATTCAGCATCAATTAAATAATTGCGATTTATAGGATATTTAGCATCGAACACGATCTTATCACAAAAAATATAAAATCGGTGGTATTGAATGTCGCTAGTTAATCAATACAACAAGTGATGAATAATGATAATAATAATACGAACCAGGTTTATTGTCTTGTACATGTGTGTATTGAAACTTTCATCAAATTCAACGATTTACATTACCTAGTATGTAAACCAACTCCGTTGTCGTTTGTTTTAATCTATTTATAAGATCTCAACACATCCTCTGAAAATCCTTTTCAGCGAAGGAGACCGCACACCTCGCAACGCTATCCTTAAGTCCCATTTGCAAGAATGAAACGTTGAAGAGACTCATCTACTCGGCATTGTCGTCCAGTGCCGTGCACTTTACTTACTGACTAATACATATTTCTTCATCAGTTTTTTTGTATCTTTTATGAATTCTGTATTGAATTTGCCACTTTCACCAAATTTCCAATGTTAAGCAAGTCAACTGTATTTACAAGTCTCCAGTAAAGATAAAAATTAGCAAGTTTTGACTTTTTTTAGATATTACTTTATGCAATTGCATGAATGGATCTGTCGCATTTTCCAATTTACATCGAACAGGCTCTATGTCGCTCAATTTTCAAAGTTCATCTACTATTCCCAAAATCGGACTCATCGCATTCGCCCCAGTCCCTGCCCAGAACTCACGTGGATATGCTCGGAGCTGATGTGGTCGACTAGTAGCTGTCTTTCTGTGCTGACAGAGAAACAATCAGAGCAGAAATAGAGACGGTGGAAGAAGCCAGCAGATCCTGCCCCAGTGCACGTCAGCTGATGTCGCAGAAACTTGGGCCAGCGGATGGTGCTGAGATGGCAGTAAGGACAGCGTAGACAGAAGACATGACCGCGCGGCGTGGCCGGGGTGCCGGCATTGAAACCGGGCTCAATGCCACTGGCGATCGCTGACACTTCAGTTCCGCCACCGATACTGGATACATCTTCGTCGAGCTGTCGTCGAACTTGAGAGAGGGCCATATCCGAAGCAGAGGCTGGAACACCTTCCGAAGTATCGTCTTCGCGGCCCACCATCTGTAGGGAATCAGGAGAAGAAGTCGGAGACATGTACGACTCAAACATGGTGGGAGCTGGTTTGATCACGGGATGACTTGCTCTACTTCGAGGTGAGCAAGACTGAGTCATCGTTTCACTGATTGGCATAGGGCACAGGGAAGTCTGCGCAGAGAAGAGTCACGTGGCTACGATTACAATGGAAGATTCAGAAACGCGCAATTCTCGACCATACAGTTCAACAACGACAAGCAGACTAAAATTTCGATCAACCACAGAATTAGACGCTGTGACGTCAAGTCACCTTTATTTATCGATATCTATTGTCTGTTGTAAAGATTGTTATTGTCAAGTCTCCTGAATGGTTCTTGTGATTACACACTATTCAGTGCGATAAATCACCGTCAGACCATCCTGATTTGTAAAGGTGATATGAAGGTCCGCCAATCAGTCAGCCAGGAGGAGAACGATGAGAAAGACAAATTTCATTTAATGCAAATAATTGATACAAAACCGTCAACATGTTTGGACTGTGGATGAAAATTCTAGATATTACAAGAAACAACCAAAACTGGTAATGATGATTGTGAATATAATGTAGATGCAACGATTACAGTGAATAACTACGATGCCAGCAGCTGAAAGAGCAACAATCAGAGATCACGCAATGTAGAATTGCTTCAGTAGAACTTGTCATCAAAGCTATTTCAAATTTTTGTCAATCAGACTATAATAGTGAATGCAAGTTATCGGAAATATGGTGGATGTTGAATCTTCGGTAGCTCCTGATTTCGCTCAGTCGTTTGATAATTTCTCTTGCATCCTCGATGTCGAATACCAAATTCAACTGTATCCAACTGAAATATTTCTAAGATAAAAGTGTTTCAAAAATAATATCTATGTTGTAGGCACTTTCTTCAGAACAGTGCACAAGTTTTCTTTAGGCCAATACTATTGCTTAATGCACTAACCCAATTTGCAGGTTTCTATCTGCTGCGAAAGGATTATCCCAATTAATCACCATCATTGATCTAGTGATCCCTTTGCTCCTGAAGATAATGGCGCTGAGTCATTGAAATATATCGAACTGATATAAAATAAATCACGAATTAAAAAATAAATCGCAATTACATAACGATAGACATTTGTGCACAATTCACAGTTATCCTTCATATGAACTATATATTCAGATTACAAAGAAATATTTCATTAACTAGGCAATCCAAATACGTCGAAGGAAGCACTTAGATCATTGCAACCCGTTACCAGACAAATAACGCGCCGCATTTCCGTTCCCAACCGAACACTGTCAATGAGGTAAGTTGAAATGATGGCCACCAGCAAAGACAACCCAAAGCCACGCTTGTACGAGGACATCAACGAAGTTTCACATATCTCCGAAGTATGAAATTCGAGCGCTTCTGACTTCGACCCGTCAGTCTGAACCGGCGCTAACCTGCTGTCCCAACACACTGTCCTTGAAACGGACATTGCAACGTTCAAGGAAAGATGTTGTTGTTCTAATTTCTAAAAGTAATTGAATCTCGTTTCATCCATCCTGCAGTAGTTTCCGGGCATTATTTCGGCTCATTGACCTGTTTACCGCAATCCATTCCATACATCCGAATGTTACAGCTCCATCTGTTATAACAGTCACGACGTTCATCGCACAGTTGATTCAAGTTTGATCAATGACGACGACGTCAGTGCGTCAGTCAAAGTTAGCATGGCAGAAAATGACAGTTGAGTCAGAAGCAATGTAAATAATCAATGTTAAGATAAAAAACCAAACTTATCAGCATCTTTAAGGTTATCAATCTCACATCAGTTGATCAATCGTTTAGTGTCATACAATCAATGAGTAAACTTCATGCAGTTGTCACTAATCTAAGGGACTATTCACTGATCAAACAATCGCTTATCTTATTTTTTAACACCAAAAATATCCGATATCATTTGTGGAAATTTCCTGTCCGATTATGTAATCATTCGACTTATCCACCACTTAATTCGCAAGCACAATATGCATCCTAACTCAAGTAGGTATTGGCGTTTTCATTTTCCAGGTGTTTTACTTATACATGTATCTTGTTTGTCGATTCTTTATATGAATCAAAAGTTTCTGATAGGCTTCTATTGTGACTTTCCCATTTTCGAAAAGTGCTTCTAAAAAAGTAGTACTCGCGTTGACCAGTCTCAAAGTGTAATGTGTGACAAAGATATGTTCGCGCCACCATGTCATGAAAAACAATAATGTTCGATGGAGCAACGTGGTCTGCAT
This sequence comes from Prostheceraeus crozeri, assembly GCA_907163375.1. Lineage (NCBI taxonomy): Eukaryota > Metazoa > Platyhelminthes > Polycladida > Euryleptidae > Prostheceraeus > Prostheceraeus crozeri. Next base: position 128,537 of record CAJQUW010003657.1, on the reverse strand, counting down.
ATTCACTAGAACTTCCTAAAAACATTGAAAGACAGGATAATAATCAATAAAGCTTATCGAGAAATAGAGACAAGCAGTAACAAAATTGCGGCTATCAATGTGATTCAATTCGATTACTCGCATCAATTCGCTATTCATAGCGAATTGATGCGAGTAATCGAATTGAATCACATTGTAATTTTTAGTTATATTCATATAAACAGCACTGGTTATAATCATACAATAGAAAGTAAACCTACCGCCACGATGTTTATTACCGATTATAATTCAACTTTGCTTTCTAGGGACATGCACAAGCTGACCGGCGCACATAATAAACTAACTAAACTTAAATATACTTTATGATACTAAGATACTAAATGTTGCATCTTCTTGGTCAAATCTCTTTTATGCATGCTAATGTCAATGATGTCATACAATGATACAGTTCGATATAAACAAATAATCCTTTTGGCTTCCTCTGTACATACGAGAAGCTGTCAACGGTTACTCTCAGTCTCCACAACATTAAAGGAATGTTATTGAGGGATTTGCGCTCTGGTAATAGGTGATAAGATGACAAAGCATTCTTGAAGCACTGATTATGAACTCATGGAGAAACACCTTGGCAAGATAATTAAATAGACGCCATGCGGTTGACGCGGAAACATCTTTTCGCGGTAGCAGAGAAGCGGCGATCAAAGGATCCCATCACTCAAATATGCAAACCAAACGTCTCCGAGCAATGCATTTGATCGAAGCTGAAATATCTCACACTATGTCGTCATTACAACCTCCTTTAACCTCGACCATATTTCCTAGCTTGCGTAGTTGTTCACTCTTTCAGCAAGTCCGTGCCAAAACACTTCCAACGCCTCATCCATTCATGACTCACAAGCAGGACATTTCAATATCGTTCCTCATTCTGTTCCATCATCTCACAACTACCTTAGCAACCTCCGTAACACTTCCAATTCACTCACAAACCATCCACTCCAGACCTACGGAACAACAGCTTTGTCGACTGCAACGATTCTGCTTTGCTTTGCAGGCTAACATCTACAAGAGAAGTGTGGGTGACTCAGACGGCTTTCAAGACAGCGGCTTCTTTACACATCTGTATCAGAGAGAGAAGAAAGCAGAGATCGTTCTTGCATCCGAAAATCTGTGAACGCAACGACCTATTCATATCGGATGCTGTTTCCATATGAAGGAAATCAATTCGAGGATTGCAATGATAACGTAATAGAATGAAGTCATGGACGCAGGTTTTGTAGTGATCGGGGCGGAATCTCCATAGTCCTTACGTACATGCAACAATGAAGTAATTACGAAAAGTACTTTCGTTATTGCTGCACATTCTCCTTTTGATAAAGAAAGAATAGAAGTCGCGTGCAAAAATCGCTTGATTACAATAAATAAATTGATCGAAACTGCATTTCCTTTTCGATCAATAAATTGAAATTGTAATTCAGGACAATCAATTGATTGAAATTGGAGTTCACAGCAATGAATTGATTGAAATTGGAGAACGTGTTTCAAAATTCAATAATCTGAAGTCAATCAGACGATAGGAAAATTGCATCTTGCTGAAGCTAAAGATGTTTTGGAAGAAAAATAATTCATATCATTCTACGAGCAGTGAAACTTCGAATTATTTCCACGCCAACAAACTTTAAATTTCTTAATAAGTTTGACTGATACTGAATATTACGGAATTATGAGCGATGGTACATAGAAACTGATTTGATTGGAATACTTGAGTAATGGTTTTTATCAATAGCCTACAGGCAACATCAGATATTTCTTTAAAAAATCATGTAATGAGTAACTACCAAATATTCTCATAATAACAACATAATCATGCCCTCTCGAATCTGATACATGATGCTCTAAAGAAACATTGACGGTTTCCGAAATAGTCAAAGATTTCCATGGTAAGCATTAACTGAGCACTTTCACATTTTGAAACAAAAAAAAAAATCAGAATTCATCTTTGCATCATATGAAATCGAACAGAAACGTTGCATTATCGTCAGTGACGATTAAAAATTGAGGTAATGACTACCTACAGCTGTATTACAGAAGCTGACTCTCATTATGGGTAGAGGTGCACTGAACCTCGATTTTTAAGGTTCGGCCGAACCAGTACATTTGGCGAACTTCAAAAAAAGGTTCGACCGACGATAGTCAAACCGAACCGGCCGAACCTATTGATCTCTTCGTCTGAGTATTTTGAAATACTGCATGAGGCATCTCCGCTTGAAATTCCATGGACAAATATACTTATTATCTTGCGAATTGCAGAACAACAGATTCCCACTTTTGCGAGTTGCAGCAAAGAAGCATTTCTCCAGTCTGTGCTCATCAGTGTACTCAGAAAGAAGGATTTTGGAGGCGGGAACGATTTGGGAGGAACGCCACTCACGCCTGCTTCCATCTCGGGGCGAGATGTTGTTTTTACATCAGAACTACGTTCGTGACCGTTATTCGTTTTGTTAATTCAATTTGTGTTTCCAATACATATTAATGCAGTTCCAATGTTCCTTTTCATGCCTCTAGATTTCACTCTATCGCAGGCCAACGCTAAAGTCGTTTGTAAATGATTGAGTACAAAACTAAAACTGAAATTCCGAACAAAAGTACGAACCTAATACTCTCGGAGACTCAAAGAATATTAACTCAAGCCCGTAAGTGATGGAATGTAATAAATCGAAATTGTAAGTTCGTAGATACGTAGAATAAAGCCGAAGAAAAATATTCAGGACAGAAAATTTTCAGCTAATACAAAAAGGCTCAGTAGTTCGGCCGAACTGCCGAGCCATCACGAAAACCGATGGTCGGCCGAACACGTTCAGCCAAACCGAACGTTCGGTGCACCCCTAATTATGGGAATTCAACTTCATATTTTATTAACTGATTATCAGAATTAATGAATTCCGCATGAAAAAATAATGCATTCACGTCAATATCATCATACACTTCTTCTTTGAACTATTGTGGAACACTTTAACAAAATTCCAGCACACCTCTCCTTTTCTTTGTCTTCAATTAGCTTTCATCAGACAACCAAAAGTAATTAAATTGAAATGGATTGATATCTGATAAAATCTGGTCTAGGAGCTTTGTGAGCCAAAATCAATAGCGAGAAAAGAAAATAGGCAGATGATGGCCCAAAAGTTCAAATGTTATCTAAGCTGCTGAGTTAATTATGCAACCGTCATTATTCTGGTAAGGCAAGAAACAATTTTGTGAAACCATTATCATTCAGCTCTCAACTAAATCGTAGTACTAAACTAACGGTGTACGTAGGTAAATATCACAAATACTGGTATAAGCGTGTCTATGATTATCGGAATTCCACAGATTCACAGACAAACACCCACACAACGCTTTTAAAGCATCATCCACTTATTGTTTCACTGTATATCATACAAAGATGGATGTGACCACGCAAGAATTTCTTTCAACACATTCAAAACCTTTAAAACCACATAAGAACATCCTTCATCCCGAGCAACTTACCAATCATGGCCAGTTGATATCAAGAGTCTGATTAGGAGAAAAATGAATGCGTAAGCTAATAGCTCTGTTGGGTTGAATGATTGATCAGTATTATTAATCGTTTTAAAGTATCATATTGACTTATCTAAATTATGAAATGTGACAGCAATTTATAGATATATTCCAACAAGCACCTCCCTAAATAGGTCGTACAATTCATGACACTTTGACCGCCGAGATTATATTTGCAATAAATCATCACATAGCTCAGAACTCCTGCTAGAAATTGTAAATTTATAAAATCTCCACCAAAATACGATAAAAAGCATGTATTTGCTAAATTTTACAGAATAACGCTTCGGAAGTGCCATGTATGTGGATAACATTGGCATTTGACATGAAAGACTAGGGAAAGACTAAATCCTCAAAATCAGAGATATTTTACCTCATAATCAAAGTTGCATTTCAGGCACAATGTGCGTAAAGGATTCTTCTTTCATACGAAAAATTATTTGATACAATATCTACATTAAGTTACACTTTTACAACGACTTAGAACTTTTGTAACTTTTGTTTTGATCATGTTATTTGTACTAACCCGTTGCAAACTGACAGGTGAGTGACTGTCATCGTGATTTCTTATCTTTGATGCTGGTACATCACTGAGATCCGCACAAATCATCTCCGTTGTCACCAGAATGTTGGCTCCAAGTCCTGGATGATATTGCCTCATGTGACGCATCAACACACGTCTGTTGTGAGACTTGACCAGGCAACCAGTCACAGTGCAATGACTAACTGAAATGGTGCTGCTATCCAAATGCCGGAATAGACCATTCATAGAGGCGTATTGCCGACTACAATGGACACAGCGAAGCGGCCGACTGTCCCTAGTGGCCTCGGTGTGACTGGTCCGCAAATGCAGTTGAAGCTCGATGAAACTATTGCAGCGGAAAGCAGCCTCTCCGGAGGGCAAATCAGGACACAGTGGACAGGCAAAACGCGGAGAACAATCCTGTTGCAAATGACGATTAGTATGACGCTCTAACTGCTTGATCAACACGGGTTGAGCACAGTATGGACATACATGACTTGATGTATCCTGAAAAGTGCAATATGCATACTCAACTTCATATAAATAAACTGATGAAACGACTGAACACTTTGTCATTATGTATAAAAGATGTCATTATTAACATAAAGCAAAACAATTCCCGGAATGTCTTGCGTTTCATTTCACCATAAAACAATCCAAAATTCCAAATTAGTTGAATTTAATTGTTGTTTTACAGACACAGGTGATTTCATCGAAAAAACATTCAGGAATCAATTATGCTGTTAATTACTCAACATCAAAATAAAGTTTACTGTGCTTACCATTACATAATTGGATAGACCTATATAATTGATAAGACCATTCGATAAGATAATTATTACTGGAATAAAAATCGTGAAGACGAAAAACAATTCACAATCCATTGTACACAGTCCACTAGTAAGTTATTTAGAAATTAGTTATTAGTTATTAGTGCTTGTTGTCAATCCTCTAATGATGCTTAGTCACTCCAATTTCTTAGAAGTAGCCACCCATGCTCCAGCAATCATATCAAAATTGCAATTATTGGGGCTGCAGAGTCTGGGCACGCACTTTACTGCTCAGTCTCAGTAGCATCCAAGATCTGCATTTGGAGAAGGGGTTTGCGCCTTGTCCTTGGTTTGTGCTTCCATATAATAAAGACATTTCCCTTAAACCGTCATCGAAGACATCCGATTTATAGAGTAGGGAAATTAATAGAGTGAAAAACTCCATCATCATTTAGGTGAATCCCTACTCTATGATCCGATCGACATCATTTTATCATTATAGTAACTTCATTCTGAAATATGCACGATGTATAAGGAGAGCACATAAAATTGGCCGGATGGACATTGCAGTTGGCTTAGGCAGCAGCATATTAATTACTAAGAATACAAAAATAATTGATTCAAAACTTTTTTTGAAGTTATTTTGTTTTTGTTGACTTCCATCCAAAGAGATCTTTTGACGACATGTACTCTTCTGCTGGGAGTTCCGATGGTGTTAACATTGTCAGACTTGGAGCAATGTGATGCATTCAATCAGGATGATGCTGATTTACCTTGACATTCTTGAAGAGTAACAGCCAATATTACTGGTGCAAGCTTCTAGCCAAGGCGCCATCGCGATTTTCTTGAAAATCCAATTCAGCGACTTCTATATCAATTAGGGTTGTCCATCCGCTCATGCGCAGCGAGCTATCTTTTTCTTTTTAACTTTTATTCTTCGCCTCAAATTGTCGCTATTGAAATAAAGCTATGTACTAATGAATCCACCAATAAACCGAAATAGTTATGATAATACATGTACCTACCGCAAAAGAATAAAACTATATATCTTAGATTGAATTACAAATACGCTCGCATCGATAATACACAGATACTCGTCTATAACTTTACTATTTATGTTATAATATCTTTAAGATAGCGTTACCCTTCACTCAGGTTCAAGTTAGATGTTTTACATCCAGCACCCGACATTTGCATTCCTTCTAACAATTCGTCGTGAGTAAACGACAGTCTGAAGTCGAAACCAAACTACTTGGCAGAAGTTTCTTATCTTCATTCAAGTCGGCATTGTGTCACCATACCGTAACCCTTCAATGGATCATAAGGTTCTAGATCAGTTGACGTGTTTCAAGCTGACATAAGCTTATTCGTGACTCCGTCGATAACAACATGCATGCTACACTCTCGCTTGTCACGTCGTAGATCGAAACAACGAGCGCTCTCACAATTGTTGAATGCGTTCTTTATAGACTGTAATCTGCAGCATACACTTGGCCAGAGATTCTACCGTGTGAAAAGGACACAATGAGAAACCAAATTTAACAACACAAGGGACTAAGTCCAAAGAAGGCTATTGCTAAACAATCCTTATTATTCAGCACTTCTAGTACAGATAATTCAATCAAGTTCTAACCCAACTGATTGTCAGAATACTTAGGCCCTCCAGGCTTTGTGGAGTGAATACGCGGAATTCAGCTACAAACTACACTGAGAGATGTCTTTATAAATGTCACGACAATGCCTTCTTTTCAAGCAGTACTGAGGAAGTGATCGACAAATGCACTATCAGTCCACCACACCATGTACAGTAGTAACATATCAATTATAGAATTAAAACGATGACCAGTCTTGAACAATACATAGGCCCTACGCTTTATTATTTAGCAGCGGTAGACGGATGCGTATCGTCCTACAAGGACACGTCAGTGCAGCTTGAAACGACTTAAAGTAATAAAGTGTAGATATCTTTGTAATTTACATTACCAGACGAAATGGCATTGTGCAATCGTTCACAATAATAGAATTTATTTACTAAGAACATACACTGAAAAATACAGTGTACGTTACAAGTTTGAAGCTGACATCGAAGCTAAGTTCCGGCATGGTTCCGGAATCATATTCTCAACCATAGATGAAATACCTCTGCCTGATACAAAAGACTATAAATGCCAACTCATCAGAGATAAGTGCCTTTTGGGTCCTCAAATGTAGCCCATATGAGGAGAACTGAGAATTTCAACATCGATAACAGTTGCATATTCAACTTTACGTATTTTGAGGTGAGCTTTAATGGAATCCACTTGATATACACATCTTTCATAATCTTTCAAATTTTCATTTGAAATAATTCCTGTTGCTCGGCATCATTCGACTCTTCAACATATACGATAGTAAAATATTCTAGGGAAACGAGATAAAAACCCCTTTAATTCATGGAAGCACATTGAAAAAACAGCACAAAGTCAATGTTTCTACCTGAACTAGATTTCACTTAAACTTTTGAACTTGCGTCAATCATTGCACTGAAATACTGAGGATCACTTGCAGTCGAAAGTGTAATATGAAATCATTGTTTAGCTTGATTTCTTATTGCCATCGCTTATCGATTTTTTGAATATACCGATGTTGCTAATATGCTTTTTTCGAAGCTGCTAGACAAAAATTAAGCAAGTTCGATGCTATTGTGGAGAAGAGACGTATATTTCAAAGAAAAGGAGATTATATGGATGTCTTGGTTGCATACGAATGCCATAATTGTAACTAACCCCAGATCATAGTTGTTGAATATTCTTTTATTCAACAATTTAATTCCGTTTCATTGGATGATAATTTATCAAAAGAATCTCTAATGAAAACCAAAAATGATTGCTCACTAAGCTCAACATGGAACAACTCCCTTATGTTCAATCTTCTCAAACAAAAATAGACGTGATAGAAATAAATCATCAATAGACAAAAATATCATAAATTGCCATCTTCTCATGTGCAAAGCGGGCAAGACGAGAAACGCCTGTAACTAGACAAAGTGAACACTTTACTTAATTATCATTAACAGACGAAATTTTTAGATCCCCGAAAAAAATACCTAAGTACAAGAAATAGGTATTTCCGAAAGTAATATTATTTGTCATTAAAGGTGTACCACTCCAGGCAAAATTTTTTTTGATTATGTCTTAAAAAGCAACTTTATACATCAGCTGTCACCTTTATCCCGATCCGGCACTCTGCAACGATTTGCTATACGAAATATCGCCTAATGCTGGTGATGACGTCAGCAGTGATACGCACTACTGTTTGCAGGCGTCGTGTGCAGTGACTGAATAGCGATTTCACGAGGATTGAGGAGTTCAGTGAGTTCAGTGAAGGCCAATGGGAAAACAGTTATTTATTAATCAAAACATGGACAGTACGAATGAAGATGAATTTTGTCCCAGTTTATAAGCCTTCTTAGGTGTTGACATGTTGAGGGTCTAATTTGATGATGTACATCATACAGTGAGTTCATATTAGCTTGCTTGTGAAGCTGAATTTTGATCAGATGCTCGAAAGCGATCTTCCATTAAATAGGGCCTATGCATACTTACCTGTCAAGGTCTGTAAGACCGAATGCGGGTGTTCTTATTTTTGATAAATTCGGCTTGTGATTTTTTTTTGGAAATGATAAGTAAGGCCATTCACTTGTTTCGCAATGATTCTTTGTTGCAATCCTCAAAATAATTTCAAGCAATTTTTGGTAACACCGTTCGGATTGATAAAACAATAATTTGTCTCACAATGTCGCTTTTATGAATATAATATCGGGCAAAAAAATTCTAGCCATATATTGCACATACCTATAATGCGCAAAACAATGATCAATTTCGACTAAATTCAATATTTTATACAATGACTTTTGCACTTACGCATGGTTTTCCTTCTTCAATCAGCCTGCAGCTTTCTGCATATATTATTTGTAGTTTCTAATCTTTAAATCTCAATATAATTACACGATCCTATTTCACTACTTACCGACGCAACACTGATGACAGTGTCATCCAAAACAGTCGTGTTATGACCACGAAAAGTAAAAGTAAAACTTCGCTATCCAAATTATCTTATAATCATCGAAAATACATGGTGAATAAATGTCATTCTTTGTGTTCTGTATTATACTGCCATGTCGCACTTTTAGTATGCTTCAGCAAGGCTTTTTTTGGTTTCATCTCATGACAGGCCAGATCATCAAAGATATTCGTTTTGCAAATCATGAGACTGTTTCGAGTGTGGGATGATAATGATGATCTGCTCTGTGTCTCGTTTTAGCTGCTAGGAGAAATATTTGTAGAAGGATAATATTTCAAGACATTATTGCAGTCTTTTTTGTAGAGTATTTATACAAGCTTCCATCTTGGCATCGCTAGAACAGCGTCCTTTGGCGTATTTAAGGCCGTTTGAAAAGTGTTTATTTTTAACAAATGTCGTAACCCGACTGTATCAGCTTTCATACTAATAATAATCAAAATTCATCAGTCGGTAATATCGCAATGAAAAGAAAAATAACTTTCTTCGATCGATTTGTATTATAAACATAAAATCAAAATTAAATACTCAATATTTCACCGTAGGCTATCTCAAGAGTCAAGAGTCAATACACTGAATGTTAAACATTTATAATGGGAGTCTTGGAGCGGATCTCTCGTTCCTCAAGCTCTTGCATTATATGGGTATTTTTCAGTCCACGAGGAATGATATTCCATGAAATTGCGTCGAAGGTCGGATTGCTGTTATGTGAAATGAGATGTCTATGCACTAATGAATTCGTTGATGATAAATGTTCTTTTTATCTTGACCTGATAGTCCTCTTCGTTTCACTGATATGCTTTGCCGAACAAAATTTTCATTGTATTTCATAGACGCAGAATTTATTAGTGCAGAGCCATCTCATTTCACATAACAGCAATACGACCTTTGACGCAATTTCATGGGATATCATTCATCGTGGACTGAAAAATACCCACAGAAGGCAAGAGCTTGAGGAACGAGAGATCCGCTCCAAGAATCCCTTCATAAATGTCCAACATTCGGTGTACTGACTCTTGACTCTTGAGATAGCCTACGGTGAAATATTGAGTACTTAATTTTGATTTTATGTTTATAATACAAAGAAAGTTATTTTTCTTTTCATTACTTCATGCTAATACCAATGATCACGTGCACAAAAAACGTACATGTTCAATTATTCATGGCATGCAATTTTTCTAAAGCGCGACTTCTCAGTAGAAACCTTATAGCCAGGCCCTTTTAAATCCTGGTTAACCTTCGGAAAAGCTCCATCTTTTACGATTTCCTGTGGTTGCTTTTAACTCTTTTGAACAGATCGTCCCTCCTGCTTGATGTCTTGTCGCCATCGAAAAGATGTTCAGAGCCAGCAGCGCGATCTAGCTGAGACCTCAGTGCAGCAGCCAGCGATGTGTGTGGCTGCCGTCCCTTGTTGTCACCGCATCACAGCTGACGTCATCAACGAGAATTGTTCGACGTGTAGCGAGAGAACTGTGCCTCGAGTTACAAATTAACGTCGCTAAATCAACTTATCTGATGCTCTAGCATCGATACGGACCAACTGAAAAATTGACCGGAGTACACCTTTAAGCATCAAACGAAAAAAAAACAATGAAAAATACCGAAGGTAGTAGCCTTCCTCAATTACAGATGCACCTACTGACCCTTGAAACAGTTCTCATTTCTTAAGCATTAAAAAAACATCGTCGTCATAAAATTCTTCAGTAAAAAAGACTCTAACTACAAAAATGTTCACATAAGCGTTTTTGCTGTCTATAGTCATGTGTGACGGCTGAATGAAACTGGAATGTAGGATGCTTAATTGCTTGCTGGAGGTACCACGGTTTACATGGTGTCATGAAAATGTCAAGAACTAATCGCGAAGAATCTGTGGAATTATAAGACTGCAATTTACAAAGAAATGCTACCAGCACAGATGGATGACAGTGAAATGTAACTACCAAGGTAGCAATAGGCTATATGCTAAACATGTTCTGGACACAGAGGCTGATTTGTGTCCCAGACAAAAAGAGAGCATCCAAGATACGCAAGGAATGATTGGATCTAGAACTGGCCAACACTAAACAATATGATGGGAATACCAGTGCAACGCGTCAAAAAATTTCATGTGCAGCCTATTATTGCCGTGACGGTTTCATTTCATAGCATGCATGCACGCATGACCCCACCTTCATGTGTGAAGACCTATGGAGAGATAAATAAATATATAGTTTCATTTCATAAACAGTTATCTGTAGTGGCAGCATTTCATTGTAAATCGCATTTTCACAGCCCCGTAGTCATTTGCTTCAATTTGCTCATGTAAATTTCCATGACATGTAAACCATGTTGGCTACAGCAATTTGATTTCTTGCTTTACTATTTCATTCGGTCGTCACGCATGACTAGATATTACAAAAGCGCTCGTGTGAACATTTTTGTACATATTGTATCTTTTAAAATATACCAAGCAACAATCTGTACATACATACGTATATTTCAGGAAAAGGCCATCGAATGTCTTCTCATATTCCATTAAGATTAAGCGAGAAATATTGAAAATGAAATAAAATCTTACGTGATTTTTATGGGCCACCATGATATGTTCGAAGAATTCACGAATCTCCCAACAGGAAAAACAAGTATCCATTGGGCACATGGTACAAACATAGCAACCATCAGCCTGTTCCAATCTCAATATTAAATCAATGTCTTTTGAAAATTCTGGATCCGTGGCTTCTTTTGCCCTCCGATCGGCGATCTGTTGACGAATTGCTTCGCTCATGTCGATGACATCATCAGTAGATTCATCGGAAATCGAACAGCAGTCATCTTCTCCGTCAGCTATCTCACCATAAGAATGTGGCATCTCTTTGGATGAAGTTGACAAATTGTTTGTATCCGATAACTCCTCATTGGGCATGGGCGAAGATGGTCGACGAACGGGTACCTCCGGAATTGATTCTGCAGGAGATTCGTCAAGAACATCAATGCAAGGGGGTTTATCACTTCCACACAAATCATTGGCCTCCGAGTTATCGGGACAAACATTCTCTTCAGGAACATTCAAAAGAGATTGAGGAGTGATCGAACAGGGAGCTGATGTTTCCTTATCATCATCAATAGAAGTATAGCCCAGCTCAGGAGCTCGCTCCAATTCTGGCATTTCAAGCTTGCTGTCCTCTGACTCTTCCTCAACCGGAATGTCCAACTTGTCTGATTCTTTATCATTCGGAGATAATGATGGTTTATCATCAAGTTCAATTTTTTCCTTTTTTTCTTCATCACCATTTGCAATCGTTATCAATGGAGTAGAAATCTCCGGTGGCTGAAAAAGCATGGCTTCATGATGTTTCGACAAATGAAAGTAAAAAGGTACTTAAGTAACTATTTACATAAAGGATACAATTCAACATATTGACGCTGTAATATGAGATATTATTCTACAGAAAATATCAACTCAAAAACTACATATATTGCTCAGACAATATATATGCCACTCACACAAAATCAAATTTCAAGTTTTAGCTCTTGGAGCCAGTTTCTAAAGTCAATATGTTTAGCAAAAATGTTGTAATTTACTTTAAGCAGCATTTGTGATATTTATCTAAGGGTTTTGAGCCAAGCTGCTAAAATCAAATGTGGCAAAGTGATCTTTTATTACAAATTTTCACCGTTAAGACGGCCTTATCAAGCAGATACAATGGTGAACAACAACATTGTATTCAACATTGCATTATACTATATTGTATTGTATTACATTATTGTATACAAAATTGTATCTACTTGATAAGGCCGTCTTAACGGTGAAAATTTGTAATAAAAGATCACTTTGCCACATTTGATTTTAGCAGCTTGGCTTAAAACCCTTAAATAAATCTAAAGTCAATATCGGGATCGCGAAGGAGACGAGGGTCATCAGGAGACCTGAAGACTACGCATTGCGAGATGATGTGCTCCACTGTTTGAGTTGGGTGGCCACGGACACAGGAGACGGACTGTCGTAAGCCTCATCGCTGGAGGGGTGTTGGAGCGGAGTCGGTTCAGTTAGACCCATAGCTTGCGAGGGAGGTCGGCTCCGCATGGTAGCGATTGATTTGGTTTGGAGTAACAAGCTACTCACACAAACTCAGAAAATGAAATTCTTTAATGCATACACGATTAATTGTTGAGAAATTCATCATAAAATTATTTCCAATTACATTGATTTTTAGCTGACTGCAACTAAAAATTGCTGAACGTGTATCTATTACAAAATCGACGAAGAAATATGAAATGTATGAAAATATGAAATATATGAAATATGAATATATATAAAAAAATATGAAATAAGCATAAAAAATATATGCTTATCACTATAATAGCAATAGTTATCAGTTACTTTGAAAGGACGGAATTGTGTTGAGGCACTTCTCAACTTTCAGTAGAGCGGTAGGAAAAGTCAAAGTACATTGAAAAGACAGGAAAATTTATTCTTTCCAAGAAGCTAACTTTTTAATTAGTGAAGTTAGACATTTAAAATCAAAAGATGTCGTAGGGATCAAAATGACCATTCTAAACATGCAAAGATCCCAATGTCGCATAATTGTTGCTTCACCACTTCGTCATTTCAGGAGCGAATTCATTAACATACCTAATAAAGTTAATGATAATCTTTAAAGCAAGCATATAGCATATGATTGAAATTGCTTATGTAATCAAAATCTTACCGAGTTATCACTATCAAATTCATTTACCAATTCTAGATTACAAATTTCATTATTGGTCTCTTGATTGCCATTTTCCTTTATCTTTATTTCGTTGGAAGCATCGACCTTGCCACTTTCATTGATATTTTCATTATCATAATCTTCTTTTTTCTTTAGTTTGTCACTTTCTTGATTGCCATTTATAGGTATCACAATGTCTGCTGCTTTCACACTGTTTATCAGTGGAACCGGATTTTCCATGCTGAAAATGAAATAGCAAATCATAGATATTCTTAAAGCATACCTTTAATGCAAGAACATTACATGCGAATTAGGGTTTTGCAGGAAATGTGTTTTCAGGAGATCCCGTGTTAAACCCTAGTTCGAACTTATCAACACGCTAAGACGAATGTTGACTAATTTATGGGATACTAATCTTTTGTCGATGCTTCAGGGAAAAGGAAATCAAGGGATAATTGGGGTTAGGGTGCACCAAGCGATTCATGTGCCTGCTACGCAGCAAGAACTATTCTTAATTCTTGACTAAGGACTGGTGCATAATGTATAACCGTCATCGAGGCATGATTTATCTGAAACGAAGGACGCTAACACCGTGAAAATCTGGAAGAAAAACGCTGTCCTTTCAGTGTGAAAGAACTTGAGTCAAAATCAACCATGTGACGATTACTTGGAACTATTGAAACATACAGGTTTGCTTGGTGGCAAGACGTCGATAAATATCAGCGCTCCTGAGGCACTGCATTCACACGATTTAGGCTACATCGAAAGCCATTCATGGCTTAATATTCTGTCTCCTGAGAACATCGTGAACTAAAACAACACTGGAGCTTGACTTTAGTTGTGTCACTTGCATGATGTTGAAGAGACAGTTGACTAAAATGAACGAAAACTGTATTAAAGGCTTCATAACAGGATATATTCTTCAAGTAGTTTTAATGCACACCCTTCTTGGACTGCTCTGTAGCAACAGCTGCCTTGATGACCATACACCACAAGTATTGCAGTAAAGGTCCTCAGACGGCTAACTCATTTACCTCTCTTTAACTACTGTGGGTATAATTATACAGAAAATTGCTGCAGGTCAATAGTATATAGGAATCTATGCATTCACAGATACCTAATGGCATGCGGGATGTGGGTGTAAGTAATAAGCTGCGTGAAGTGAGACCAGTATTTTCCAAGAAATAGATATCGTCTAGAATTCGCATAGGACAGAAAACCGGTGCTACACTTCAATATTATTGGTCTTCACCTGAAACATGGACAAGTAATCAAGCATTCCTAATAGTGGGAGTCGGATGTTTGGTCTCCTAGTTGTCAACGATAATGATGATAAATGAGAAGCTTCAATGAAATACCCCTACGATCTCCTAACCGACGACGAAGGATTGGAGCAAATTCTATTACAAGTGGCAGAAAAGAAAGTCAGCATTTTGTCTCCAAAACAGGACAATATGTCCAAAGTAGTGTTACAATTATATTTGATTAGTCGCCAAAGTAACTAAAGGAAGTGAAAAATTTAATGAGACCTTGGGCTTTTGGTTGTTTTTATGAGTTTCATACAAAGATTCAAAGCTCCAAAATATGACGCATTTACTATATTTCTGGGACCTCCTAAGTCTAAACAACATGTATGTACATGCAGTATATCAAAACAATTTGATCATGATGCATGTTTCAGCACGTGTTTTTCCACATTCCATCTTCGGGTGAATAACACGATTTGACACAAACAACCATTTAAATGCGAAACCAGAAAGACATTGATTCATATATTGATTTTATTTTTGAAGAGGTTACTGATAGACTTGAATTTTATCAGTATCGATTTATCAGTATTAGTTTATCAGTATCGATTTCTCGACACCATTATATCACCGAAGCTGATGATGCCCTTCACAATGCTTGGAGTCTAAAAGATGCCAATACCGCTGTCTATAAAATCGAATTCGGAGTATGCCAAAGCGTTATCGCTTCGCCGCCATGAGATCTTTTGACCGTGCTTTGAAAATAAATTTCCAACGTCATAAATTAGGTTAGTGCATTTACACGCGAGAACCAATCAGGGTCATGGTACATCCTTATGTTGCATTCTCTTGTGCTAAAGGATTAGACTTCAATCTCAAGGAGCGGCAACATAACCATTGTGTTATTGGCATTATCGCTCCAATTTCGAGATGCAGAGGATGGAGAAGCTGTGATCCTCGAAATTGTTGTGTCCCCGTTAAAACAGCCGTTTGCTAGAGCATCTCAAGCAGTTCTTCCGCTCCAATTTCCAAACCAGACAATGGATAACAATTTAACAGCCAATTTAAGACAATATCTGGTTAATACAGGCAATATGGAGTAATTACTATGTGAGATAAAATCTCTATGAGATATGAAATATCTCGAGTGCTACTGAAATTGATAGTTTACACTATCGGGACTTTAACCCAGTGACCGCTATGTTCCCATAATGGGAACATTGATTTTCTATAACTTTAACAAGAATTTTGATCACGAATATCAATCAGATTTGATGCAATTTTCAGTTCACTAGATCATGAAATCACAAATTTAATAAATCTTAACCTTTCGCTGTTTACTTTTACTATTTTAGCAAGTTATATATTGAAACACAAAATTTGCGTTCTAATTGTGATTTCATAATTATGTGCAAATTATTATTACCTCACCTAAATATAGGAAAGTTTATTCATTTTAATAATTTCCGCACTATTTTGATGATCTGTCATGAAAAGAACTAGTAACAAGTGAAAAACCCACATAATTTTATATCCATTGTCTACTTATACTATCAAATTTATAAATGTTCCCAAAATGGGAACATAGCGATCACAGGGTGGAAAAAGGAAAATCTAGATTGCTTTATCTGGTCACCTGGAATTACTCAGTGATCAATTCTGCTCTTTCTTCCAACGAAAAACTCAGAGAAAACACGCTTAACATTAAACAGAATCATTTTACTCCGCATGCAAGTAGGCCGGTGAACAACTTTTGTGAAGTCGCGTGCAGCACTCTTCACACATCAGCCTGGTATTCTCACTGCACACAACACATCTGCCTTGAGTTGCAGAAACAAGGCAGTGGCGAATCAGTGGATGTTGCTCCGGAAGTGATCTCTGCAATGGTCTCTTTCTGCGTTGAGGCTGTTTGGCTTTATTTAGAATCAGCTCGAAGACAATTTGACGGACAAAATCTTGCTGCTTCATCTTACTGTTGAGATGGAGATGTCTATAAAAAACAAATGCTGCAACTCATAGGCTTCAAAGCAGTGCTTTACTATGGGCCAATACCAAACTCTCTTTCTGGTGTTACTGCGAAGATTGGCGACATGCCGGTCAGCGAGGTCAACACCTCCCATAAATTTATTGCAGTCTTTCACGAGTTTCGGCTGTGAAGCGATGATGGACCACCCTTCTTTCGTCGAGTTATAGTGGATGTTGAATACACGTTATCAAAATTGCTTCCGAGAGTTACGACCGAATTGTCTTTCCATGAGCAAAAAGAAATTATTCCATTACTTGCGCAATAATGCGTGCCTTTTTCTTTGTTCTTGAAGGAATCTTTCTTTGGTAGGGGGCAACCACCCATTCTATTCTGCCTCACTGTACCAGTACAGCGCAAGCCAATATCACTCAAATGCATAAGTAATGAGTAGGATGTAAAGAAATTATCAATGAACAACACATGATCATTTGGGTCATCAAGAACAGAGTGGATTGTATCCAAAACCACACGTCCACCAACTCCAATGGAACCATATTTGCCACTGCATGGTTTTGCATCAACATCAGATCCTTTACCTTGATAAATGTCGAAGTAGAAAGGATAACCATGTTCGCAACACAAGGCCCATGCTTTGTACCCGAAGCGAACAGGCTTGTTCCGGATAAATTGCTTACATCCGTGAATGCCGTAATAAGGGAGCATTTGCTCATCAACAGAGATATTGGCACAAAAACTGCCAAACTTTTTCAAAACTCGATTGACCGAAATAATGAGCGGTCTAACTTTCCAAAATTATTTGTCATACTCGAAAGATAACGATCATTGTTCGCGAAGTGAATATTTTTCTTTACATCTCGGTGTACGAGAATTGCCGGGTGATACTGTCATAAACGATAGGAATACCCAGATCAGGCTCTCGACACCACATATCTTCCTCGCGGTTCAGCCTGTTATATCCGGTAAGAAAGAGAATACCAACAAATTGGTTCAAAACATTTTCACTCATTGTAAAGTCATGTCTGTTTTGTTGAAAAGCATAGAGATTGGATTGATCAATAATCATTTGTTTCATTTCGCGATCAAAAAACAGAGAAAATATTTCGAAGGGTGAAGAATGCTGCAGCAAATGAAATGTGTCCGCAGCTGACTGAAGCGACGGCGGTGTCCATACTTTATCAAGTTTGTCGCTGTCAACTGTCTACATTGGTTGTCCAGTTTGATCTGTATAATCCGAGCAGTCTTCAATCTCACGTTCTACCTCGACTTCAATGTTGCCTGTCACGTCGTTAGGGATAAATTCAGGATCAGTTCTTTCCTCCTCTTCATCTGATAGATCGTCGACAGCTGGTGGAAGAATGACCAACCTTGCATTATCACTGGGCACAACTATTTCGATAGCTTCATCTACCGAGTCAAAGGCAACACTTGCGTCTGCCATTCTTCTAATTTACTATGACTTTCAATCAATTCACAGTGAATATATAGTATACATATGCCGGCTACGCGAACTGACACGCTTTTCAAAATCATAGATATCTATAGATTTGAAATACGATGATGATTAATGTTTACATGTTGTCACACTTTTCAGCCAAGCATAGATATCTATAGATTTGAAATACGAAGACGATTAATGTTTACATGTTGTCACACTTTTCAACCAAGCATAGATATCTGTATATTGAGTCACAAACTTAAATGAAGAAAATTTGAAGTGTGCTATCGCCAACCGCTATGTTCCCATTTTGGGAACATCATCGTGTAGACATGAAACCAACAAAACATGCTTGGTTGCACTGTTGTGTGTTGCAAACACCACATTTTGTGCAAGTACGATCAGAAAATGACGAAAAATATCGATTAAAGTCTCGGCGGTCACTGGGTTTTAAATGAGTCAATTATGTCTATAACTTCGTCTATCTCAATTGACAAGACCGTCCAGATGAAATGTTATTTGTATGATATTATTGCTATGTTTCGAAAGATTAGTATATCATTCAGTTGATCTTGAAACTACAACAGCAGGAGACTAATGGAACCATCTCCACCACAGATCGTAAATCAATTTGGGTCTGAATATATGCATTATGTACGAGTATGTCATGGTCACTGATCATTTCGCATTACGATCAATTGTAAAAACGAAATACAAAGTGTCAGTTACAATTTTGCTTTGAATATGCGAATATGGATTGCCTAAGAACAATAGATTTTAGGAAGACTACATGCAGACCTATTAGAATGCATGCACAGGCCTGAAAACCGCAGAAGAAATTGCAATTGAGCTATGATAACATATGTGAGGTTTGATGAGTGGCTACTAAATGAAAAATCAATAAGCAAATTCGATTATCTAAAATGAACAAAAGGAACATTACAGATTTTATATTAAATTCCATCCATAATATCTAATCTCCCATAATAGAATTCAATAATTTTTTATCCATCAAAAACTCGTTCGTACGCCTAAGGAAAATATTGCCTTATCAGGAACAGTGGTTTGCGGAAAATGATCCGAATCAAGCAGCAATTAAAAACACGCTAATAGGGAGGAAAATAGAAGAGATTTGTCAGAACCTTTCTTTGGAACTACGGAAGCTACTTTCCAATTAGATAGGAAACCACCAGTGAATATATTCACATTTTCTGAAGAGCTTGGACAAACTGGGGAAATTTGGGTTAGAGGTTCTTGAAGACCGAAACCAAGATGCCATCTACTCTGATAAATTTCGACTTAACGAGACACACAGGGATTTCAACGATTCTGATAGGGACAGATGTCAACAACATCAACCTATGTCTTCTTGAAGAACAGAAATCAACGAATGTGAGGAACATCAAGATTTGATCTTCTGCCATGCTATGTTGTTAAACTGCTAGTGCTAGCATTTGTGATATCAACTTTCACTTTACTTAACTAAAGTCGTTATGTCAGTGAAAATATGTCATGTTGCATAACGCAATGGAATCGTAGACACACTGCCAGGGTGCAGATGCACTTTCTGGTGTAAACGAAGATTAGAGCATAGAAATCCATATCTTTATAATATTTAATGAATCAAATGGACAATACCTTAAGAATGGAGGCTTCCCTCCACTGTCTGACTCAAGTACCGACACATTCTGGCTGTACTTGGCGAATATTCCCGATTATTTTCGCACCCATTCTGCCGAGAGCTAGACCTAATTTGTATAGTAAGGTGATGAAGGAATGTAGGCCATCATCCCCATGTGAAGTCACTCCGTCAATTCCTGCATCATTTTGTGCAAAATGAGTTTGACAAAAAAAATGCGGAAGTCAGTTAGTTTTGGAAGTTGATATGCTGCTCTATAAAAGTCATTGACGTCTGTAAGAGAGCATGTTTACAAGAAACAGTGATAATGCAGAGATTAAGCCTACCGAGTCGAGAGCTATACCTGTATGAAAAATTATTTGGGCTTGATGTGAGAAATGCCATGCAGATATAGAGTAAGTTACAATTTCACAAGGCCTGAGATACAGAAAAGTTTTAAGCTGCCTCACTGTATAATCGGTGGTGCGTGACTGCACAAATCATTTAAAAAATTGTGACCGTTGAAGAAAACGACAATTTATCGGGACACTGAAAAAATCCGCATACGTTGGAGAAGAGCGGCATAGGAAAAGTAGAAGAAGAGCGGTCTACATCGGCACAATAAAGGCAAAATACTGATGCCCTAGATCTTCTAAGTTACAAATCCTTTGCAAGTTAAGGCTTGTCTCGTCACATCATAAAGGCTATGACTCGTAGATCATCACAGCTCCCTCATTGATGACTTACCGCTTTATCATTTTATTCCTTTTGCGAGGATGAGAGCTGATTCAAGTCAATTGATGTTACTTCTGATGACCTACGAGTCATACACAGGACCGCCTCCATTGGAGAAGTCTTACATCATCGTCCAATCCTCAACACTAGAGGAAAATAAGACGATGAATGGAGAAAGTATAGTAATCAAGAACATATTCATAGGATTCTGAGTTGAAAAGTTTGACATACATTTTACGTCTC
This sequence comes from Prostheceraeus crozeri, assembly GCA_907163375.1. Classification (NCBI taxonomy): domain Eukaryota; kingdom Metazoa; phylum Platyhelminthes; order Polycladida; family Euryleptidae; genus Prostheceraeus; species Prostheceraeus crozeri. Next base: position 107,677 of record CAJQUW010003657.1, on the reverse strand, counting down.
CTCGTCATTTTTGTAGCACTGGTAGAAGAGGATTCAATGAGCTAAAGTATATTTTACAACGAAATGATACTATAATCATGTGTCAGAAGATGATTGATATAATAGTAGGTTTTATTACGATCATAGAATATCGAACATCACAGGCTCTGACAGTCTGCGCAAAATTCAAGGTAACTTTACAGACAGATTAAAAGTCAGATGAACACATATTACAAATCTCTGTTCAGTTGGGAAGAGCGAAGTTTTCTCCCGTTGCTAGATTTCGGGAGCTTTGAGAGAATCTTTTGAGAGGAACTTTGTGGCTGCCAGCGAAGGGGCACTGTAGGATGCTGTTTCTGTCAAATATGCGTGACAGATTTTCAATCCAGATCTCTCAGATTCCTATAATTGACATAATTCAGTAAGACGCTTGGATTTTCTTGTTAGGTCAAAAATAAGGCGATAACAACTAAAACTTACTTCTTCAAATTTCACTGTCTTATTCAGTCCGACGAAACCCGGATTATAGTGCTACATTATACGGTGTGTGATGTTCATGTCTAAAGATCGTCAACAGCATGTCAGCGAGTTGCTACCGATCGACAGCGTTGGAAAAATTTGGTCGACTTATGTTCCCCATGGAACAAGCCGGGTACGTGCGATCCACGATAAATTGCAGTCACAAATAATACCCAGCATTGTCATTTGATAGCAGAGAGGAGTGGATGCATGCAAACTAGTGCTACAGTTATTTTTCAAAATCAATATGGATTCACTCAGTTTTGAGGCCGTCACTACAACTCCAATGAGACACGCGAGCCATCTAATGGTCCATGAATGCTCGGATGTTACAGTCAAGATGTGACAAAACGTTCCAATGTCAATTGCGCAAGCCTGTTTCATCATTATGGCCTCAGAATGATAAGCAATCAGACAGACATTCCATATTGACAGAAAAAAAATAAAAAATAAATGAATAAATAAAATCTCTAAATAAAAAATAAATTCTCGTAAATAAATGTTCCTTGTTTATGATCGCAAGCACATTCGGCGATGCGTCTCTCTTCAATGTGACCCAGTTCCATTTATCCCACTAATTCTTTCGTGCTGAATGTTTGGCAAAAATGCAGTGTAGGCCTGCCTATTTTAAAAGTCTTCGATTTGAACTTTGAGACAACCTAGAATTTAACCTAGGTATCTCGGACCGATACTTCCAAAAGGACACTGTGCCGGTGTGCCGGCGAAATGATGCAATGACTGCATCTTGCGTAGTCCCAGAATCAACACCAAGGGCTAGACCTTCAGTACAATCGATGACGATGGTTTGCTTGCGACTCCTCACATAGCTGACATTAAGTGACAAGAGTCATGCCGTGATGTCGCACAGAATTAATGAGCGCGGAATGCTTTCAATAACATATAAGACTTTCGCCGTATCGTGAGATAAGGAAATTATTCCACGACATTTCGAGTGATCCAAATGCTTACGATCTTTTGAAATGAAATGTGTGCGTGAGTGGCAGAGCAACATCTTCGACCGCATCACTGATTTTTGACACACTTGGATGTGAGCCATTCTTTCATATTGAAAACCTACTTTTCTAGAGCGCTTCAGAGCACAACTTCGGAACTGAGTCACGTTTTCTATTGGCTCTACTTCAAGAATTCAGAGTGCACCTATTCAGAAAGTTTTCGGTTTGAACCGACCTAGATTAGAAACCAGGTCTCTCGGACGTAGAGCGAGTACTCTACTTCCACACGGCCACTGTGTCGAAGCATAGCCGATGCGAAAGCGAAGTGACGCAAGGACTGCGTCTTGCAGAATTACAGAATTTACACCCGGTCAAACTTGCAGTGACTTCGATGACAACGGTTGACAAGGAAGTAGAGAGCGGAGATCGAGTTGCAGGGCAGGCTAGCTAGTTATATGTTGCTTTTAACTCTTCCACTCTTTCAATGACACATTAAAGTCTTCTAACAACAAATAATAACGTCAATAGAAGCATCAATTGTCCAGTCACTGCCTCGCTATGATAACTTAAAGATGAACATAATCAGGATCAGTGGCAGAAGTTATTAAAAACCTTGCAAACGTCAAACTGATATCACTGACAGTTGACTGTAATGCCTAGTTTGTTCAGAGGCTTGCATACACGTTAACTCCAGTAAGTCACATCATTTCCTGCAGACAAAGTCCGTTTCCTTCCTCAAGTCGCTTGCCCACTTGAACAAAGGGTCATGCAGAGGCAAAAAGTTTTTTTGAAAGAAGAAGAAATTACAATAAGTCGTGAAGAAAAATGCAAGAACAAAACAGCGAGAATTATAAGATACAAAGGTCGGGGGAATAAATTCCCAAAACATAGAAATTCCAACAACACCGGTTAGACTATAGAAAGAAGGCTTAACAGGTTAAGCGCAGATTCGTATGATATCTGCAAATAGAATGTGCTTTAGGGAGAGCAACTAGCATCCTGTGCTCAGTAGGGAATCGAAATGCTATGTTTCATACGTCATAGAAGTTCTTTATTTCATGACAAAAAAGAATGCCCATTATGAATAACCATCTCAACCAAAATACATTTCCTTTCAGAAATGTTTGGACGTAGGATTAATCGTAACTGCAAGAACCTGCTACACTATCGGAGAAAATGTCAACATCTGAACTTGCACCACAATATTTTATTTTAGATAATCGAAACAGATCATCTTTAGACATATTCATTAGACAGCAGACATGTTCCATATGAATCCTAAGTTTCATAAAAAAATTTCTTCAATGACACGTAGCCTGCAACATCCTACGACTTCCTCAATCAACCACATAGCAATGCCCATCGGCATGCTGTAGGCCTACAACTTTGGTCGCAAGATACTTCAAAAGGGATAAACTCGAGCTTTAGCTCGCGATGCACATGGCTTTACAAGGTCAAATTCAAACTATCTCAAGGTTGAGAAGAAGCTAAAACAAGACACTGAATTGAGAGTAAACCAAGTGCAGTTAATAAATTAATCTTCAAACTCTCTGTGTTCATGTCAATATAACTGAAAGCATGATATTTTCTGCTGTCCGACTACACCAAACACATAGCTGCACACTGGCATCACGCTGCTCCATTTGATCGATTTCCATTCAGGCATGAACTGATTTCATGCAGTCAATTCCATTGTTCAGAGTAAATCGTGTGCACGAAAATTTCATGTCGCTGGGTTTCCATCGACCTTCTTTCTCTTCCTCGGTCTACAGGCAAAACATATTTACATGTTCAATTACACCATCAAAATGAGGATGTCTGAGTGCACGTCTGAGTGAATCCGTCGTAGAAATTTTGCAAATTTAGCAAGCATTTTAGTGTTTTACAAGTTTGTTGGATCACAAGTTGGTCTATGAATGATCACAGAAATGGATCGGACATATGGAACGGACCGAACGGCCGGACATTATCTGATGTATGATGTATGCGGTATAGATGGGCGCCGGTGCGTGTACATAACATTTCGCGGACATGTTCATGTGTCCGTGGCAGTGTATTCAGGTTTCATTTTGAAAATTGCGTCCGTCACTTTCATGAAGCAGTTTATACAACTTTGTGATTTCTTAATTTCCCTTCTTTTAAGATCGGTGCATGCATCTATGGGTGCATGTTTTTCCATGAATGAATTTCCTCATGGCATATTTCTCTGTCCATGTGTGATTGATTTGATAATCAACACACGGTGAACCATTCTACCACTGCTGTCTTGAACAAAAGAAGAAGGTTGCAATTCTCTGCATGTGACAACAGACTCATTAAAAATCCGGCAACTTTTCAAGATGCGAGATAGAGCTTGTTTAATTATAACAACATATTTTATCTGAACATCTGCTTACTTCACTTGAGAGTGGTCCTTTCTAAAAATGGTGGTCAGCTGATTTACGGGTTAATGGCAAACCAGCATGATTTTGCGCTCACTGGGCAGCCCGGAATGTTTAATCAAGTTCAGAATTATCCACAAGGATCATTTCTGGATAATGTTTCACGTCCTAGTCGAGTTGCTCGTTGCGAATACCAACAGCCTCGAACAAGGCGTCCTACACATCGTGAGTTGAATAACTTTTCAGTCATGCTGCCATCGTAAACAACTATTTGCACATGTTGTCAATGTTTTGAATGACTTGAGAAATGCATCAGTCGAAGTGGTGTCTGCTCTGAATCTAGGACTACATTCCAATATGCATAGAGTTTGAACAAAGTCAGCATTTCGACCAGCAGCTCATCCGCTCCCAACAGCGATGGATGATCTCCGCGCACCTGAAGGGGGCAACCTTTCCTTCCCATGTTGTGAGGGTTGTGTGCAAGAAAGAGATGTTACGTATTACGCGGTTGTGATTTATAGAAAGAGGAAAGTAGAGAAGAATAAAGGGATTTTTTTGCTGATAATATTTCATGAGGGGTGGTTTGTTCGCGTGATTTTCTGTGTGTGAGCCTTTGGATTGCCGTGTGGATTCGGAGCCGTTACGGGAAGTGCACTGATGACATTGTCCCCCAATCAGTGGACTTCGTCTTCCTCGCCACTTGTGGGTCCAACTCAACAGAACTAGGAGATTTTCTGGGGACTAAAAAGTTTTGCATTCTGCTCTTGTAGAGCTGATTGATTCTTCAGTTACATTCAGAAATTGAAAAAAATTATAGATGGAACTTCAAAAAATGAAATCAGTTGATTTGATTCATATTGCTTTCTTTCGTGCTACGTCTATCGTCCTTCGGCGAGAGTGGATTTCCTCCATTTCTTTTAAAAGTGCTGTGATGCTGCGTATATGGAACCATGTTTTCGAAAAGTTTCATCTGATGGAGAACCTGTCCACTGTATAGAACTATTACAAAAATGCAGAATCTCTGATTTCAATAGGTAGGATTATTTAGTAATCAAAGATATTGCAACAGCATCGATATAAGTAGAATTGACAAAATGATCTTCCTTGATTCAATCGGGTAGGTTGAACTTTTTAGATAGTTCATAAGATTAGAGGAGTTTTGGTGCGTACGTATGAAGCACTTATTATGTATTTGATAGGATGAGTTGCGTTCAATGTCATCCATTCTAATACAGCATTTTCATCACGACACTTTCTAATCAAGCAGGAGCCAGTGGCAACACTAAATTTCTAATAAAATTCTATGCAATTTTATGCATAATATAGCATTGAAATCGACTGAGCATGAGCTGATTTATCAGCAAGTTAATGTGATGGAATTTTTTTAAGTGCTGTACTTTGACTAATATAATTGTATTCAAGGATGGTTCAGAATACCATTCATCATTACTACAAGAAAGAAATTGTTGCTCATCAATTTGGCACAATACTGTTTCATAATGCACAACCAGACATGCCAGGCAAGGATGATTGGCACTACTGGCAGTTATTTGCTTTCTTCTGTTTGTGATTTACGGTGAAGTTCGGTCAAATTTTAAAGCTTGTCTCAATGGCTTCTTCTTTTTATAAATAGTCAATCTGGCGAACTTCTCGATTGACTTTTCGACGCACTTCTGATTCCTCAATTAGCCGCAAGCATCAACTTTGGGAGATGAGATGACATCACACGTGCCAGTGTTCTGATACGCCACTGTTAGCATTCTAGGTGACGAATCATATAAGCCCAAGAGGATCAACGCACAGGGAGAAAATGAACTGCAGGAAATACGAGATCTAAAGTCATTGACCGGAAGTCACTTATGTTCCTGAACACATACAAAATGTCTAAAATGTCACATAATAGTGCGCATACATGTGCACTAACAAATCGGACGATCCTCAGAAACTTGTCTTCATTCCGAAACCGACAACATCCCGAGACAGAAAAAAAATGGTTGTGTAGTAGCATTGTACGAGCTCATATTAAACGGACGAGGCACAGTGTTGCATTTTCTGAACACTTCAAATAAAATAGTAAAATAGAAGATCTTAGATATACAAAGTGCGATGTTGAAGGAATACTGCAAAATCAGACAGCCTTTACTCCTCTTGACCAAATAGGAAGCAAATTAGTAAAGAAAAATTTTCTCTCGCTAAAAGACGTGTATGTTCTACAAAAACTGAATGAAAGTCGGCCAAATTTGAGATGATGTCAAATACTTCTCGAGACAAACTTCAGATTTCTTAAGATGAAATGGATATGGATTTCGATAGTTACTATGTGATGCATGGCTCTTCAGAAAGTGAAGACAGTCAAGCTGCTCCAGTTCGTCTAACGTTTGATGTCCCAGATTTCCCACTTTTTGTGTTGATTTGCAGTACCTATTTTCTTGTAGTCATCCTATATTTCTGATACAGCAAATGTACAGCAAACAATCATTTGTCGTACTTTGCGTCTCGTAGACGTGAGCGTGTTGAATCGTGATCAGCCACATGTGCTTCATTTTGTTATCATCGGATACATCCCATCTCATCCAAGAATAATCTAGATAACCGGGTCCATTCAGAGATTTGCCTGCTTGCATACTACAAGGTTACTCTGAGTCAATCACAGCGAACCTCCTGTCTGGTGCACGGCGATTTGCTTCTCAGTATGCAGGAATCGGCAGCTGTGACGTCATCGTGAATATCTGACATGAATTTGCAGGGCAAACTAACGAGCAAATGAGTGTGACAGTGATAGGAAATCGTCGTAGTAATTGAATACTTGAATATTCAGGAATAAAATTCGTCTCTAAAATTGACCGAACTACACCTTTAAATAGAAAAATTTAATATAGTTGACCAAGTGACGAGAGAGGTTAATGGCTTTCCTTAAGTGTTCCAAAAGCAGAAGAAGAAATCAAGGTCCGTCGATAAGAGTTCGTTGGTGCAAAATACACATCGAAGTTTAAGCGGACATTGCCTTCCTCGTCCAGCGCCTTCGAGAGTTATCTGAGTCTGCTTCTCAGCTTGAAAGCCCAACGAACAGTTGTGGAGAGGATACGGTACCTTTCCTCGCAGTGGACATTGATTGGAAATAGAATAGTTGCAGGAAATTCATTGATAAGATAAAAAAAGTCAGGAATAGTGACAAATTGCATTTTGTCGGTCACACAGGAGATGTGCATATGATTATGTGCACAAGATTAACATAAGTGATGTGGAAGGACACTGACAAATGTGTGGGTGGGTGGTGATGGAACTTCGCAATGGTCAAATGGAAAAAGGACACTGAGGAAAAGGGGTTGTCAATGCGTAGCAGGGTGGCATTGGATTATTTGCAGGATGAATGAAATTATAATTTCGGTGGTGGAAGCGAGAGATATGAAAAGAATCTAGAATTCCTGAGGCATGTGTTGCAAAACACAAATAGACTGAAGACTCCTGTTTTTGAGCTAACTGAGCTTTTGAGCAACTCTTACCGGTGGATAAGAGGATGCAGACGGCGTATGGAAGAAGCTCAGTTAAGTTTGGAGAAGATCACAAAGGAAAAGCTGAAAGAGATGACGATAGAAATAGAGCGTTGCTGTAGATTGACTGAAGGAGAAAGGATCGCAAGATGGTTCCATGCAGTTGTTATGGTTCGAACAGAAGAATATGGAGATTTAAGAAGCAAGAATGTAAAACAGTGATGGAGTGTGAGGAAGCAGCAGACCTGAGAAGAAAGTACAAGGTGACATGGAGTTTGCAGGAAATATTGCAGCTGAAAGGATGGAATGCAGCGAGATGGAAGAAGATACTTTGTTAGTAGATGTGTTTCGATGGTCAACGAGATAGTTTGAGTGATCAGAAGGGAGACCAACGTAGAAGGGTTTGCGGGTAAGGGGGGATAGCTAGGGTTTACGTGGTACGCAGCACTCACGGGGAATAAGAAAATTAGTATTGAGAGATAGGACCGTCGTTATGATGGACTTCAACAAGGTTGCCTATGCAGTTCGTACATGCCAGTATATTATACAATGCAAGAATACTCTTTATTGTTTCACTTGGGCAGTCAGTGAACACAAAGCAGTGAATTTTCGAATTGACGAATTTATAGAATAACCGCACTGACTAGGATAATGAATAGACTGCGCACGCTCATCGCCAGATGAAACCACGGAAATCCACGGCCGCTGACCGGCCGATAATAAACGGCGACAACGGGAAACAGATGCAAGAAATTTTATAGTAAGCACGCGCGAAGAGAAAACGGATCGTTCCTGAGATAATCACCCACCGAGTTTCACCAACAGCTATGAGTTTATTAAATAACGATGTTGTTAGTAACACACGTATTTCAATACAAAGCCGAATGATGGAATTATTTAAGTGCTGTATTTTGACATTGAAAAGGCAATTGATTAAATAATGCATGTGTATTGATCCTTTTACAACAATGCAACACCTTGCTAAATTCAATTGCAATGCGTCAATAGTTCTGAAAAACAGACAAGCGGGTAAATAAATTTTTCTTAGCCCTAGTATATCCGACAGTACTCTGAGTAACAAAAAATCCGAATAATAACAAAGTCGAGCTGTAGAAAATTTCTTCGCTATCAGCTTGATTAACGCGGTAATATAAGGATCAACTTTCTTCAGGAACGAATGACACCACTTCACGACTTGAACAACTGATTTGCTGGGCAATAACAAACCTCCCCTTTGCTTTATTTCAAAAAGTAATGATTGCTAAGACAATTCATTAGTACAAAATAAGCTCTCTCTCTGCATTTTTGACATTTGATTGCAGATGGCACTGTCCGTGGGGCCCAGCCGACCATGTAAAACAAGACATTATATTCGAAATCTCTAAAACTATCATAATTAAAATAGTCAACTTCTGAATGCGAACAGTTCAATTTTTTTTATTCCGATGATGATTGCAAAAGTTCTTCTATCATGCGCTCATCTTCTGCGTCTCTCTCAGACTGTTCCAAACAGTTTCGCGAGTCTGAAATACCTGACAAGCGAAGGCGATTGTTCACAAGAGCTCTGTAACTGTATAAGAGATTCAGAGCAGTGGGATTATTCGATTATCCGCTATTTTGCATGCACGCATCCAAATTGAGCATGATGTGCAGATCTCTATATCATGCTTGAGCTTGATGGTGGGATCTCTTAACGCGCAGCGATAGTATTTACACGGACGTGGAAAAGGATGAAACCTAAATTTGATGGAGGTGATCGCGAATGGCACTCTCCACAGTGGCAATGTTTCACCATGATTAAATGAAATGCAATCTCGAACTCTCAGAGCTTTGTTAATTTGCTGACCAATTCATTCATTCATTCATAACACTTGAGATCCATCCTCTAATCGGGGTCGTCTCACAATAGCGAATCTCAAAATAGAGGAATCATGGAGGGGATCCTTAAGAAATCATGCTTGCTATTTTTGATTAAAAAGATTTTTTGAATGCCGTCATCATCACTGCAGTATATTTACTCAACTCTTCACAATGACATCATCCGCATCAAAAGCAACCGACAATTATTAAGAACCTGTAGCTGAGTGACAATCTATTCATATTTACTAAATTCAGTCCTTTACAAAATAACTTGAATACAAAGTCACTTGATAACTGCGAATTTTCTGTTGATTATCAAAGCGGAGTCAAATGAAAGACCAATTTGCCCAAATTTTGATGTATTTTGACGTGTCGCAGATCTGCTGCTTCCTCAGGCGAGTTAGTATTATCTTAAGTTAATTGTTCATGTCATCATGTTTATTTTTGATTACAAATCGAAATTAGATTTGATCGAATGCAACTTGACTACCTCCTTAATGAAAGTCTTAGATGTAGAGACTGTTTTGCGTTCCTACATTGTCGCCACTGATTATCGACCGCTGATGTATTTCCTTATTTAGAAACATGAAGCGGCTTCACTTTCCCGACACAGAGAGATGGACACGTGCGCGGTCTATCCATTATCCTAGTCAGTGAATAACCGCTAGACTTAAAATACGAAGCATCATTAAAAACTATTGGAGTTCGCCTTGACTAATGGTGGACGGAGAATGCCAGTAGGTCAGTAGACCATTTGCATGCTGGAAGGTATACATGGAAAGAAGGGAGATTTGACTCAGTTGGGTTCAATTCTCTCAATCAACTTTTCACAGCTGTGATCAGTAACATGTAACAAATCTGGATATGTGATATCGGAGTTCATGATGTGAATTACTCATTTCTCAAGTCTCACAAGCTGATTCTGAAGATGGTGAGGCAGATTTCAGAGGCAAGGATGTGCATGTGAAATAATTGAACGAATAAAGTTGACACGATCTAAAATTCAACTACTTCAAGTTCCGAGTGATATATGCGTCTCGATGCTTTAGCAACAATACGTTTAGCGTGTGCGCATTCGACTGAAGATAGAAGAAAATGTCATACCTAACCGTTTCATTCATTAGCCTCTGGCGAAGGACAACCATCAGAGGAAGGTGCTGTCATAGGAACATTTCTTTGTCACAATATTCATCGCCACACACTTTGAAACACTCATAAGGTGATAAGCTCCGTGAAGCCCATTCTACACAATTGTTCCTTTCTGCTTATAGATTGTCGTTTGCAGCATGTCGGAGTTTAGCAGATTTTGTATAGTGTTTGGTTTAGACTTCAGTTCTCTTAAGCTATGTTTGAGTGCAGGCGTCAAAAGACGTCTCTGCTGAGTCATTCTTTAGCAAGTAGGCAGAGTTCTACTTTGTCACTGAGTTCTCATAATTTCTCGTTAAACTCTACACGCGTAGATGCGACCAAAATGAAGTTTAAAGTTAAGCGCACTTTAAAAATATAGCCTAATTAGGACGATATGCAGAATGGGAACTGACTAAATCAAATGAAGGTGCGCTATGTTTACAGACCAATATTTTTGTTTCGTGTCGTGTTGGGCCTCGACTGTCGTGTTCTTGTTTTATTCTTGTGTTGACAAGAATTCACTGGAAATTTTAAATCGAGATGGCTTGATGACTTGATATGTTCTAACTAAAGACAAGCTATCTGGAATATATTGTTTCACGAAGATGAAGGATAAATAAACGCAGGGTGACCACTTGGTCCGAAATTTCGAACCAGTACGAAATGGTACTAATTGGTGCGAAATTCGGGCCCTGGTTCGAAAAAGTACGAAATTGGACCTATGCAGTTAAACATTCTGCTATTACTACTTAAATCAGGGAAGAGAATTTTCCGGATTTCTTCACAGCCATCCGGGTCATTTCTGAGATTCGCCAGGAAATGCAATAGAAATAGAAGTAATAGGGTAGAGGGTGAGCAGGCATGATGTGATTCTTCCGGTTTTCGGCGATGAATATGGTAATGAATTGGCGATTAATCTCGTGAATCGGTGAATTTTGATGAGAGAACATATGGGTAGGGTGTTTGGCTATGGCTATCATGAGCTTCTCAGAAGTAAATGAAAAAATCTAGGAAGTCTTGTTTGTTTTGTCCTTCAATTATATAGAGAAATAAAATAGTTCATTTAATGCTTCTTTTATCATTTCATTGAATAAACCTCATTGATTGGAAAACTGATAAACTTGCTAGGCTATGTATAATAAACACATTTCAGGGACCCTTCAGCTGGAAAGAGGGTGGTAACAGAGCTCCCTCGGATGGAAGGCCGCAGACAAGAGCCCCCTCTGGTAAGAGGTTGGTAAGGAGTCCCCTCAGATGGAATGAGGATGAGAACGGGCCCCTCAGAAAGAAAGTCGTAGAGAAGAGGCTTTAAAAAAACATCAAAATTCTACTAGGTATACACCCAAAGGACTGGAGGTTTCGCCTGCGACGCTTCAAAAACATAAAAATTCTACTAGCTTTCACTTCCGAAGAGGCATGAGGTTTCGCTTGCGGCGATTTAAAACCATCTAAATTCTACTAATTATAGGGCCAAAAACGGGAGGTTTCGCCTGCGGTGCTTTAAAAACATCAAAATTCTACTAGTTATCATCCTAAAAGCCGAGGTTTCGCTTGTGACGCTTCAAAATGTAAAATTTCTACTAGCTATATTCCCAAAAGTCTGGAGGTTTTGTCTGCGGTACTTTGTCTCAATATCGTTGAGCTCTTATTAACTATTATTAGTGGCCTTAGTGTATTAATAATCAATGTATTTTTAGTCGCTCCTTACGGCCTATAGTGTGTAGGCGCATAGAGATTCATAACTATTTAAAATTGACTCTTTGAGTGCTACTTGTAATCATAACAACACTGAAAATTGACCCCAGAAAAGGTAATTTATGGATACTAGAAGAGATATTCCAGATTTTTGTGACACCACGTTCTCATCGTTATTAAATGTATGCTTACTACCAATAATTCCTCTTTTTTCGAAATTTGCACTCTGTGAAGTGGTCACCCTAAATAAACGGTATTCCTGCAATCTACTTGCACAGCTAAATTGCAAGACCAATACATGCACATTTTGTGTATATAATTTACAAATACATTATCGAACCACGAGCATCAAGCGTCTTCAGTGCGGACCCTCAGTTAGTTGGTAGACGAGCGCGCTATCCACCACCCGAATTTGAGCAGAACAGTGCACGCCTCGTCCACGCCATAGTTGCTAACCCAGCCATTTCTGCTACAAGTGGCGTGCATTTCCAACAATGGGGTTTGTCACAACCCTGGTCTACAGCCACTTGACAGTAATAACTGATCTTTTAATCAAATTCAAATTACCTTTACAATTCCTTTGAACTGGTGTAGTCACCTCCAGTGAACTATTGTTTTGCATTGAAAGAAGAACTCGCAGGATGAACTTCGTGTTATTTTCGTGTGAGTCGCAGGCGGTTTGGATTTCGTTACGTTTCGTGTTCGTGTTAAGGCTGAAAAACTGTCGTGTTGAGGACAAATTTCTGACGACTGCACACCTCCAGTGTACACAACAGGATAGGGCCTAATCCTTTTTCTTTTCAGCCGTTGTTTCTAAAATTGTAAAAATTTAACTTGAAAGGCTATTTCTATTAATCAACTATGTTTATTCTGCTGGCTCGAAGCCTTGTCTTGATGAGTGTCTCATGTTCTAGTTTTAGATGGGGGCAATCGGTCTGGATCGGAGCCTCCGCTAAATCGATATAGGCGTAGAAATGATGGCGGGTCTTTGCCTTTGCCGTTGCCATTTGCGCTTCCTCCCGTATCTCCAACACCTCAACCTGCGTAAGTATATCAATTTCAATCATCATTGCATCGTGTAAGTAAGCGCATTTGTTCCTTTTTAGCGATGACATTGACCGACGATACAAAGAGATAATGAGAAACAGTGGACATCTACGTCTAGGCACTGAAGTAAGCTAACATGCAATCATGTAACATTCAGTATGAAATTAAGTTAACCTCTTGAGTCCTGATGACGTGCGTTGCACGTCATGCGGCACTTGCGAAAGTGCTCGACTAGCAGCTGACGACACTGATGCAACTACCCATGACGTGTCATCGGTGTATTATGCTCCCTTGGTTCACTCAGAATGAGGGGAGTTGCAGTTGCGAGCGAGTGACGTCATGGGCATTTGGAGCAGTGTAGCAGATTTGGCTTCGGGGCTCAAGAGGTTAAGAGCTATAATTAATGTTTGACATTCATCCCTATATTTTCATTTAGCACTTAAGTTTTGGTGTTACTGTAAGGGACGGAATAAAGTGCTTCAGGGCAATATCATACTCGTCAGTCATTTTTTCTGTGTCGTTTATTTTCTGAATTTTAATTTTTCTTCGTGAATATAATATTAACAATGAAAGTGTTTATTTCGAAATAGTAGCAATAAATTGACTATGATTTTCAGAAACAAAAATATTTTGTTGCTTTTTCCTTGATAATCGTCAACATCACAGCAAAGCATTATTTTTATTGACAACAAAGGTCTGTCGCAGTACATTGAATATCCAAAGAGACTAACAACTACAGATTGTTTCATAAAAAATGGATCACCCTTAAACATCGCCTTAACTTCAATTTTGTCTAACTCCGCCAAACTTGAACGAATTTCTCTGAAATTTGGAAGATATGTCAGTTGTGCTTACTAATATCATTGTTGGAAATTTCAAGCATGAATATTGAGTTGTTTTCCTGTTATAGATGAAAAAGTAGTAGATAATTTGATCTTCATTTAGCAATGTTACACAAAATCATACCTCACTCTTATAAAATTACATTTGTTTCCTTTGTTATGTAATATGTTGTTCTACAAGCCAAAAGCTATCAAGCAAAACAAAAATAAAGAAAATCGGTCAATCAGAGCCAGTATAGCACCATTATTCATCAACAATAATGTAACTGCTACATGTGATTAACTGGACTTCATGTTCCATAGCTTCCTGACTTTGTTGCGGTGGTGTTGGCAGCACTCCTGATTGCTTTCAGCTAGAAATCTATCTCTTACCGGTTGAAAACAATACAAAGCACAAATGAACAATAACGAGATCGCATTCACAAAAAAGGCAAAGTGTCAGCCTTGATAGAACTAGGGTTTTCTTTGCGAGCTACAAGCAAGCGACTAAATGTCCCTTACACAAATGTGCATCGATGGCATAATGATGATTTTCGACTCTGTCGTAAAGAGGGCTCTGGCCGTCCACGCAAAACATCCAAACGTAGAGACCGCCTAATTTTGAGATTTGTTAAAGTTGATCCAAGTCTCTCGTTAACTGAGATGGTGCACTAGTCTCGTCTATTTCTAAGTCCGCTATTCGTAGAAGACTTATTGAGTCGAATTTCAAGAGCTGTAAGAGGCCCTCTCAGATCGAATTATCAGATCAGCATACAAAAAGACGTCTCAGATGGGCAATGAGTCATTGTCACTGGCGAAATCAATGGGATCGGGTTGTCTGGTCTGATGAGGCATCAGTCCGTCTGAAGGATAGTGATGGTCGATTGAGATTATGGATAAAATCTGATTCATGAATGTTTTACGAATGAACATTGGCCAAATGACAGATCAACTTGGTGATCCATCGACTTGGTTATTTATGGATGATAATGCTACGTGTCACAGGAGTAGTAGAGTCAACTTATGCAAGTCTCAATTAGGGCTTAGGACATTATCTTGGCCAGCTCGTTCTCCTGATCTGAATCCCATAGAAAATGTATGGAGTATTCTAAAACGTAACGTTCGTCGTTCACTGCTACCTACAGATGTCGTATCACAACTTACGTCACTGTTAAAAAGAGAGTGGAGAAAGTTAGATCAGTCAAAAATCAACGATATCATCGAATCAATGCTTAGACGAATTGGTAATGTCATAGACAATAAGGGTAGGGCCACAAAATATTAGCTTAAGAACCGTTACTGTATCATAGCTTATCAGATTATATAAGGACATTTAAATATATTAGGGACATGAAATGACATGAAAAATGCTTTCTGTATCATACTTATGTTTTATTTAGTCAAATTTTAGGATGATCCACTTTTTATGAAACGGACTGTATTAAGTCAGTAAAAGACATCAACCAACAACACCCGTGATTCCCCGCCCGCACTAGAAGAAAAATCAGATATCATTTCCATTATTGCACGATGTACATGCACAGTGCATTATAGCAGTGTGGAAAGAATTATTCCGAACTTCATGGGTGGGTTGCTCGATCGAGAAGTAAATCAGTCACTATTTAAAGTTAGTCACCGACTAGCTACGACACGTCGCAAGGAAGTCGAGAAGCAAGTTACTGTTTTGTTGTTCAACCGTGTTGTAACAAATCATCGGCTGACAATTCCGCTAGTATAGATATCTATGGCTTTGACCCAAATAAAGTAGGCAACATCACAAGGTCAATAGAACACGTGTATATTGCACTTATTCGAACGACGAGAATCATTGTTCATGCGTTTAATGACAGCATAACATGCAGCGGACAAAGAATTTTACGGATGCTGAAAAGCTCAATTTTGTAGAAATAATAAAAGGAAGTGGCGAGGTCGAACTCCTGGAGAGTAAAAAGTATGACTCCTTGTCAATAACTGCAAAGAATAACCTATAGGAAAGTATAGGGTAGTTGTATGATGCTCAGGGCTATTCGTCAAGAAATGCAAAACAGCTTATTATATTGTGGCGGGATTTAAAAGCTAAGGCTAAAAAGGAATATGCGGTCTGGAGACGATCGCGATGTATGACAGGAGGCGGTCAAAGCAATGTGGAAATATTGATACAAAGTGCAGGCCTGTGATTACTCCTCAAATTCCTCAGATTCCTGAAATATTATTTTTACTCCTCAAATCCTCAAAAATTCCTCAAATATAGCTTAACTAAGAGAAATTCCTCAAATGTGACACATTTCAGACTAAATGTGGGATAATGTATTTTTTTGGCGAATGGCGATGATATGTAAACTTCCAATCAAGAAGCTGAGATGGAATCCGGTAACATGCATCCTACATCCTGTCTGCTGAGGTTGAACAATTATGATTTATAACGTGTTCTTATTTCACGTCGTTTTCATTTCTGGAAGCTACATGGCTGCAGATGTTTGTGTTCGTCCGGACTTATTTTGCTATGCAGAGAAGTCTGAAGTTGTTGTCTGTCGAGCTCCTTAGTGTAACACCTTCACGTATTTAATGAGTGAAGCACTGCGATCAACCTACAGAAATTGTACATGTATATTTGAACACTGCAATCAATTTTTACTTCTAACATCATAATGTTGCGGAGAATTCCAACAATAAAATGCCTATTCAATTATTTTCATTAATTATCTTGACCTGTTTCACAGCCTTCATTATGTTTCTGCGACTATATGGTTGCCAAATGCATGCCTGTGCTTCTTAAAGAACTTTAGGATATCGATCTTCTATATTCATTATGTGATAACGTATAGGTGGCCTAGCCCACTTGGATTTCAATGCTCTTATCAACTGAAGCTTTTGCTTCACTCATTCTCTTCCATTATATTTCCGCTGAACATGAACACATGCGACCGGGTAAAGCGAATGGTCTCTAAATGTAGTGTCTATATGCCTCCTGGTCACTAGTGTGTAGGAGTTAGAAGCTTATGAGGCTGTGCTATCCTATGAGTCTGCAGCTACGTTTTCCAGGGTTTGCAGGGTTGCATCTGAACATAGGTTGGTGTGAAAGTAATGCACAAATCGTTTATCGTTGTATGCGAACTTAGATTAATGAAGACATTCAAACCACATATTACTGGGTTGGTAGATTTTCAACCTGGGTCTACTGCAAGATGTTGATGTCAATATCTCAGCGGAACTTCATACTAATGGAGGTGATAATCTTTCACTCATTGCCTAGATGAGACCAACGACTTAGCTGGCAAGCCTGTTCCTAACAGTTGTTTTGTGTCGTCTGAGAGAATTCATGTTCATTTGAATGTAGATTGGAGCGATATGATCAAAGCGCTGACAGGTAAACAAGAGCCACCAAAACTTATGCAGTAAAAAGTAATATTAAAATATTCGTGTAATGTGGCGTATACTTCATAATACTGAATTTTTGTAAGCCACAAGCAATGCATTCCGTCAACGATTTTGATCTTTTTATAGCTTTCTATACTTATGGGTTACTCTCCTCCCAAAATTTGTCTAAAATCTGTCAAAATTAGTCGTCGCAATAGCCCCAGATGCCTGTATTTAGGATATTTCCTACATTCAAAAATTGCAGTATACAAATCTGACAAGCATAATTGAATTGGCGACGATAGCGTGAAGCACAGCGATATCAGCAGCTTGATCTGACATCCTCTGTTCGACACATTCTAAGCAGATAGTCCTTGAGCTCAACAAATTAAATTCGTAGCAACGCGGGAAGTGATTATGACCAGGCCAATATCCTTTTGTAATATACACAGCTTCAAAAAGTGAGGTGTGGTCAACCCTGGGGTTACCTTCTTCGACCTTCATGACTTGAAGTTTGGTCCAAAATTCATGCTAAAATTTGGAGGTTTTTAGCAATTATCATTTTAGGCTCCGTTTCCATTCCTCAAATTTTTCAAGGAAAATCCTCAATTTTTCTCATAGGCTAATCACAAGCCTGAAAGTGAGATTGACATTTTTCCAACCAACATTTTGGAGCCGCTTTCGTGCATAGGCCTAAATGATTCAGACGATACTTTGCACAACATGAGCAGTAAGTCATTGTATATATACGTACAGTATATATTATAATATTAGAGGAATTGATTTTTTCAGCACTGTCAGATAGATATTGCTGCTTGCGCTGGTGTGCAACACAATTCCAAAGAACCACATCAAGTTGTAGGACCATCTTTTTCAATAATGAAGTTGTGCAAAATTGCACATGCAAGAATAATTTTGCAACAGAATTTTTCTGAGTATCTCAATTTTCCTTCTAAACAAAGGAAATGTCTCTTTAAAACACCAAAGCAACGCTCAACAGTAGTTCGTGTTGCGATGTGACTAAGGTTGTATTGAAATTCTGCCAGGCGAGTTGGTCTCAAGACGGGAGTCAAAATATACCTTTCGCAAGGATAACCACCATCACCCAAGATTATTCCATTGATTTGGTTAGTTTCTAATTGAGTTTTTATGACACAATTATCGAAGATCCGCGAATCATGAACTGATCCTTGCCAACGGCAAACAATGTCAACTATTCGTAGTCGATGATCACAGATGACTTGAGTATTAATAGAATAAAAATTCTTACGATTAATGAAGTCTTCAGGATTTTCATCAGGACGACGAATTTTAATGTGAGTGCAGTCGATGCATCCAATAATTCCAGGAAAATTTGCAATTTCGTAGAATCCAGACTTCACTGTCAATAATGGATCAAACCATTTAATCCACTCTTGTCTCAAATTACATAGGGCATCTGCTATGTCATGAATAATTTTACTGACCGTCCCTCTATGAATTCCGACAAAGTCCTCAACTGAATTTTGAAGACAATTTGTAGCATAGAAGCGTAAAGAAATAAAAAGCTTCTCCTCAACACATAATCCCCACGATTTTTTATTTTGATGGACATAATCTTCTATTCTTGCTACCAAATCTGCAAATGCATACTTTGACAGCCTTGTTCTGTTTTTACACTCCTCATCCGTGTAAAATTCATAAATATTTTGTCGTGATTTCAGGCAACGAGGGACTTCTAAATGTTCAATATCAACCAAGGCATCCATGATGAAAACTGTTTGTTCTTTAATCTTCACTTGCAATCGCATCTGAGGAATAAACAAACCAATAGGATCGCTTACTTGGTAACTTACTACAGGAGAGACGTGAAGTAACATTTTGCATTGTAGACTTTACGACGCGTAGTAAACGTTAGTCATCGATTAACTTACTTACCGCTTGAACAACAGAAAGTCGGTTAGTACGTTGCGACTTACTGGCTGGTTTACTTCTCGATTGAACAACCCACCCATGTCTCAGATGAGTTTTCATGTCAGAGAAAGATGGCTTTTACACCGCTACCATGCCTTCGAAATACGTGTACGTCATGTATTGAATGTGAAAGGGAAATATATTCCTCAAATAAACATTAGTCTTCCTTCCAGCCAAACAGCAGATACAACGCACTCAGCAATGTTTTTTTTTTAATTTTCGGCCTTTAGATAGATCTTATTGTGCCTTATTATTATGATACAGTAGCGATGTTTTCTTTAAACATTGTTGAATGGTAGCGTTTTCTAACATATTGACCCGTATCTTTTGGGACAGCGTTACGAAGAGCGCACAAATATGTTACCAAATTAACCCATTAAGGACCAAGGTAATAAAATCTCACAATTTCGGCATGATATTGCGTGATATAGGTCCAGGTGTGTAGGCAGGCTACTGGACCTGGATGTACGATTGGAAGCCAAGTGTTCACAGCTACTGTCATTCCAACAGTAAGTGACAATCGGCACTTGCTTGTTTGTTATCATTTATCTGCTTTTTATTCTGTGCTTCTTTATCGCAACAGAATATTCGATTAATGCTTTTGAACTTTATTTGTGTGTAGGCCTACTGTACGAGTGCAGCCTATTTCCTCGATTCTAGGTGTTCGAAAATCGGAATGGATGGATGTAAGATATCCTAATGTTGGCAACTCATTCAATCGCAAGCGACTAAGACAAGTGATGCATCGTGTTGCCTCCTATAGCACATTCATATGGCTCGACTCTCACTGAATCATGCACAGCCTTTTTGAGTTGGCATGCACCATGCCCTAATATAAAAATAGGACTTGCTATCCATGGATGTGCTGTGCGCTTGACACCATGTCTACTATAGTTTAGTATCATCGGAAAGCATCTTGTTAGAACAAATTACCGGAATATGCACTTCTTTATTTCAAGTATGTAAAGGATGAATTTACTGATAAATTGGTGACTCAAGTGCCCACCGTCCTAAAAGAAGGACGGCGTAAAATCATTCTAAAATATTTTTAATTTACCATTGAATGTATTCCAACTCGATGCATTTATCAGTAACTTAGGTTGATACAGAAATATTATTGCAATTATCGCAAGTGATCATAAACGCTTACTTTTTTCTTTTTTCATGAAGCTATTTTTCAGCTTCGTAAATCAAAGGAGTTCAAATTATTTTTTACATGATAAGAACATGACGTGAGCAGACCGATGAAAATATTCAATTTGAGTATGAATCATTCAAATAAATCAAAATGAAAATTTGAAATAAGTGATAACCTGTCAAATGATCGGTGTTCGGAACCGTCATGAAAAAAAGACATGGTCACTAATGGGTTAGAGATCAACGCGGCTCTAATGGTACCACTCCCGACCTCGTACGATATCTAGAACGCCTGCAAATTGTGATTTATTTGAAAACAAGACTTACTTTTGAATGATAAGCTCGTAATCAATAGGTTATTTTTTAGGTCTTCAAAAAAAATCTTATCATGCCTTATTAATGTGAATGGAATGACTGGGGACGCATGGAGGCATATGTAAAGTTATGTATTTTTAGATGCATCTTAACATTTATAATGTAAGATTACGTCGCGTTAACATCAAGCAAGTTTCGAGAAAATATACGTAGCACTATTAAAAATACATCGTACATATTTAGACTTAATTGAGTTCAGACCCTATTACTCCTCATATGAATAAGTGGAAAGTAAATCTAGATGAAACATCCGCTTCAAACCACCCCGCGTTTTCAGAGTACACTTACAAGTATATTTAATGTTAGATTTATTGATTCCAACACTAACTTCATGGTATCATACCGATAAGCCTACCTGTCTGAAGCCAAACCGAAGCTGGTTTGACAGAATCAGCTAATGGTCATGTTTTTCTTTCACACGTTTAATGAAGCTCTACTTGCCTCCATCTCAAATGATACAAAAGAGTATGTATTCTAATTGTTAGCAGGGTAAATGTAATTATAAGTCGTGGTAGGGTAGTTGGCGTCTTCGGACAAGCTCTTCGGGTCCTATCCGGTCATGTACAGGGTTTGCCAAGCCGTTGTAGGGCGGTCTGATTTCTCAAACTAGTGTCTAGGAGGAATCCACTGAGACTCGATTATATAGTCGGCGGGTTTCTGTTGATATTCATGTAAAATCAACTAGCTCTTGCATATCACATTCCATTAGGCACGAATATGAATAGGCTGCATCACAAATAAAGCCACTGGGTGGGCTGAATATTTTTGAGTCTGGTTTAGTTTTGTGTGCGAGAGTGTAGCCTGGAGCGTGCATGCAAGGAGATATCGTGAGACAACAATGATGAAACATGAGCTGTGTGGAGTTGGGTGAATTTTCCAAAGCTGGTAGAAATGATTACTTGTCGTATATCTTATCGGCTAAAACGGCTCCGAGATTTCTAGCCGAGCCGATATTTTCCATCTGCAGTCTCGCCTAGCCGTTTGCTGTGCAGCTCGGCCTTGTACATCTCTAGTTTAAAGATAAACTATTTTTTTATGATCATACAGGAACCTGCGGTCAATCGTGAGTTTTCGTGTGCTGTATGTACCTGGCAGTTGTTTATGGTACAGCATCAATATTCGTCTGTATTTCTGTCTTGTCCTTCAATTAATTCATGTTTTTAGTAATTGCAAGTCATAAGACACACTGCTTCCTGTTATACAGGAGGTATATAAGATTACATTAGTCAACCTTCCTATTAATAGAACCAAATGAGATGTTCTCGGCAGATGTTCAAAGCTTGTTGTCTCGGCAAAACTTTCCGTCGAGCAGCTCTTCCTTTTATTAAATGACTCGAAATATAGCTCTTATGAGCCAAGCTATAATGCGTCTGTACGGCGAATATGTGAACCAAAGTTTGAAATTTTTAAATGCTGCCTATGGAAGGGCTTTGAATAAAATAATAAATGTCATTTAAATCATTATTTGTGTCTATAATCTTGGAGAGCACTAAAAATCGACTTTTCTGGATTTGATCAACGCGGGCCACACTTCACTTCAATTTTACGCAATGTTTTCGCTTCGGGTGAAAACCAGGCTTATCGTAATTTTCCTGATACAGACAGGATTCATTGTAAAGCTTGCGAAGACTTTGGGTGTGTTATTGGATTGCTACAACAACTAGTCAGTTGGTCTGTATTTTAAGTCTTTCTGAAGTGGCAGCCCTGACGTGTTACTATTGAAGTAAACAAATCAGTAATTTGAGACCAGCAATAAACCGCAAGAACGAATTGGTGAAATGCCCTTTATCCAGCAACATAGCTGGCTGTCAGTCCTCCATGACTATAATTGTCATATGAGTGAAAACAATTCATTGCGGCTGTTCACGCTATCTAGTGTCACATACATGTATCAGCAGCACATCCAGCACGCGCGGACAGAGCACCATCTCACCGACGAAGGCCAGGGAGCCAAACCTGCAGTGTTGTGATATTTTTCATTTTTGATTTCAAGTATGAATTGCCTCCCGAAGTACTTGGTCGAACACATATTAATTTCCTCGAATTCTGGGATAATGATGAAATTTACTGATTTCTTCAAGATGTCTAATTGTTTCAATCGGTGATTATATGTTCCAAAGCTGGAAGTCGTCCAACTCATACTGCAACTACTCTGCTTCAAACATTCTGTAAAGGAAACTTAAGCGAAAGTTGACTTGCTTCTGAATTTTTAAAACGGATTAGCTCAATGTTCATTATATGCTCGCATAATGCATTTCCATTGCCAAAATCTCTGCCACTTATCCACTTAATATATCCTCTGGGTTCCTGGTCTATTGTTGCTCACATGTGATAGTTCCAGATTTCGTACGTTTTGTGAAAGTTTGTAAAAGTCTGAGTTTTGAATAAAAAGTCTGTCAATTTTATGAAGTTCGTAAAAGTTCAAGGCCCTTGAAAGTTTGTGAATTTCACGATTTTTCAGAAAATTTGTGAATTTTGGAATAGCAAAGTTAAATTTCCGCAGATGATTTGCCTTCACGATTTTAAATATCACGAAGTCAGGCCT
Organism: Prostheceraeus crozeri; assembly: GCA_907163375.1. NCBI lineage: Eukaryota > Metazoa > Platyhelminthes > Polycladida > Euryleptidae > Prostheceraeus > Prostheceraeus crozeri. Next base: position 84,436 of record CAJQUW010003657.1, on the reverse strand, counting down.
CCCAGTGTCATGAAGATCATAAAATTCGAAGGTTCGTCACAAAATCATCAAAAAAATCATGAAATGTGGTTTTACCCAAAATGGTAGGAAATTCATCAAAGAATTTATCAAGTGAATTGAGGATCGGCTGGCCAAACGGTAAGACGTCCTTTGAATCAGGATTGTGAGAGCAATTTAAATTTAAGCCTAGAATCACGATCTTGAAAATGGAGTCATGTCCATTCCACAAACTGCACATCTGCTTCAAGAAAAGTGTGGACGTCGAGTAATTAGGAGCAAAAATTGAAATAGGTCTACTGAAAATACTTGTAAAAATTGATACAGCAAAGCCTAAAAATGCAAAGTCTACCACCAACACAGTGTTGGAGCGAAAGCCATGTCACATTTATTGAAACGAAGTTTATGATTTTATCTGTGTTGATATCTTTGTGGTAGTTATCAGAATCATGCTTCCCTTTGATTCATGGTGCTAGAAGACGCAATCATGCTTTACCCGGATAGCCGTCATGATCCGAAATCGCTATCCTCAATATCCTATTCTAACTGACGTCTGTCTTGAACACTACATTCCCACGTGTGACTGAACAATCAGGAACTGGACCAAAATACATCTGCGATGAAGTGAGGAATGAATGTATACTCTGTCAGCTTTAAACCAACATTCTGTCGTTTCATTGCTCTTCCATGTCCCAAAATGAAATTCGAGGAATGCCCGTAAGTTCATGCTGGAAACGTGTTTACGAAGAATAGTATCTGGATTTTCTCTTTGAAGAATCATTAGGACAAAGAATCGCACAATAATAGGAAAAAGGTACCAAAAATGATACACGAATCCGGAAATCCAAAGTACAGCCTGTGTATATCAAATCTAGCAGGACGTGTACTGCTTCTTAGTCACGGTAATGTAGTCATTGAATCAGGTTATTCTCTGAAGAAAACCATCATATATGTTCATGGGGCTCCCTGGACGGAGAGGTGCTTGTGTCGCTCAACCTAATCAGAGACTCATGCACTCAAGCAGGCGGATTAATGAACAACATAATCACCGATTCATTGATAGTTTCAGTCAAATAATGTTCTCTAAAGTACAGTGCAACATATGAAGAGAATATTGCAAGAGATTGATCTGAAAACCTGAAAATGAAGTTTCTCTTGACGAAATGGCAAAAAGGAAACTAGCCATTCAAGTGACTGAGGAGAATATTCATGGTTGGAATTCGGAACTCTGAGAGCATCGGAGCTCCAGCAAGTATTCTGGAGCGAAGTTGTGGAAAGTGAAGAGTCTACTTATTTGGTTATCGAACAGACAAAGACCATCACTCAAGCTCCAAGATCTAGAAAGAAAGGGACAGTTTTCTGCTGACATCTAATTGATCCTTAAATCGTTCATGGCAACATAAATTTATATGAAAGTCTCCAAATAGTGATCTACATCTAATCCTAAAATGCATTTGCTTTACCTTACTATTTGAACTGTCTGCACATGCTCGCACGTAACCAATGATAGTGAACTGTTGCGGTCAATGATAGACAGCAAAGCGATGAAAGCTGAAGCTCAGCAAAGTATACAACTTCTAATGCAGTCAAGCGCATTACGTCGAGGAGCTAATGAGTGAGGGAGAGATGAAGGATGAAATGATTTTTTAAAAAATGGAAATGATGTACTCTGCTGATCTAGTGATTCTCATTCTTGGAAACTTTTTCAATCCATTCGCAATTGTTCTGCTGCAATTGAGTGAGTTAATACTTGGACACAGATGATTTATAGTAAGTGGATTGTTTTATTTCTAAAGCTTTAAATGCATGTTTCTCTAACATCAAGTATCTATCTTACTGTTGACATCAGTGATTATTCAAGACCAAGCATATTTATTTTTGTTAAAACCGATCGAATGGTTTCAGAGGTAATTATTTGTTTTATATCTGCGTTTTTAATGCTAGTTTTTCTATCAGTAAATGTCAGTTGTTGTTTGTTCTTCTATCATTAAATATCACATGCCTCAATATGTTTTGAATATACAAACTCACACACATGCACTTAGGATTTCTTACTTCAATATTTTTCTCATGATGGGTCAATATATGAAATGAATCGAGTTGCAATCAGTGGAATGTTGGCATAAGTTTCAATAATAATTCAGAAAAAGTGTGTTGTAGCTGAAATGTTGGAGGGTCTTCTCTTGCCGAAATAACATCTGCACATTTTGCGAATAAGAGGTTTGTGAAAGTTTGTGAATTTTGCCTCCAGGAAGCCGTACGAACCCTGTGTCCGTAAAAGAGGAAAAAGTGAAGAAATGTAAACCATTCAAAAAAAGCGATTCATTCATAAAACTCCTTGCTACATACATGCACAACATTAACATAGCAGCACAATAGACAACCGAACCAAATACAGCATAACTAATCGATTTCATATCTATTTTCAGATTTTACACTCACAACCATCTGATGTGGAGTTAAAAGAGGAATTAGGATCAGGTACCTGTGGCCATGTCTACAACGCCGTCCACAAGAAAACTCAGTATGTGATGGCCGTCAAAGTGATGCCTTGGACTGGAAACTGCGAAGATAAGCGTCGTATTCTGATGGACTTGGATGTTGTTAGCAAAAGCCTCGATTGTTCTTTCATCGTGCGCTGTTACGGAACATTTATAACTGAGGTAAGGGATTTAATCGGTACTGTTGGTGAAAAAGGTCTACATGTATATTTGCATCTATGATAGGCTACGAAATTAGGAATATTGTAATTTGACATTGAAAGTATTCATATACAAGTTGAGGTCGGTTGAAAAGGAATACTCAAATTGAAATTTCTACCATGGAAGCTTGAAAGGTTCTTAGAGTATCGACGTGAGATGTCTGCGCAACTGGTGTGTGACCTATAAACTTGATCTTTGTCACTACCCCTTATGCTGCAATTCAAATGTCACTGGTGTGATAGAAAACCGAAGTAAAACTGATGTTTCTTGGTAGCCGTCTATAGCAGTGGTCCTTAATAGTTTGGTGCGCGCTCCATTTGGTGGTACGCCGAGCATTTCCAGATGGTGCGCGTACCATTTAAAAAACGAGGCATCTGAGGAATCAACACAACATTCTGCATACTCTATCAGCTACAATACTGTACAAGAAACGCGAGAAAACGATAATAGACATTACATAGAGTTTATATGCATATACTCAGATACTGTATGCTGTATTTAAGCAAGGCAAGTAATTTCTTGTTTTCTCACATGTCACATGAGATTGCCAATCACATGATTTCTAACACGGTACTAAAATCCTGAAAAATCATGTAATTTGCAATCTCATGTGACATGTGAGAAAATAAGAAATTATCCGTCTTGCATATATTGTTGAAATTTGCTTTTATTAATCGTCTATGCCCATCGTCATTCTTCCGGATAAAACTGCTGGTACACTTAGGGATGCTTATGTTTGAAAGTGGTACACCTAGCAAAAGTGTGAAGACCACTGGTCTATAGAATTGAGGACCTTTTGTCCCTGTAGGTGCATGTCATGATCACAATTGAAACAGCTTGCGAGGCCAGACTGCTGATATAATTATTCACTTTATCTCACACCACGGAGGCTGTTGTAACTGAAAATGACCTGCGCCAGCAGGGACGAAAGGTCCTCAATACTATGGACGGTTGCCAAGAAACACATCGTTTTTACTTGGGTTTTCTACCACACAGATAATGTCACATGCCCAAGGCTCGTTCTTACTAATTCAAACATTCATTTTTTGAAAATTATTTCTGTTCTATATTATATTTCATTCTACATGCATGTAATTTTTTTCTGTGCTTCACATATTTTATAGACATATTTTCTATATATTCTTTCAGTTATTTTGGTATGTGTGCTGGTTTTAAAATCGCTTAATAGTTTGAAGAGTTTAAGCAGTTTTGACTCGTCATAGCTGCAGTCAGACAATTGGTATTTCTTTGTAGAGCGAGGTATGGATTTGCATGGAGAAAATGTCAACATGTTTGGACAAACTTTTGCGTCAGATGCAAGAGCCGATACCAGAAAACATTCTCGGAAAGATGGCGGTCGCGGTAAGATACCAATAAGAATTAAACATCCAGTAAGAGTAAGGAAGAACAAATGAACAATATTTTTGAGGTATGAGTATGACATACTTATCATATAAAATATACCAATACTATAATATTGAAGAGGGATGCCCACCAATTTCATTGGTGACATTTGGGTAAAGCCTTTAGGTAATTTTAACCTTTAGGGTAAGACCTTCAGGTAATTTTTTGATAATTTCTTAGCTTGACCTACTTTCCCAATAATCGAATTACACACACGTCGCTTCTTGTCAGTGGTGTGATTACAGCGCGAACGCGACGCGAAAGCAAGATTTTTTTAATCTGGCGCGAAAAAATCACAAAATTCAAAAATCTTGTTTTAAGAATATCTCATGGATGATTTTTGAAATGGTAATAATGGCTTTAAGGTGTTTTTCTTCCACCGGTGGAAGCACACTGGTTACAAATTTTGCCCGTTGTTGAGCGGGTATTACGACTGTATCAGCCTCTCGTTCAGTATTACTATGTAATGAAAGAACAAGGGTCCAATTTTGTGTCTATCAAGTAGAATTTATGCTATCCAAAAGAACATTTTTTCAGCCTCTGCATGAGTTTGAGTTGTTGTCTCAACGTTCATCTTATGTTTCTTGAAACAGCAGAACGTTCAAAACGTTGGTTCCTTCGTTATGTTCACTCAGATAAAATTCCATCAAAAGTTTGGAAAGTGAATGTTGTTAATGAGTCAATTTGGTTGCCTCCGTTTCATTTTGCTATGGTTGTAAGAGCGAAACGAGCATTTGTAGGTATAAGGTATAAATCCAGATGAAATGGTGATGTGTATGGATTCAGTCAAAGCTTATTTCAAGGTTGGAACAGAAGAAATGATGCAATACTTGCCACTGAAAAACGAGGTTCTTCGATCATGTCAAATGATCAATCCACAACTCCAAAAGCATTCACGTTTTGAAAGTTGGATATCAAAGCTGGCACGGTAACTACCTAAAGTAGCATCTGAAAATGGGTTGGATTCGCTCTTCGTCGAGGCGAGGCTGCACCAAGCGGAAACGTCGACTTCGATATCAGATGTGGTGGAGTATTGGGAAAACGTTGATAACAGTGGGAAACGGCCATTGTTGGTGCGTATTGAAAAATCCACTCGTTCTCCCTCACGTAAATGCTGAAGTTGAACGGGTGTTCAGCACCCTTAACACCACGGTCACGAAACAAAGAAATTCTCTTGCGTCAAAGACAGCATTAGTAGTGACGAAGTCATGCTTTCAGGCGAAATGTTGGAATGTTGGCAACTTGCCAATATCTCGTAATTTGATTGATCTTTGCAACAGAGCCTGTTCGACTTACCGACTACCGCAGGAAATGACTGCCTGTGAAAACCAGAAACGACTTCAGTTAGAGAAACAGCTCTTTGTGGAAGTTGAAGCGGAAAAGAAAGCCATTAAGAAGATCGCCAACCTTTCCTCTGAAATAGAGAAGGGGAAATGTAAAGAAGAAGGCCCAAGTGCAGCAAGATGCCGAGCGAATGTTACAAGAAGTGACTTGAAGGAAATGAACGAAAAGGAAATCGAGGAACTTCGCCGTCAAAAGGAAAAGATCATCGGGAAGAAACAAAAGCAAACGGATAAGGTCTGTCATAAAACGCAGGGCGGTAGTACTGGCCACAGTCAAAGACCTACCCATGACTGTTAGTAATAAACATTTCCACTTTTCATCTGTATGCACATGTATGCGTCTTCGCACTCGGATATTTATGTGAAATATTGAGTGCAGGAATTTTGGTAAGGATGTCAAATCTTGAACAAATCATTTTCGGCTATCCATTTTAATGTGTACAAAGTCATTCAGAATTTGAATGCCGATCAATATTTGGATGAGGCTGTTAGTTATTAATCTAGTTTGGACAGAAAATTATATTTACTGTTTCTGGTGCAAGCAGTTTATCTTAAAATGCTATTTTCCTACATTCTTGAAATTGTCATTGTTTTGCTAATTTTTTTCTAAGGTCTTAATTGTTATGAAATATTATCATGATTGCTTTTTTACCAACTCATTTGGAGCTATTTGAGATATACGAGTATATAGTTAGACGAAGCGTCGTATTGTTGCCTATCCTTTATTTTTATTGAAGGTTATTAATTTGTCTCTGTAGTGGTTTTTATACATTGAGGTATAAGATGTGTTCTGTTGTTCTGAATTTTCCTATATTGAAATATTTTTTTTTGAAAAATATTTTCATGAAAAATTGATGTGATAGGTGAAGACTGAGAGGTTTTCAATAATAGAAAGAGCTAGATTTGTTTTCAAAGCGTAGCTGCTATTAAAACAGGTGTTGTCTCGATTCTTGTATGAGTTCCAAATATAGTGTTGTAATTTGCCATATCTATCATAATGTGCCTGCACGTTAAGTACTTCGAATACAGGAATATCACAATTTCCCCTTTAATCTTAAGATAGCGTTTTTTGAAAAGGTCTTCACCTGTAATCACAATTTTTTGATGTGATGAAAGTGGTCAAGCTGATGGTCAATTTTTGTGAATCTATTTGTCTATATCCCACAGCTATTTCTAATACGAGGAAAAGACTGTCAGATACGTGCAAATACGTATTTATATGTATTTGAATATTGTCCTATTTACAAGGAAAATATTTCAAGGTTTCCGTTAACTTGACCACTTCATTCGTCACCATAGCAAAAATTTCCACAAGATCGTCTAATGTAGTTACATGTATTTCTCGGGTCAACTTATCATGGCGGCAAAAATCTGAAAATCCGTAATCACACGACTGATTCTTTTGGTATCGTTTAAATTTTTGTAAAATTGAGATGTTTTTAGTGGACTGATAACCAATTGGTGATTAAGATATATTCCACATCCAATTCACTGATTGTTGCGTTTTGAAAATCGAATTTTCTGATGACTGTAAATAGTATGCTCATCAAGTCAGGTGAAAATTACGCGATGACTTTATTTCTCATGTACTTAATTTATCGTGTAATATTTTTCTATTCTTAAAGTAATGTCAAAGCTACCTTTTTGAAAGCGCTTTTCTTTTTATAGTCTTTTCCATATGTAGGAGGTTTTCCTAAATAAGCTGACCTCAGGAACTTGGTTTATCAGTTGTGATTAACAATTTTCTGCTTTTATTTCAAATACATAAAATTTGATCTCTGAGTTATTTTGCTTCTCGTTTTAATTTGCTCAATGTTAGCTATCATTTTTACTAAGACTTCTATAAACTTTGACATGATCAATGTAATGCTATATGCATGTCATGTACACATTGTGTTTTAAATCAATGTCTGATAATCACCCACAAGCTAAGTTCATTAAGAAGCTTGAAATAGATCTTTTGTTGCATCGGTCGGGATTCATTCATCTAAGAATAATAAAAGCAACTTTTTACGGCCGTGTAGAGGCAATATACAACTACAGTCGTTGAAAATTGTTTTGCTATTCTTAGATTCATTAACAAGCGCTACAAGTGCCCTGTAGGCTTAACTGCATTTTAGTATTAAAGTATATCGATCTTTAGTCAAGTTGATACTTTGGGCTTTGATCATTCGGTTTGTCTCATATTATTACGATGCCCCGATAGTAACTAAATTAGTATTCAAAAGGTAGCAGCAAATCTAAAGCAAAATTGCTGATAATATGACCATTATTTTGCAGATAATCAGAGCGCTACATTATTTGAAGGAGAAGCATGGCATCATACATCGAGGTAAGTAAGGATGAAGGTGCATGTAGTGTGCTTAATGTTGTTCACTCCGCGTGTGTACATATAACATAATCATAGCGATAAAGGAAAACTTTATCATGTTCTGGCAATTATTTTCCACCTATCCTTTACTTAAACTAATGGTCCCGGCTGTAGCGGTCACATCTGCAATATGTCATAGGACATTGTCTTGTCGCGCTTTTGGTAGAAAATTGTCTAAAAATTAGTTCTCTATTGTGTCTTCGTAGGGCCTGTCGTACGTTATCGTGTCAAGCATAAGTGCACTAAATAAGTTCCTTTAATCACATCTTTTTAATAAACTACAGTGAAAAGGGCCTGATTAACCATGATAGATGAAATTGCATTAGAAAGAATCAGGAAATTTTTGATATTGAACAATTGTAATCATTATTACACACAAAATTTTTCGATCAGCATCCACAGACCATCTTCAGGTGAATCTTTTTTACCTGAAGATGGTATGTGGATGCTGACCGAAGTATCTTGCAATTTCTTTAGTGAAAAATCGTCTTCGCAAATCGGTTGATGGAGAAGTAAGACAATGGTTTATGCTAGTCGTTCACGGATCAAGTTCAATAAAGAAGTAATTTACTAATCAAAGTACACTAACAAATATGTATTCGACTACAACTATGCAAGCATATGTATCCACGGAATGAAAACATGATCTGCAAAAGCGTGGGGATCAATTTTACAAAAATTGCTGTATGCATCGTAGGTAGCACACGACGGCAATTTGGAAAATGTGTCGCTGGCCGCATTCTGCCCACAGGCCTCAGGTTCCCTACCCCTGTGTTGGACGAACACGTCTAATGATATAAAACACGACATTTTAACATAATAATAAATTCTGCATATTATGCTACATCGATAGAACTTGTGCTTGCTAGTGAAAGTATTAGATGGTATTATTTGATTCACTCAGCTGCACAAATAGATTCAGCTTAAGTATTTCTTTACTTAGGAAATGTATAGAATACAAGGAAAGATTGTTGTCTCCATTGTAATGAAATTTCACACCTTAGTTGTAAATATGGGAGCAACAGTGGTTAGGAAGACAAAAATAGCATCACTTAATTGCACTCAAATCCTATCGCAGAATAAAAGCAAGCGGATATGGAAGCTTACTTAACTCGTATTGGAGTTAAGCGAATCAATGTGCCAATAGTTCCTCAATTTTTAGTTCTAATTCCCTCAAGATTTAGTTGCTAATATCAATCTGGTTATTGTTTCCTAGTTTCATTACCTGATATTCCTCAAAACATATCATCACGTCCAACCTTCTGTGGTACTCATTTTCAAGCATGAGGTTGTCTTTTTTGGGCAAATTTGATGGAATTTATAGCTATATGCATGCAGTTCCCCTATAACACAAAGCGTCCCAAAACTGACGCAGAGTAACCACATAATTGACGCATGCGCCCCCCGCAGAGTTACCGCATTTGACCGTTAGGGTGTAACACATTTTTGACGCAGATGAGTCAAAGTCAACTAGCGCAAAACTAACGCATAAGCCCATCGCCGAGCTATCGCATATGACCGTTAAGGTGTAGCACATTCTTGACGCAGATGCATCGCACACAGTTTATCATTGTAATAAACTGTACATACATATTGTAAGTGATCTTATGCTATTAATAATTTATGTTTAGCTTAGATCACCAGTATACAAGAGGAGTATACACACCTGAGTACAACAAGAACCACCTTAAAAGTAACAAACAAATTTTATTAATACTTAAGCAAGTCGAGACAACCCACTGCATTATGAAAATAACAAAACACAGTCAAAAAATACAAAAACTTCTAGAACGATTACAAAAATTATAAATCGCATGATTCGTATTGATCCATGATCAAATTACACTGCCCTCTACTAATTGCACTATGTAAACATCTTTTACAGAAACCTTTATGCAAGCCAACAGAGATGAGGCATTTGAAGGGAAATCGAGGAAAAATTGAGTTTTAAACCCGTTATTGTCACAGTGAATCTTCGATTAGCCAAAACAAAAGTAATTGATACTGGAATGACTGCTAGTGAAAAATTTAGAAAGTTCGACTCATAGCTTTACATTATAAAATGAGTCAATCACCCGTTTACAATTACAGGATAATATCGTAAGAAAATAAGTTTTAACGTAATTGCTATCACAATTTCACCATACAAGCACCAGTAAGTGTAGTTTTTGCGGGTAATTCATAGAAATGAAAGAATCAGAATAGCATTGCTATGCTGAGGAACTGACAGTTTCAATGAAAGCAATATACAAAATATCCAAAGCTTTTCAACCAGGACTACAAATTGCCAAATAGGCGCACTTGCAGGGGGCACTGATGATTATTTCATTCAAAAATTACACTTTGAAGATGATCACTGTCACTGGATCTGTAATATTGCGCATCCCATTATCCAGGTACTGTCCTTTATACAGGGAAACAGTAGTCACCCACCAGCTTCTCACAGGGGTAGCCGGAATCAAATGTCGGATGCATCTTCGGCATGATCAATTACTTGTAGTACTACTATCACTGCTGCTGCTGCCACTGTCGCTGCTATTGTTAGTCGAAGTATGTCGGGAACGTTGAACACTCCGCGTCGTACTCCTCCCTTGCAGAAGTCGATCTGCCCTCCGTTGAGCCCTCACGACACGTTGAGGCATTCGTCTGAGCGCGTCGCCCAAAGCCAATTTTATTCTTTTTACGTTTTTGTGTTTTCCGGTTTGAAATCCAGCCGATTTGAAGGTGCCTGGAAGAAATTCAGAATATAAGTTACTTTTCAAAAAGCAGAAGTAAAGCAGGACATTCAAAAATATAGATTAGATTTTTCTATCGACCATGTTCGCAACTTTTATAACTGATAAAACTCCACAATTTCAGATTAAAAACATTCGCATGTTGTTCATGATCGCTATTCTAAAGGTAACCCAGTCGGTAAATTGAGGGCGCACTATCCTAAAATAATGGAGTTTTCTCCATTTTCAGGTTGTGATGTTGTTGTTTGAGTATATTACTAACCGGACAAATGAAAGAAACACTGAAAGTAAGGTGGTAGAAAAGTGAACAGATGAATATGGGGATACAAATTGTATAACTAAATAACTAATAACTGCATAACTCGCAAAGGTAAAAAATGAAAATCCGAGAAAGACGATAACAGTAAAAACCAAGATAACATAAAAGATATGTTAGACAAAACACTTTCGAATCATCAATTCTCCATTGAGGTTCGTGGAAGCTAATCAACGGCCCTCTTAAAAAGGTTGAGCACTAGCAGAAGCTGGAAGCACCTCCAAAGGAAACTCATCATTTATACAACCTTGGTGTTCTATGGAAGAACGATCTGTTCAGATGCTCAGTCTGACAACGAGGATTAATAACAAGGCATGGATTTGCGCAGTCACTTCCTCTAATGCATCAGTTAAAGGAACAGGGTGTCCATCGAATCCATGTGTGTCCATTGTTTCAGAACAATGAAAGAAATATGAATTGTGAACACCTATTTTATGCTACAGCATAATGAGTGATCGCTATAATTGCATGCTCATTTTCAATTATTTAACAAGTACTAGTTAGTATTGCAGTAGTATACATGCATCTCATTTAATTGAATTAAGCTTCTAAACACATGATCTTACACTTTTGATGGAAGAGCAAATAGCAACTCCTTAAAACTTCACTTTATTACATTGATCCATCAAAAAGCACTCAAAAAGCTGATACTTTAGCTCATAAGTTTGTTTTCCCTAAGCCTACTGTCAATTACGCCTCGTTGAATGATTTATCCATCAGAAAATTTGTCATTGGTAAATTGTCTGATACAGAAAGCTTGAGATCATATAGAAAGATTTGATAATAAACAAACTCTGCCGTATCTATACATCTCTAAAAGAAACTAACAAACTCGTGCACATGTCTCTGTTAAGATTGTAGACCGTAGAAAAGCAAATATTATAAAAATTGAAGGAAACAAATTTTGGTATATCCGTAGACTGCACTGCATGTACACACGTCTCCATAAAAATGCAAAAATCTGAATATGGTGAGAATTGTATATATTATGATATCTATTGTTGTCTCTAATAGGCTTCTATTGTGAACAGGGCTGCGAAAGCGATCGACTTTTATTCGCTTCCGCTTCCGATTATATGAAACCTTCTATTCTATGCAATTAACTCAGATATTGCATTCTCGGGGCGAAGCAGGGATGACCATTCTTTGGGGATGACGGCCTTTGTATTTGGTTCTTTTTTCTTTTACCTTTTCTCTTTAGAATGCACCGTGCAGGGACGATATGTTGAATTTATACAGAACTTGATTTGTAAATTTGTTGATATAATTTTGTAAAACAGAAAAATATCAGTTTTTGTAGTTCCATTACACTTTCGGAAGCGATCGTTTGGGAACCGCTTCCAGTGAAAACGTTCGCTTCCATCGCTTCCGCAGCCCTGATTGTGAATCAAAGTTAATCAAAGCGCTTCTGAAATGAATGAGCACGGCATAGATTAACTCATGCTTTTCGACTTTGAATCATAATGACATATATAAAGCATTTTATTTGATTGATGATAGATAAAGAGAAAACACGTCCAAATCGTAAAAAACCTCTCACACGCCCAAATTTAGTAAAAACACGCACAGGCGTGTAAATGCGCGCGAGTCGCTATACTGTCGTGCATCTAAATCATGTCAAACGTGCTCAGGTAAAAAATTAAGAGTCAACTTAAATCATATAAGTGAATTTTTATGCGGTTAAATCAGGAGAAAAAATGAATTTCGCTATCAGAGGTAAAAGCTACAACATGCTTTTCAAAGTGGCTCTAGAACTAGCCCTTCCCGACCATCAAATTTAGTGAAATTTAGGCAAAAGTTGAAAAATACCCAAACTAAAAGTCATGAAATCTCAAGTAAATCAGACGTGTTTTACGGATTTGGCAGCAAAACTACGCCTGGGGCGGATTCCGTCCTCCCTTGGTGCGAATAGGGTTAAGTCTTTAAGCCTGCCACCCTAGAAAAGCTGTCGTACTCCTTACTGTGATGATGCAACTTTTCCATTTCTTCCGCACATGCATATTGTCAAGCATTTTTAAATGAAAGCAAGAGGGAAGAGGACAAGCCCATACACCAAGGTGTCCCTCAACAGAAGAAAGAAGTCGTAAGACAAAAGGAAATGAAGATGAAAGGGGAATAAAATGGATGTATAAATGGAAACTCGAAGACGGAATATATTTTCATCAGTTAATCCAGTTTTCAACTGTGGTGAGGAAAGGGTAGTTTATGAACTTCCTTCACATGACATCAGCAATTATTTTTGAATTATTACTAATGAACTGAATGGAAAAAATACTTGCCTATTATCAGAGGAAGCAACTCGTGAGGCGCTTTCAATTTTGTGTCTGTGCCTTTGATAGTGAAAGATTGCCATACATCAGCTTCTGCAATTGAGAGTAGTATTTGCTGCACACTGGTCTCAAAATTTGACGATACATTACTGGACAAGTATTGTTCCTGAAACACAAGCACACTTAAAGACGTAATACTTACAAAAGTCATGCGCGCAGCCTTAAGATAAGATAAGCCTGTAAGATACATTAAGCATCACAGAAAAATTTATACTGGCAATACTGTCAACCATGCTACCTTGGTGGAGGAGAACCGTTGAAACATGATGCTCATGGTCAAATGTCAACGTAAGGTGGAATTCGAATGACGCGACTCGAGCTAGCAACTTTGGATAACACAATTATAATACGTCACTTTGGAGGCGCATTTATTTCACTTCATTTCAATATATGTAATTTGATTTATTTCATGTCATCCATTGTCTGTCTCTTCTGGTTCACCAAGTAGTCAGGACGACTATTCTGACACTGCTTCCAAAGCGGCTGGAGCCGCGTTGTTATAGACGGGTCGATCGCACGACTCGAGACCCGTGATTCGAAACGAATTGTTAGAAACAATGAAGGGCAGTGCAAGGTGACAGCCGCACGGTTGGAGTCGTTCGGCTTGAGTGGCTTCAGTCGCGTCATTCGAATTCGACTTTTAGCAAAGCAAATATCTAACTACAAAAATAAAATGCTTATGCAACACTTCATGATACTTTCAATGGCTTGACTACGTAGCAATGCAGAATTAAGAATTCAAGAAGATGGGAAGAAAATACTTCTCAACTATGCATTTTCGGTATATGTGCCTTGTGACGCGCTAGTTAGGGAAGTTATCTTATCCATGGGTCTACTAGTTGGCTTGTAAATGTACTATTTCTTCACATATTCGTGAGAAAACGAAGTGAAATGAGAGCAAGCTCATTCATCTAACTAGTAGATGACCAACCAATTATTTTACTTCGATCTTAAGTACAGAAGAATGGACTCGCAATCACGGAAATAATATAGCACATAGAACACGATTTGTAGTTAACTTAAGAATATAAAATATTCATGCTCGTCAAGAAGACTAACACTTACAAGGGCCACTTTCTTTTTCTTATCATTTCCAATTTGACCAAAATATTCCTGCAGACTTTCCGTGTCTTTCGGCTTCTCAAATTCAGAATCATTCGATGGACGTGGATAGGAAGTCGGCATTTCCGATACTATTTTCTCAATTCTACATAGGATGAGGAACATTTCACGGAACCATTCTGAAAAAAAATACCGCCGTAGACTACAAAAGAATACTCGTATTACACAATATTAAATATTTATTTTTTACAATTTGCGCTACAATTTACCGAAGAAGTGCTTGTTAATCTAGAAATTGGTAGTGATTAAACTGCGCTCAACCTAGATAAGCCTGCCTTAGTTGGCTAAACCAAAGTCCTGGGGTTTGCAGAATGCGAAAAACTTCAGTATATTCCTAAAAAATATCTAAAAATATTGTTCACAAAAACCAGGGGTGTGAACTCGATTTCATGACCCATTGAGTTCGGAGTCCGGAAGCTATACACGTTATGACGGAGGGTACAACTTGTCACTCAATTTCGTCAGACATCCCTTCCCTCGCAATGCTCTGATTTCCCATGGCGATCTAACTTCTTGTTTCTCTTTCGTCATGTGCCCATTGCAGCAATAAAAATTCCACCTCCCCATTCAACAATAGCCTTGTTAATTGTTGTAATTAAAAGTAAAATATGTCCGTAGTAATCAACAAGTTATAATTGTTTGAGAGGCTTAGTATGAACACAGTAGACCTATAACAACATGCAGTGATATCAGGGGTGTGAACTCGAACTCGATTTAAATTCAATCGAGTTCACACCCCAGATAAAACGGACCACCTAAATTAATTATTCAGTTTCAGTTTTGTCACATGTCAACGTATCACATACCATTCGATTTTATATCTTTCAAATAAGATATAAAACCTATATCCGAAATTTTGCATGAATATTTGATTATGCAAATGAATTTGGCATGAGAACTTGCCCAATGAAAGCTGCATCTAATAATAGCATCTAATAGTAGCAATCATATTTTCTCATAAATTGCTTGCTTCCAATATAGTTGTTCTTAAAATTATATCTAACGAGAACGGCATTTACGAATTAAAAAATTCATATGAAGAGGATGGTTCATGGGGATGGGGACACAATACTCAATGATAATATTAGCTTACTTTCAATAGTTTCCGGCTTTATGAGTGTAGCTGAGGCAGCTGGAGCTGCCTGTGCATCGAAATCCCTATGAACAGCCGAGCTGATAACTGGAGCTTTATCCTCAGTAATAGTCAAATTGCTTGCTGTATCCCCACTGTCATTTGCTAAAGACGAAGTTATGGGTGAGTGATGTATTTGAAAAGGCAAATCTCGCATCGAGGATGACTTGACATAGAAGTTCTTTGTTCTCTTCAATGACGGTCGTTTAGGCGTTGATGTAGGTGTACCATCTGCCGAACTTGTTCGTACTTCTTCGGTAGTATCACCACTTTGAACTAGATCAGTCACTCTAAGTTGTGAATGTGATGACGAAGACGAGGAAGATAGAGCAGGTATTGTACTAGGTGGAGGTGGCATGGTGACTTTTCCTTTCTTACGCGGAATAAGGTTCTCGTTGATGAAGCGGTCAGGTATTCGCCTCCGGCGAACTCCTTCTGTGTCTGTTGAGTCAACGTTACCATCTTTCAAAAATCGATTAGATTTATGACGCACTTTCATCAGATTTTCTACAAAACAAAAATTGTCATTTTTGATGGGAAAAAAGTCCAAACATTATTGTGTTACTATGTAGATCCAGACATATGCACACTTGAGACGTAGTTTTACGGACTGTTCGCATGAAGTTCCGCACCGCAGGTCATCTACATCACAATAAAGCTATGATACTTCTATGACAATTATCCCATAATTTGTGAATTAGAAAATGGACAACTCCTAATGGAAAACACTTCAACGATAATGATAATGTCAACGGACATAGCTCGTTCATACAGATTGATCATAGGCCCTACTTATATTTTGGATTTCCTAAGATAACCTACCCCGTGTCCGTACTACTTGCATCTTTGAAAAAAATCTCGAAACAATGACATTCATCTCAAATTTCTTGTAACTATCAGCCTAATGTGATAGTATGCGGATACGATTGCCTTTGCCTAAGACATACCTGCCTATACATTAATGAATTTGAAACGGTGAAAAATTATCGTATGCATGATTAGGCTTCGACGCATTAGAGAAAAATTGAACATGACTCCAATGTCTTCGATTGATCTGAACATTTCAATACATATTATTTTGAAGCTCACCACTTGAATATAATATACATCCGTTGTATGATTGCCATGTTGACTTGGGACTGTTTGCCTCTCGAATCAAAGTTCTTATGTTGTGATATTCACTCTTCGGAGGGAATGCAACATTACACTGGTTTCCATTATTGACATCTTTGTTCTCAATCCACGGGTCAGGAACGATTTCGATGGATTCTGCTTGATCTTCCTCGATAAATTGAACCAAATGATACAGAGCCATCTGAAACTACAAGTGCATTTATGATCTCTGAGAGCTCTGAGATTATGCTAGGGTGCTTGTGTGCAGAATCGTCATAACCACGTGTTTCCTTTTACTTGGAATGCAAAGCAATTTGCATTTGATATGAGAAAACGGCACTACGGTAGACCGCTTTACTAAAGATTTAATGATTTGGACGTTAGTCAATGACAGCAGTGGAAAATCAATAAATTCGGAGGTTGAGTATTCATCTCCAATTAAAAGACATTGTTGACCGGACTTGACAAAATACTGTATGCGTAGGACATGATTTTCTTTGATCATTACGAAGGCATCCGACGATTGAGCCACCAAAACAGTATCGTTAACTGTGACTTTGCGAAAGTATTTGACTGATTCTCCTTGGATAATGCGACAGCTGTCAGGGGGCTCAATTTCCTTACTGTACTTAAAGAAGCCGAGCACGTCATTTTTTATCAAACCAAGTGTAGGACCCCTTTCAGAAATCCTATTGATGATTTGCTGCATTGGTAAATTTGACGACCTGATATGACGCTTTAATTTATAAAGAAAGGATTCAAAACGAAAACAGCTGAAATTATCTACGGATCCCCGATTACGACAATCTTCAACTAAATGGATCAAGGAGTGAAAATTGTAAGTCAAATATTCTGGACTAAAAACTTCAGAAAACTGCGACAAAAATGTTCTGACAAGAACTTTACAATAGTCGTGATGAGAATGTACCAGAACTGGATCACTGAGGAATCTTAGAAGAAGTGTTAGTGTCATGAATGAAATGTAGAAGTCCTCATTAACGAATGGCTTCAGAATAACTGGTGCTAAGTACATGCAAAACAGTCGCGATTCGGTAGCTTTCCACATGGAGAGGTGTCTTAAACTCCTAGGCCTTCTTCCGAAATCGCACGTTATATAAGGTCGAAGGGCTATAAGAGAAAATGACATTTCGTCTATTTGCCGATTGCTCAGTCTACATGAACAGGGGCCAGCTAAGAAAATAATTGTCGATAACACATATTTATGATTCATCAAAGTGTCAAAAAATCTGATCGTACGTTCGTAGCGAATGGAACTGCCCACATCAAACTTGCTCAGGCTTCGTCTAGTTGAATTTACTGCGTAATTCTTAACTACAAAATATCACAGGCTTGCAGATGAATGCGATTTGCTATCTCCATTCCGATAGAATTCTTATGGGACTTGTATACTAGATCAAACTAATTTGAAAAATAATCTAAAAATCAAAATCCTGAAAATTCATTTATCGATCTTCATATTAACCAACATGTCCACGTTGAGCAAAAAATTTAATGTCATGTTTTTTGATGAATGCCACAACATGTGCGGTAGGCAAATGAAATTAATCAATGTTTGAGACAACCCTCTTGTTTTAACGAATATGAAATTCATACACTGCCCCTATAACTTGACTTTTGGCAGCACCTAAATTCACATATGCAGAAATACATGCTGTCTGCTTTCGTATTGAATCGTTCAGATTATAAGCCTACTGCTTCCTTCTGTGAATATTGGCGATTGGAGCTTTCTTACTACATTTTTGTAGTAAAATAAAGTGCAGACCTTAGTGACGAGTTTAGAATCTTAAGTTTATTATGAAATTTACAAATTAGCCTAAATTATGCAACAGACTACTAAAATACGACTTTAACATTATCAACAGAATCTACCTAAGGAAAATATACCGGGGTAGTATGTCCTCATTTAAATCATGACCTACGTATTAAAATCATGTAGCTCATGGATTTGGAATTAACCTACAAGCAAATAGGAATAACGCAATTATCAGCGCATAAGTAACACAATTCTAGCACTTCGTAGTGGAAGATGATCATTTTCATTGTGAATTTAGGAGCCTAAAATATTTTTATGTGCGTGTTTGTTGTACAGTTATCTTTTGCCAACTTTTCTTCACATCCTGCTTGAAATATTTTCCGTAAGATAATAATACACAAAATAACAAAAAAAATACAAAATACAAAAGTACAAAATAATTTTGAAGCCTCCTGCTCTATTTTGCTTTCTGCCAATCAGTCACACCCTAGAGTTGGAAAGATTTGTTCATAAACAACAAATCAACATTTCATTAATAGATTCAACAAACCAAGTCGGCGACAGCAGCCATGGAAGGGCCTTACTCTACTTACTAACTATAGTGCATGCAGGTGATACTGCACATGCTCATGTAGATGTGTTGCATAATGATATTCACAGATAAATGTTGCAGTATAACTGACACAATGAATGAAAGTACATACATCGTCAAACTCACCCGATGTCACCTCAGGACTTGCCTGTCGATAAGCTCAGCTGATGGACTAATTTCGAAATTCCGAGAAACTGAGTAATTTTAAACAAATTGTTTCAACTAGCAGTCAAATTTTTTCTGATATATTCACTATCACTTACTTACGTCTGAATGTACGGAAAATGACGACAAATACAGTGCATTGTCGAGATGTGGAATTCTTCGCTTCAACTGAGTGCATGGATAAAAAAATAGGGTTGACAGCTTCTACAGTTTTAAATAATATACTGTTAATGCAGCATACTTATCACAATAGTCAATTTGATATTTTGTGATCATTATTTCTGCACAGATGCCTTGCAGGGATCTTAGTTTTCAAATATATATCAGCCATGTGATTAAAATGAAAGAAATGATGAGAACGATTAAAGAAATGATTTGGCGAAATTGCCCGCAGACATAAATCACAATACGAGGCATTCTTTCGCAAAATTCGACCATGAGTGATTTTTGGCCACTAGGGAGTGTCGCAGCATTTCTATGATGTGACAATGCACCTCCAGACAGAACCCACGCTGCAATACTATCTTACAGAATGGGATGGTCCGGAGAATGAGAATGGTTGGAGAACATGACAAAAATATAAAGAAGATAAATATTTTGAACATTCATGAAAGGCTAGAGCAAAAAAATGCTATCTAGCAATGTTTTCATGTCTTTTCTGTGTTGCATCCAAAAAATCAAATTTTCTGACCGGAGTGTCAGTTTATTTAATTTCCACATGATGTTTTTCTTTTAATAACTAAAACAGTTGAATTCGTAATGTCACAGCTGATTTGCATGAATGCTGAAATATTTGACTCGATTGTGGAGCTTGGCACTGCTTAGTGAGTGAATATAAAGCAACAAAATATTTCACAACATCTGGGATATTGGTCTTAGATGCATAAAAATGTGAAGTCCGGGTTGCGGTATTCTATTCATTTCTACAATTGTGCTCTGCAAAGAAGATTGCAGTTAATACTTGTTCTGCCCACTCATAGATTCCTTAGATTGTTCCCAGCCTAGAGTTTATTAATTTCGCGTTCACATTTTCTTGACTGTTGAGATTTCAGAATGTCAAAACTTCATTCTCGGGTACAGCTGCCAATTGTTCGTCACGCACATTCATTACAGTTGCGCCCGATTGCTTGATGCAAAACCTTTGTTGTGATGTTCCGTTCATCTTATGGCGAGATCATTATGAAACTGAACAACAGCGGAAAAATCAAGTGTAATCTTTGCTCCACTGGTGTTTCAAGCACTTTCCAGTGCAGCTCGGTTTCACTTACACATCTGTTGACACGATGGTGGTACACAACTAAGTGACACAATTGTCACTTGTGTTTTCGGTTAAATCTTGTGTAATTTTGCAATAGGCGCATTTATGTCGATCTTGCGTCTAGTTTGCGTTTATCGATTGTGTCAATTTCGCGACAGACACATTAGTGTAAATTTTGGGTCATACTTGCGTCGTTTTTGAGTCAATCTTGCGATTGGTGCATTGGTGCTAGTTTTGCGGCATTTTTGTGAAATGTCTTTAATTTAAGATTTAGTGAAAATAATGTGGAAATGTGCTTCCAGAATGGAATGAACAGAAATAATGTGAAGAATATACTAGCGAAATGTCATAGTTCTAAATGCGTTGAGATTGCGATATTTGATATTTTTTGCGTTAACTCCGCGTCAATTAATGTTATGGGGGTTATTGCTCGTCTACTATATACGCTGTTCAGTGAAATCTTCTCGAGGATGACAAGATTCCTTTGAATAGAATGATCAATACATGTTTACTCATCTCAGTTAAATAATGTTAGTAATTTTATCCACCGTATTTCATTGGAGAGTGATGTGCTTAAACCTTATACTAGACGACACACTGGAGTTCGCCTCTGTGGACTTGGACCATCACAAGTTCATCTGTTAAAATCATTATCTGAGAGAGTGGTAGCCACTTTTCTCCATTTAGTGACAAGATGCTGTGTGCAGTATATCTGCCGCACAGTTGCACCATGAGAGTTATGCATTTTTGTCATAGAGAGGATCTTCATTTGCGCAGTAAACTTCATCAGCATCTCACTAGTCGGAGTATTGTTTGTATAATACTTCTAGTTTTCACATGACAATTATAACCTGGGATCGTAGGTTCGAATCATGCCAGCCGCACATCTTTTGGGTGGCAGTTTGATCTATCGTTATTTCGTTTCGTTCGATTGTTAATAGATGCATTCGTGGATGAATAGACATTTTAATTATAACTTTAGTTTATAATTTGAATTGATTATCTGAATGTTGATAGAAAGAGAAAAAGGGTACCCGGTTCTAGATGCAAGAAGTGGCCCAAACCTTCTCTAAGTGCGGAGACGGAGAGAGGGAGAGAGAGAGAAAATGACAACCTTTCTCGCTGAGATCTGATTTAGTTGTGTCTTCAATGATGAAGGATTGCAGACTCGCTTGTCAGGAGGGCGCCAGAGAGATAAACTAATCATCGTCAATAAGCATCAAATCGATCAGATGGCCACCGGACAAGCGAGCGATAAAGGAGACATCTACAAGAGCAACCGATAACACCTCAAGTGTGGGCCAGATGAAAAAGCATCTGTTCCATCAATCAAAATCTTCACAGATGAAAATGCTTCATTTTGTAAGAAATAGACGGTCTCGATTTTCAAATGTCAAATTTTTTATCTTTACATGGGCCAAATTTATAAGATTTGGCATGATTATCAGAATGACGTTGAAAATAGAAGTCACAAAAATGAGAATCATAGCTATTTTAGCTTCGGGGTAATATCAAAATCTGCCTGGGGTCTCCGGAACCTCCCTCTCTCTCTGCGTGTAAAACTGTGCTCGAGCAATTTTTGCTTCTCGTTCGAAACAAGGTCAGAGATAAATACTTCACATTTATCTAAATTGCGGTGTGATGCGACTTAAGACTTGGTCTCCTAATAGACGAGGATCATTTGTGTCTACTCATTATCATTCCGCACACAAACATTGATGGTTTAACGTCACTTCCCTCATAGTGGGTGCTGACTTTATTCTGGATCGTTGTGATCTTTTAGCTCGGATGTCTTTCCTGCCAACTTCCAATGACACTTTTGGGGTTCGAGCCAGGTTAAGCACTTAACAACTGTGCCACGGGGACCATTCAACAGATAAGAGACGGAAATGTCATGTAATTCGTTCATCAATTATTGCAGATTTAGATCGATACCTATTGCCAGCTTCTTCGTTTACTCAAGATTCAGATGCTGTGACAAAGTGATTGTGTTCCATGATGTGACTACTCACCTGATTCACTCATCTGATTAACAAAGAAATTATTAAAACTTTCTAATTTACGTTCATTTAGTTTATAGAACGAATAAGTTGAATTGTTTACAATTGAGTTGACGTGTAACAGTCTAAATTTTGCAAATGCAAGTAAATTGATATACTGATATTTATACCGTTCGTTATCTTGCTCAGGCCCGTTGGTTCGTTCTTATCGTTCCCCAAAAATGGGAAAAGAACACTTTCGTTCGTTCGCTTGAATGCTATGCTTCTTGACCACACTTATTGCACGAACAGCCGCCTAAAGATTTGACTCTGTGTATGTGAAGGGTGCGTCAGATGTGTTTAAAATATGAACACTACGTAGATTTTGCAAAATTTGCGTGCTTATCGATATTAATATTGAAATTGATATGTAAGATGGTGATAAAAGCAACTTAAATTAAATGAAAAAATATTCATTGCATTTGCAGATGTTAAGCCATCGAACATGTTACTGGATGAATCAGGCACAATTAAACTTTGTGACTTTGGCATCAGTGGGAAGCTGATTGATTCACGGGCTCGAACACGCAGTGCTGGCTGCACTGCCTACATGTCACCAGAACGCATCGAACATACAGTCCCGACCTATGATATCCGAGCAGACGTCTGGTCATTGGGTATTTCCCTAGTGGAACTTGCAACAGGAAAATATCCTTATGTTGGATGTTCATCTGAGTTTGAGGTGCTGACCAAAATCGTGCAAGAACAAGCTCCTCAGTTGCCAAGCAATGGCAATTTCTCTGAACCTTTCAGAGGATTTATAAACAAATGGTAAGTCATGATTATTTATTTACTCTACTACATGTTTTTACTTACCTTTCCTTGTAATGATGAAATAAGAGTTATGCAAACATTTTGGCAATGGCTAAAAAAGGTGATAAAGTTGGCTATGAATATCTTAACTATACCAATTTTTAGTTGAATTGTTGTGGTTGATGAGAGAATCGCAGGTCTGGACAACCTGGTTCGTCCTCTTACCTTCCATACATCTTTTGCATGGCAGTGTGATGCAGCATTTATTCATTTCATTCAGTGCAAATAATTTCTATTCTCAATTTATCATATTCGCTACTGTCTTTATCATATTAAGTATGTTCGGCCAAGTTTTCAAATTTCACAGTAATCGATGAGGTTGCGCAAAACATGAAATAGACATTACTTATTTTAGAAATGTGTGTTCTTTATGAAATCAAACGTATGATGAAGTTTGATAAACATGTATGTTAAACCCATAGAGAAGTATGATATATTTTCCCACTGTACAAACCGCAAATTTCAAATTCTCGTCTAAACGCCGTCAATTATGCTCAATGACCTTAGAAACCGTAAATTTATTTAAACATGCTTGCAACTAGATATATTATAGTTAATAATAAATGCATGGTTTGATAATGGATATAATAAGCCTAAGCAGCATTAAAATGACGCCCTATCTATAAATTGTCTAAACATGATTGGATTGAGCAATTAACGATGGCATTGCTTTCTCTCAGGAAAAGTAACAACGTTACGTAGAACCGCTTTTATGTAATTCCATAAAGATTCGTAATAATTCCATTTCGAAAAAACGTGCGTGGCTTACTTTTCAGATTTCACTAAAAATTGCTACAGCTGTTTATTCTGGGTTTGAAGCGAACAGAACTAGAATAGTATTTTCTAGTTAATTTTCCGTACATTAAGAGTGAGAAACTTTGGAAGGTGACCATGTTGAAAAAAATTACCCATTAATATTTTAATTTGGCCAATTCGTTAGCTTATGAACCCAAAAAGTCTTGAAGGGTATTTTAACTAAGGCTACGATCCTTCATGGGTCTAACCACATAGAATAGGACATGATGTACGCCTATGCCATGTATCGTTAGAGTGCGATCATCCAGTCGGGAGATACAGGTTATCAAAGTTGGCCTAAATTTCCTTCTCATTTATTTCGTTTTATAAATACATTCTTTTTTTAGTGGGCTAATTTGTGCCGGAAGCCATGTTCCAGACCTAATAGTTTTCCTACTAGTTATTGTTACTACTTAAATTAACTATTTACATGTCTTCTATTAACCGCTGTGGAACTAGAGACTGTCAAAATTTCAAAACTTAAAAATAGTGTTGCTAAGTATGGTAATCAGTTCCCAGCGACGTACAACTCCCGTATGAAAGCAATTTCGGCACAAGCACAACATAAACTTGAATATTAAGATGCTCAAAGCGAAAGCGCAGGTGGTAATTCGGTTTCTTTGGAATTAAGGTATTTTTGAAAAATGGATTATGTTCTTGATCTACAGAAAATCAGAATAGACTTTCAAATTTCTTCGGGTCTCTGTGGCGCATTGGTTAAGTGCTTTGCGCAGCGATCTTTCGGTCCAGAGGTCGAGCCCCGAAGGTGTCATGGGAAGGCGTCAGGAAGGGCATCCGGACTGAAGGATCACAACGCTCCTGATTAAAGTCTGACTGTGTCAGCACTACCAATCCCCCAATAAGGGGAAGCAGTGACGTTAAACCATCATTTTTTCATCCAAACCTAGTGAGACTTGTCTGTGTATGAAGGCAGTCCCACTCACAATTTTCTGGTATGACCGTGAAGGGTTTTAATTTCTGTTTAAGTACCAGTAGCAAAGTTATAGCGAATGATGTAGGCTTAATTTACGGTTTTTTAGGTTTTCAAAAAAAATCTCCTGAAATCTCTACGAGTAGGACCTAACAAAATGAGTGCTCTCTCATTTTGGTTGGTCTCACTTGTACATATTTCTGGAGATCTTTTAGAAAATCTAAAAACCGTAAATATTGTCTAGAGAAAATCTGATAAAATTAAAACCCTGGGAGCCTGAAAAACCACTAAAACGTGCGATTTTTTAGGACTCAAACATGCCCATAATCGGGCTGTGCGAGATTTCCTGTTCACCTTTAGCACTTCCTTAACCTGTGCCTTATTTCTTTGCAGCTTGACCAAAGATTACTCTCGCCGTCCCAAGTACTTGGAGCTTCTACGTTCCGACTTCGTTAAGTGGCACGAACATTCACGTGTGGATGTGGGCGCGTGGTTTGCAGACGTTCGGTCTCGTTTCACACTTCTACCGCGTCCAATCATCAATCCACCACCGAAACGTCTGCATCATCCGCGAGCCGCATCCATTCCCTCTCTGCCGCCCGCGGCTGTTCCTCCCCCTTGCGCCTCCGATTGCGGTTCCGACACATCCGACGGTGCTGCTACCAGTCAGTCTTCGCCCTCGTGTATGTCCTTCAATAGTTCGGCCTCGCGAAGCAGTTCAGAGACCGTTTTCTCGCCGCTTCATCATCGACCTCCTCCACCGTCCTCTCTCCCCAACTCCGTTCCCTGTGAACCGCATCCACGTTCCGCCCCTGCCTTCAAACTTGACTCAAACTTTGCAGCTCGTAGTCGTATGCGAAAGCCTAGCCCAGGACCTAGTCCAGGGCGACCTTATAGCGCCGGCAGTGCGCCTCCCAATTTCCTGAATCTTCAGTCACGTCAGATGGGCCGCTTGAGCGAAAGTAACACTGGGAACGAGCCCACAGCCCAAGAGATTGCGCTGGCGCGAGCCAATTGGGTGCCCTTCGACGGATGAAGCTGAGTTGAAGCTTCAACAATTATGTGGGCAGCATTTATGGACGATCTGAGTTACAGTCAGTCCCCATCGACAGTAAGATCGGCTTGCTGCATTCGATCGCATTGGGAGTCAGAATTATGTGAAGTATGATTTTGCTGTCCTTCAAAATCCTCGTACTGGGTCACTTCATCCCATTAGAAAACCGAGATACATGATTTCAGAGATATGTTCGAGCTTAAGCGTTTACGGGAATCTACTGGTTCAGAATAAGAAGACTCACAAGTATTTCATAGCCAGCTTTTCAAATAAATTTCATTTTGTGTAAAATGAGTTTAAGAGACGGTCGAGATAGTACGATCATGTCGATGGGAGCTACGACTAGATGACTCAGGGTTAGAACTGCAACAACAGGAGTTGCTGACGATCTGAGAGTGCAGGCGACTTACATGGTTGTCTAAGGACGAAGCGATAACTTAGCGTGTTATCCTAACAAAGGAGATGTTGTTGGTGTGATAAAAGGTTCATTTCAGAAAATATAATGCATCTCAAACGACTTTGCTCAACCAATATCAATTTAAGTTATGTGCACCGTTCCCTTGCCATATTAACTTTCAGCATGGCGACGTTATCGTTTTCTTTTGCTTTTTATGCTGATCTTAGTAGATGCAAACTATGTAACTTGAACATGGAGTTCTTTAGACTGTGCGATATTTTGTATCAGCACCATGGTAGAGAAAAAATACTCCGTATTCTTACATCAGCCAAAGAACAATAAAATGATCAGTGCTAGGTCAAACGTTTTCTGAATTCTTCTTCCGTTGAAGTGTGAAATAAAATTTCGGGAAACTATCGATCTTCTTACAGATTATATTTTCGGTTAATGTAAAATGTGGATTATTTATTAATTTCCCTACGAATTGTAGCAACAACTTGTTTGTCATTTTTCAAAGTGCGTTATGTTTTGCTCCGAGATCATTGACAAACTGATAAGTATTTGTGTTTTCTCTCATGCCCAGACGGTGCAGAACCATTTTCAGAGAAGCACGTTTTTGAAATTCTTCTGACTTCATCGTTGCTGAAAGTATATATCATCCAATGAAGGGCCTGAAATGGTGATGTTGTTTTCTAGTTACTTACGTCTTGTGAGATCCAAGCTCACAGCGCTGTGATTCGTTATCAGATGTAAACAGACCATTTATACGTTGTGGAAAATGTGTTTCGCTTCTCAGATTCGTGTGTGAAACTCAATTGAGTTGAATTAAACTGTGATTATAAGAATTATGTGCTACTGGATGTTTTTCCTTCAAAACCAATCGTCGAGATCAGCTAACTTAAATCTGCCTTGTGTTAAGTTATTTTTCGATAAGTTACTTAACTAAAATACACAAAAATGAGCAGGATGATCTTAGTTGTTTTCTCGTCTGCAATAGACAATTTGAACATGTATAAAAAATGCAAAAATATCGTCGGACGACCAGTTGCAGAAATAGCAAACAAATTGTGGGACGATAAAAAGTGGCCTCAATTTCTTCATGTGGGCCGGAAAACTTTTTGCTTCAGAGTAGCGTTGAATTACTGGAGAAAAAAGTGGGCAGAATGGGGATAAAAGTGTGAAAAGACGGCGAAAGTGAAAGTGTGAGGCGGAGAGTTTTGAAAATGTGCTGTCAAATCGGTTTCATAATAGACAATCTAGTGCGTGAAGTCGCCAGGCATTTTTAATGGAAAAATGACACTATTGTCTGGCTATTAATCTAAACCTATTTTGCATGTTTGCGCAATTGCTCCGAATAATTTACTCCAAAATTTGATATACTCATTTGTTGTGTTATCGTGACAAAAATCTGGGATACCTGCAGATCCACTGACCTACATTCAGGCATTAAAGTATGGAATTATGATGAAACGCAAAATAAGTAGATACAGGAAAACCACGTTCAGTGCATCGATAGGCCTAGGTAGCGAAAATTGGAGAAGCAATCAATCAGCTCAGTTAGTTCATCTGTCCAGTTCTGTGAAAAAGCTGAAATGTCCGTTCGCTCCGTTCACTCTTTTACCAGAGAGCGACTGAAAATCGCGTTCACTCACTCATTGAATGCACGGAGCATTGCGTTGAATACACCTTTTCCAATCCATGAGAAATAATTGTTAATAGTAAAATATTTCCGGACAAGTGCGATATTCACTTTTGACTTGAGATAATTGATAAATGTCATGAAATCCTCTGATTCTGCATTCTTCTCTCTCAGTTCAAGAGTAAAATTTTCAATTCAGAAAGTATTTTCTCAAGTTGTCAAGTAACATTCTGAGTGGTCTCCATGGCACAGAGGTCTAGATGATTCAAAAGTCAGAGGGAGATGTCAGTTTGGCGTAGCCAGCGGCGAAAGTCAGTATCGACGGTTGCAAGGTCGCCACACACCGATGGATGGGCACTGGAGCACGTGATCGCTGGACTGGATAGCGCCGCATCTACAAGTGTCGTGGGCGGACAATCCAATGCATAAGGCTGCGAACCTCCCATATCCAGACCGCAGTCGATTTAGCAGCACCCACTGGCCCCTCGGAAGGTCGCAACCGGGACTTTGCGACTGAAGCGCGCAGTCAGTGGTCCATCTCTCTCTCTCCACGCAGTCGCGGCCCAGGAACCGGGGTAGGTCTGCGATAACGGTACACCGCAAAGTCTTCTCGACAGTGGGTTACGCGACCTAATGCCTTAGCCGAGGACGGCTGTCGGCAATCAACTTCCCGTGCAGCAGGTAGTCGGTCACAGCGTAACCCGTTGGTATAGTCGAATTGTTAGTGATGCAAATGGAAAATTTTCCAATTTTTTCAACATTTTCTGGAAAATTTTCCATTGGAAAATTTTGAAATTTATTTTTCGGTGATTGACGCTTTTTCCTTTTTTTGGAGACTTATTATAGTCGTTTGAAAGGACTATGTAATATTCAAAGTCCGAAAACTTCTCTATCATCCCTGTATGTTAACTTTTGGTACCCTGCTCCTTTTCCATGTCTATGTCAGATCTTTCCAAATGAATTTCAGACATAAGATGGATTTCAGATTTCTCTAGCTGAATTTCAGATATCTGTCACAAGCTCAACTTGGAAAAGATCTTTAATTCAACTGGAGATCTCCAATTCATCTGGATCATACCTGAAATTCATTTGGGCAGATCTGAAATCGATTAGGAAATATACCTGAACCATCGGAACTAGAAATGGAGGATGTGTATCCTCAACGAAGATATCAGACAATGCGCCAGAAGTTTGAAACTATCATAGATATTCTTTTACTCACCACAGATATCTATAGTTTTCAAATATCTCACGAGTTTACAGTTTTATATCCAATATGGTCGCTCATGAATGCTGAGTGGACTGTGTGCTTATACTTCACATGTTCATCAACACATGGAGAATTTGCATCACTATGATCAGCGCTGCATAATAAAGCTTCGCTTTCAAGCTAACAATGAGCAAACTCCAAAATGAAGTACATTCCCTGTGGGAACGAATCTTGCGAAAAACTGGCGAATGTCAGCTGCAGAATATCATGCTAAAGTTCAGTCATATTTGCGGGATATTCGCTGGCGAAGTGCGCCGG
Source organism: Prostheceraeus crozeri (assembly GCA_907163375.1). Taxonomy (NCBI): domain Eukaryota; kingdom Metazoa; phylum Platyhelminthes; order Polycladida; family Euryleptidae; genus Prostheceraeus; species Prostheceraeus crozeri. The sequence goes on along the minus strand of CAJQUW010003657.1, from coordinate 54,886 downwards.
CGACAATTCGCGCTCTATATGTCACCTTTTACTTTTGACATTCTCTTTTATTTTCTTTAGTAATCCGCCTCTACAGCCGAGGCTCTATTCTCTCCCTAACCTCCTCACTATCCCCCACATATGGCTAATCTAACTAAGAAATAAGTGCAGACTATCATTCTTTGATAATGATAAGAATATAGAGAATCCGCATATATCAATTTTCATAACATCTCTTTGACATTCAATAATTTACAACAATGACAAATATTTGAATAATATCATAGTATTTACTGCGACATTTATGGAAGATACATACTTATTTTAGTTTAAGCCTTCGTGAATTAAAAAAGATCCCTTTTTATCAGATCATCAGACTGAGAATACAATACATTTTCATGTGAAGGTAATATACGAACATTACTACTTACCACTAATTAGTTGCTACAATATCCATGATTTCGCCGGTTGGCGAAAAATCAGCTCGCATTAGTAAACAAATATCTACCAACTAATTATAGCAACTTTTTCGCCACCTGTCGTTTTTTAATTTCACACATGTTTTTGGATAAATGATGACCATTTCCACATGCGGAGATAGTTTTTACACGAAAATGAACCTTTAAAAAAATTATCCACAAAATCGCTACCTCGCCAGATAATCTGTTGATATTAGCAAGATGCGTTCCCACAGGGTTATTTTTGCTCCAGATCTTTCACATTGCATGAAGTTATACCCCTATTGTAAAGCACGATTCAAGTTATACCAAACGGTGTCTGTGTGATAATTAATGCTAACAATTTAGTACAAACAAGGTGGCAAATTAAAGGAATGTTCAAAAATCAAGCGGACGGAAATCGTATTGCTACGATCGCTTTAATCGAAATAATGATGAAATGAAGAGTTTTAGACCCAATTTATTGGTACGCAGCTGCCTCGGCAGCGGAAGCGCTCAAATTATAGGGCCTATCAAAACTTTCAAAATTTTCCATAATTTTCCAATATTTTCCACCAAAAATTTTGATTCAAAAATTTCCGGAAAATTTTCATCACTACGAATCGTCAACTTCTCACGGCGGCTGTCGGGTGGTTCGGTGGCGCTCAGGATGGGTAGGATGTCGATTGGTGTAGAGCGGATGCAGTTGAAGCGCATGCTGTCGTGCAGTGCGGTGTCGATCTTCTTCTTGTGGGTACTCGAGCATCCAGATCGGTGAGCAGTAGGCTACTCGGCGCAGGAGTAGCACAGAGCGAGGGCAGAGGTGTAGAGTACATCGAAGTCGGCGCCCCAACGGTTACCATAAGCAGCAAGACGTCGGATGAGTGAGGTATGGGAGTTTACCTTCGCTGCGATTTCCTTCAAGTGTGGTCCATAGGTAAGCGACCTGCCCAATGCAGCGCTGAGATATTTCGGGAACCTTGTGAAGGCGATTGTTTCGCCCCTGACGCCGATTTTGAGCTCCAGATTGGCAATGCGGCTCTTGAAGTGGGAAACACAACAGACAGTTTTAGAGACGTTGAACTTCAGTCTCCATCAGTAGAAGAAGGTTGCGAGCAGGTCAAGGTCGTGACTGAGAGTTTGCTCGACTGTCTTCGGTCGGTGTAGCAGAGCAATATGTCGTCCGCATAGACGTACTTCTTGCTGGTCGTGGTGCACTAGTGGACAAAATTGCGGAAACATTGTAATTAATTGCGCAATTCTCATATATTTTTGACAATTAATTACAATGAAATTATTGCAATTTTCTTGGTTTTTTTTGCTATATTAATTGCAATTCCACGAACAATTTATTGCAATTATTGTATATTTCTCCCACAATTTATTGCGACTTAAGCGTACTCTATAGAGATTGAATTCTCATCCTTACAACCATGGGCGTCAATCCCGGGGGGGATACGGGGGATATATCCCCCCCAATAATGACAGCTTGGGGATGAGTAATGCATTTATTCCCACCCCCCCCCAAAAAAAATCTCTGACATTCACAAAATGAATATTGTAAAAAGTTGCATTTGTTCCTTGGCCACATATTAAAATTTTTCATAATTTACGTCAATCTCTGAAAAGTTTCTGCTAATGTTGACTGTTGAATAAATTTCCTCTTTCATTCATCCTTCATGTGCAGACGTTGCGACAGGGGTATATGATGCGGATGATTATGTCACTGACAGGCAAGTGAAATTAGTTAATCATCGCCAATTTCCTGCGTCGGAATTTAGTGTATCTTTGTTAATATTTCATGAAAATGAGCGATGGGTTTCGTATGCACATGTGGTTTTGCTTTTATCGTCGATGAGGAAATGTTCAGCATCTTTGTTTATGACGATAAGGAAGCGACTCAGCGAGAAATGTTGCGGACTTCATGCTGAGATAATGCATTTGGAAATTTTCGAATACAATGTCCAGCGGCTGTTTAATCCACTAGCTGAAAAATGAGGTGAGTCTGATCCGTGCGTACATGTTTATAATTACATTTCCCAATCAACATGCCCAAAATCAGTTTCTTACATTTCATTTGTTCGTCGATGTATAGCCTGACTTATAAGCCATCTGCATGTAGCTAACGATTCAATTTATCACATTGACTTGTCACAGTTTGAACGACCATAGCTGTTATCAGTTATCTCTTAATTGAAGAGTAAGTATACGTATATGTATGACTTCTCAATGAAATGAAATGATGAAATCTCAATCAAGGTCGGTGATGCATGTACGGTATGGAGTAACCTCCACAGCGGCACCAGAGCCCTGTCGCTGCTTTTACACGATTGCTACAAAGTATACATCCAAAATAACAATGCATTACTTGTCAAACAGGCGCATGATGATTTTCGAAATTTAACACGAGAAGCAATTTGTGAAGAGGCTACATTTGTTGTTAGCTTAATCATTTTCTAATGTTAGATATGATTGAGAACTAAGTCAGGAAATACCAGAATTCGGATAAATTATGTATTTCTTTTATCAGACATGATCTCGAGACGACCTTGATGAAGTTTATCTTCAATCCCGCAATTTTCGTTATGCGCCGGTTTAACATGCTTCATTGTTACAATATGATAATATAAAATGATGTGTCAATTCTTTCTAACTAATGCAATTTTTGACGTTTTTTGATTGTCATTGATGTTAAGCATGATAATTTGAAAAATAAGCTCAAAAGATAAATGAATTTTTGCCTTTACAAGATTTGCATTTTTCTTTTGTTAAGAGTGTACATGGAAATATAGTGCGTATATTCTATGTATATCCTATATATATCTAAGTCTTCAACCTGCCTCACTTTAAGTCTTCAACCTGCCTCACAAGTCTTCAACCTGCCTCACTCCATAAATAATAAGTCTTCATCCTGCCTCACTATCCCTTCATCCTGCCTCATAAGTCTTCAACCTGCCTCACGAGTTATAGATATATCTAAATCTTCATCCTGCCTCAAATATTAAACCGTCATCCTGCCTCACATAATAAGTCTTCATCCTGCCTCACATAATAAGTCTTCATCCTGCCTCATTAGGTTGATTGATTGATCTCATCAGCCTTACATTTATGATTTTATGTTGACTTCTGAATAAGATCTTCAGATAGTTTTGTAATACCTTCAAGGTTCATTTGGTAGCTCATTGGGCTTCTGCATTTGTGAAAACACTCATTATCTAGATGGAGGCAAGTTCGGGTGGACAACAATAATTAAGCCTCATTTGGTTTTCGACAATTCATTTACTGGTGATCCGTTACGAGCTACATAATGTATTTTTATGATTGTTGATTCCTGAGGCACGAGATAACGTTTTTTAGATGTACGTGGAATATACAATGTATGGTTGATGACTGCGTGATAAATAGGCCTACATTTATTTTGCATTTATAATTTTGGAAAATGCGATTTTCATATAAGCTGAAGAACACAGCAATACATTATTATTAGAAGTGCCGATTTTACCTCAAGCAAGCGCAATTTGAAATCCAGTGGATATACCAAGTACCCATCAAGATTCAAAATCTGCTGAATTTGAGGCGATGAACATTATTAAACCGTACCTAAAACGAAGAAACTAGCTTTTAAACTCACTTTTCCGCAATTCTCTGTTCCACATTCAGAGATTTTCTTAACTCAATATGATTCTCCATATTCTTTTCGACAGAGGAATCTTGAAAATAAAGTACTGGTAACTAACTTTTGATAATGAGATTGAAATGTAGAAAGATCAAACCATATATTGTATTTATTTTAAAAGTCATCCGATCATATCATGAAGTATCCTTTATTTCTAAATCTCCTTTATTCATTTCCTCAAAATATCCTCCCATCGATCATACATTTAATGCAGTAAAGTGTAACACAAGAACACCATTTGTGTATCTAATATGAGGAATGGCTCATTAAATTGAAACAACTTTCTAAATTTTTAGTTACTGGATTATTCTAAAGTTATGGTAAATAGGAAAGCCAAGTAGCTGATCGGCAGCATTCATACCCTGAAAATGACTACGTTCAGTAGTTGAAATTAATTGGTTGATTAGTAATGTATAATTACTTGGCTTTCCTGTTTCGATAAATTTAGAATGTCTGACCAAGCATGGATCTTCTCTCATTTACGGATTATTACCGTATATACCCGCCTATAAGTCGAATTTTTTTATGCCCAAAATTCATTCCAAAAGTAGGGGTTTCGACTTACAGACGGGTCCGATTAAAATCATAACATTTTTCTTCTGTTATCGCAGTTCTGAGTTATCGGTGCGCGCGCAATACTCAATCCATAGCTCTTCATATTCATCGGTTGCTCCAGACGACACGCCAGATCTTCATTCGTCATTGAACCGCAGTTACTGAGTTACCGGTGCCTAGATTATAATTAAAATTATTTCTGACGAACTTGACGTTACAAAAATCTTCATCTTTTCATCTCGTCTTATAGGCGGGTCTATGGAAACATGCCAATATTTGGGCAGTAAATTCGGGGGTCGACTTATAGGAGATGAAATTATATTGTATATTATATTATATTATATTATCTACGATGAAATTATAAATGTGAATATAGTTTTAAACATGATTCATGCCATAGCCTAGTCATGATTACCCTAAATCAGGTTCTCAATCACTTATTGAGAGTAAAACTAATCCAGGTACAACTCTATCTATTACATTTTCCAATAGGGTTATATCACATACTCCACAACCTTCCCCGAAATACTTATCTAAGTGCCACACTATCGACTTCCGTTAAGCGGTATAAGAACTCTTTTTTCTCATGTTTTCTAATATTATCTCAATACCAAAAGTTGGCCATGTTGTTTAGAGCGTTCTCTTTACAACGCCTCTTAGGCCTGCACCGTTCTTCTTGTTCTTCATGCTGGTCTTCTTGTTCTTCATGCTGGTCTTCTCGTTCTTCATGCTGGTCTTCTTGTTCTTCTTGTTCTAGGTCAGAATCCTCATCTGAGGGTTCTACCTCATATTCGAAGGCAGTTGGCTGTGGGGGAACGTCAGCGTCATCAGCGTCACTACAGATAAAATTGAAAATTTCTGAAAACAGTAGTATAAGGATTGAAGTAAATAATTACACTCTATTCATTACTTAATCAACTGAATACAATATTTTTAAGACACATTCATATAAGTCCCATTTACTTAACAAATGATCAAATATATATAGAAAATATATATTTTCTAGTTTTTTGGAATCGATTATGGGGAGGCTTGGGTACCTTTTCCAAGTGGAATTGGAGTTGGACAATTTTTCTTCCAAAAAAGTAGTTTCGAGACCGACTTACTGTGATTCAGTAACTTCAAATGTCAAACGAAATATTGTTTAGTTAGTTTAGTTACTATCTTATCTGTTCGGCAAAGACTTCCCTGGAGAATCTTGCCATGGCAGTTTTCACAACTTCGATCGATTTGCCCATCTCTTCGGCGTTCACGTCATTGAAAAGCATGGGCATGCCGCTGCCTGCAATTTCTCATTAATCCACTCTATACACCTACCTGAAATAAGAAGTTACGATAAGTAAGATGGAAGTTATTGATTTCCTTATAGGGTCGCTTAAGAGTTTCGTAATGGGTTTCGTAAGCAAATTAATGAATTATGTTGGTCCGGTAATTGCATGACTGACGTGGGTGACCGAAGAGTCTGAGAGGAGAATTTTTCAACAAATTACAGTACAGAAAAAAAGAAGTTAACAAAGAGTCAAAGTTACTTTTACAATAAACATTAGTACAATTACTGCCGCAAAACCCATCATTATTTTTAAGACCAACTGTATTCCTATTACTTCTCCTAAAGATTGTCTGCCAGATGCCGCCACGTCTTCTGTTAGTTATTCTTCTCGTTGTGGTTGTGGATCAACCTATATTGGACGGACGTCGCGACCCCTGACAGTTCGAGCACGGGAGCACATACCCAGGTGGTTCTTAAATGGTCATTTAGGAATTTCTCGCTCTGCAATTACTGAACATGTGCTCAGTTGCTGTAGTGTTCTGAATGACCCTATCAGCAAGTTTGAGATTGTATGCCAAACTTACAATGAACGCATTTTACGTATCCTCGAGGTATTGTTTATTAGACGTGATAATCCCAACTTGTGCAAGCAAAAGGACCATGTGATTAATCTTCGCTTGCCATGGTAATCGGGTGACTCACAGTCGGCCGCTGCTATCGCGTGTTGACCTGTATCCATTGATATAGGAGGGTAAAGGAGATCGCGGACTTCCCTAAATTTGTGTCTCCACCTCTGAACGCAGCTGTCGGGCAAGAAGCTCTTGGCGAGCGACGGACAGGTGTATTTTCGCCTCAAACTAAATGAAGTTAAATCCACTTTATCAGATAATTACAGTTCAATACTCATCAAACTCATCTCTAGTATTAAAGATAAACGACTGATATACATCAACACGATAGTAAGTTGATTAAATAACCTGGTATTATCACGGAAAAAGACCACAATCATAGTATCTCCCAAGACATAAATCAAATTGCAAAAACTTCATTTGTGATAATGGTAAGCATAAAATTAGTGAAATGAAAGCATTCTACTTACATTACTCATTGCGGAAAAGAATGAGTTTATTGAGTCTCTTTCGTTGAGAAGGACGGTCTTTCAGCACAGATCGGCGATTGAAATACTTTGCAACTGCGTGAAGTCTTACTTTGACATAGGTATTGACGATGAGTCGAACGAGTTTTATAATATGATTTTCTTCCTCCACTGAGGCATCTAATTCATGTCCATTGAGTTCAGGAAACAAATCATAAACCCGGCTTCCAAAAAATTGAAGGACTCGTGACTCAGTGCGGAGGTCTATGAATCGATGAGTTGGCAATTTCCAGTCAGAGGCATTTTTGGGTATGTAGTGGCGAAGAACTTTTTCTGTTGTTTCAATTAACTTATTGACACCATCTGATGGGATAATCAGGCCGCCACGATCTTTTCTAAATATGAGACGAGAGCAGTTGCCATAGTCTAGCAGGGAATTTACATATTGAGGACAAGGGAGTTTCTGCCGAATGTTTCTCACAATGTAGCCAGCGATGTATTTTAAGACATCATGCTTCCAGACTACGCTCAGCACTTCTCTATTTACTGTTAGCAAGAGATCGGAGATCTCGTCGACATCCATCCAGTCTTCAATTGTGTAAGTCTGCTCGGGAGCACTGCGGGCAGAGATGCGAAAATCGAGACTCACATCCGATCGATGACCTTCGAAATCCATGCAGTTTGCAGAGCCCGAGCTTTTGATTTCGTTGATCTCATTTTGAGAGGTATCAGCGGCAGGTTATCTTCAAACAATCATTAGATTAGTAGTTTTTCATGATTCATCACACTTTTATAAAGAATGAAGTGAATATCTGTCATGCCGATTGCTGTATTGCACTTCTTTTGAGGTGCATCTGCTGATTAGGTGTCTTGAAATAATTTATCTATTGATGCTATAAGATAATTTCTCAATACTTCTCGAAGAACATCGCGTGAAGATTTCTTTAATCTACATATCAATTCCTTTCACCACTTCACCCGAGATGCACCGATTGTTTATCTTGATCTCATTAGCGTTATTTGAAGATTCACCACTTAAAAATACATGTTCTAAATGTCCATTTCTCGTCCGCCCTGCACTTAACTCATCACTCAAATGATAAAAGAAGATTCTAATTATCAATTTGACTTTGATGAGATACGATCCCTTCAAGTTCTTCTTACGTAATACTACATCTAATGTTGGAAATGGAATCAATGTTACGCATTGAACTGTGCGGGCAGGAGTGACTGAAACTGCTTCTTGCCCGACAGCAGAGGGGAATTCCCAACAAAACTGGAGACACTTGGTTCCTATTGATAAAGCCAGGGAAAAAGGGAAGTCCGCCATCTCTTTCCCACCTATTTTTATATCAATGCCTGTATCTCAACTTTCTCCTTCCTATAAAATGTCTATCTTTCAATGTAAGTTCACATGCTGGGACAAGCATGTGTGACTGCTGGACTTTGACAAGACCAGTCGAAACATGTCAGGTTACATCATTACGTCAAAATCTTTCCAACCTTAATATGTTAATCAGATATAAGTAAAAAATATGATACAGGGATATTCCTCATACTAACTGCTCAAATTTGACAGTATGTTATCAAAATTATCGTCTAAAACGTTATCACATGGAAAACCAGTAAACAACAGCTGATAAATTTGCGAATTCATCTTTCCGCCTCTGCACTATAGAGACGTTGTCTTTTGATCAATTTAAACACAACATTTTTGGAAAATATAATATTGAAGAAGTTATCCTTCAGTTTCCTTATTTTTATTAGTTGATGAGGTATAAAAAGTGCTATTATTCATATCAAAATATAAGTACAACGTCAAATTTGTATGATGTGGTGTGTAGTTGTAGGAACATTCTATCTGAAGAGTGTAATGCATTTCCCAACGTTAGCAACTTGTATTACTAATCACGTTACATTTCTAAATCTGGCCTGAAAGGCATGAGTACTTGGACACAGAAATACTAGTATATATGATACATATGTTTCTCTGAAACGGCAAAAGAATATAGCTATGACGAAACATTTGTCTAATAGAATATATTTTGCTTATAGTTTGTTATGGTAATTATTAGTAACGCATATTGGTGTTCTTCTCTCAGTTATAAACATCCAATGACAATATCTAAGAAAATTAAGCTTGTTTCTGTACAAGTTTGACTATGTAAGGATGCTGCTGTGCTTTGGACTTGCTGAACATCGAATGATTCCTATTTTCACACTTTTTAACTTTTAAAACTATGTAATTGACCACTAAAAACGTATATTTCCAAGCAACTTTCGGCGTTCCAAAGGTGTTGATGTTATCTGCCAACATCATTATAATGTTATGAATGTTTATAAGTAACTCAGCGATCATACAAGTCCACCAGGAGGCAAAGAACTGGAAAATCAACGGTTTCAAAACTACATATATTGTCTAAATAGGCTACTTCCCGCATGAACTGAATAAAACAGATATCAGATTTCGCATTTTTGACCCAAATATAACATAAATATGTCAAAAAAGTTGCTTTGTCGATCATCATCCGAAATATTTTTATGAATTACCAACTAGTCTAGACATGTGCATCAGATACATACACTAATATACCGATCTTCTGATCGAATTTTGCATACGGATATATATATTATAATATCATTTTTTCTTCAATCAGTGATTGAGACTAAGGTTAAATATGTCAATAAAATCTTTTACCACAGTGAAAATCTATGATCTAGCCCCATTCTGTGGGCCCAACCCTGGCCATAAATGACCGAACTTGAAGAAAATCGCTTTTTTGGCTGTTGGGTCCAATTGAGCAGCCGGTAAGGCACCAAATGAGTTTATTTTTAGGCGGAGTTGATGCCAAAGGTCTATATTTGCATACTGTGTCACAAAAAGCTAGAGTTGAAATGATAAAAACGGGTCAATTTGCGATTTCGTGGAACCTGTTGGTGTCGGTGAGGCAGGTTGAAGACTTAGGTATATGTTCTACGTATATCGTATATATCCTTGATGAAAGCACAGTCAGTTACAAGGAATGTGTCTAGATATTTGTCAGTTTACGAGTTTATTCTAAACTGATAAAGTTAATCAACTGATAATGAATGTCATGATGATATAACCAACCGAATGTGAAATTCATGACAATAGTCAATTAGTGTATATATATATATATATATATCTATATATATATATAGATAGATAGATATAAATAAAGATTGATGAAAACCAGAAAAAAGCTGGTTTTATATATATATAAATATAATAGCTTATATATATATTATAATTATATAAGCTTATTACTTGTATAAAAAATATATATATATTATTATATATATATTTATATAATTTTAGATAATAATAAATATTAATATAATAATAATAATAGTAATAAAAATACAGATATTTTTTGTATATATATATATATATACATTGAACCCCACTAAATATATCAAAAAATTTGCCTCCACGTTTATCACGTCAATGATGGCTCATCCCCCCCAATCATAAATATAAATTGACGCCACTGCTTACAACAAAATGCAATGTACGCAAAACCATCCTCGCATCTCTGTGTATGTTAGAGCAAACAATGTGAACTTTTATGACATGTAATTTGAAATTCTGTATACACTTGATACAATATCATTACGGCATAGAGTATTTTTACGGCGACAAAACAGGAAAGTTTCACACAGATCTAGGATATGTAGGTCACTCGTCGTGTAGCTTGCTCATTTTGTCTCAAGCTTCCGATCATTAAGTAATCAACAGCACAGACTACTAAAGTCTGATGCCATATTTATCATCATTTGCAAACGAAACGCTGCAAATAAATATTTCTCGGCTTCTTTAGCTGACATACAAAGACACTGCGAATAAAGCGATCTTTTCATTTCCTAGATCTGTGTTTTAATTATAATCCGATATTACTGTGCAAGGCATTACCAATGTCATACAGTCACCCAGATTACTATCAAAACCTTTCAAAGTTACACAAGGCACCAGCAAAGATGATACAGGTATTTCACAAAATTCCTCCGTATGTTTTACAACAAAAATAAAGACATTTGTAACCAAAAGATCAATAAGATGTCGAGGTATACCATGTAATGCATAATTCGAGAAATCAAGCATAAGTACAGTGCAACATTGTAGCACAGTTGCCCTGGCAACAATACGACCATCAACATGTTTAATAAATTCTATGACATCAATTAATTGATTTTCACTATTTACTGTAGCTGTATAAATAGAAGTGTATCGATCACTTTTGCTATATGATCTCGAACAAAATTTTAATTTACCTTTACGAATACAACCCTTGTTAAGAAAATGATATTCATCACTATTCCTATCCGGTACAATGTCTAGAAGCTTCAAAAGTTCAGACTTATTTTCATAAGAAGCAACATCCAAATAACAACTGCTATGTTTTAACAAAGAATATTTGTCACATATTTGTTTGAAGTAATCTGTGGTTCCTTGGGTATACAATTTTAGCGCTTTCATCTGGGCTTCGAAAGAAAACATAGAGCAAAATGGCAACGCTCCAAAACGTTCAACTTGATCACCGAGATGTAACAGGTGGTGCATAGTTACAGTACACATGAAGATATCATACAGAGTATTCAAAGCAGAGTGAAAGTAAACGAAAAGTTCTTTGATGCTATGTGATAACGATCTCGCAGACCTCATATAACACATTCTACAACCATACAAAAATGTCAAAAAATGAAATACATATTTCTGGTCATTTATATGTTTATAGAACAAGGACAATACTATCGTTGGTACACTATAGAAAAATAAGAAGTACATGTAATCACGAGCTTCCCAAAATGAACGATCATTTAACGAAACTGGTCTTGCCATAAAAACGGGAATTTTTACTGTTTCTAATACCTTGTCATAGTTGACAGTATGTCTTCCAATGAAATAAATTTCTCTATAAAATGATGAGTCTAAAAGCTTTTTCAGTAACAATTTAAAAGTTTTCAAATACGAGGTGCAGTGGATCAAGTAAAACATGTGACGGTATACTAAGATAATTTGACAAACAAAACTTTCCTTTAATACCAAATAAGGTTTATCACATGAGCCAGTTCACTGTATTCCCTATATTGATCATCACTAATAGGTTCGTAAACGTCTCCGTACCTTCGAGTGTGACCCCTGTCAGCTCTTACCACTCTGCCCGATGCACCAAGCATCCAAATTTACCATTGAATTGTTGATGATTCAAGATACTCGCGGCGGCCGGTAGATCAAACACAGCAGTATGCAACTTCGGTAGAACTCTGATATATGAGCATCCCAGATTCAAGTCCATTGGGCTACCAATACCAGACGTTTTCAAATAATCTGTTAAAAAGTGACACCAATCAGGTTTAACCCTACTTTCCCAAAGTCCAAGGATGATAACATTTTCTCGTTTGGTTCGTAGATGTAACGGCAAATCCAAAAGCATACAATGGACAGGCCAGACTGTTGATTTCTTATACCTATACAATTGTCCACCATCAGTAGAGAGATGTAGATGCAGGACAATAATATCTGTATCACCAATACCGCATCCTCCAAGAATATCACTGTTGTCATGTTCCAAATCACGTCGATAGTTTCTGATTGTATCCAAATAGCGACACAGTAATAATTCTAATTGCCAAGTTATATCAAAAGTTACACATTTTTCATCAAATGTGAAATTGTATGAGGGAGTTTGGTCTAAACACGAATGCTTTCTGATATGCTTTTTAACTACTCTCCATGACAATTTCTTTTTGATGTTACCCGAAACCTGGAAGATAAAACAAATTGTGTAGAAACATGGAAGGGGTATCAAACGTATACACATATAATAAATCGCTAATTCTACGAAAGATAGATCATCGGCTGTCAAATGCCAGTAACAGAAATATCAGGTAACTTTAGAATACTCGAGCCCATATCCGTCATTCTTTAGGAGGATTTCTGGATAAAAACTCTTTGCACAGTCTTTCCTCTTGGGTTAAAAGATAGGCTTCGAGGTTTTGGATGTACTTCCAAAGGTACCTTACATAAACAGTATTATTTCTCTTTTTCCTGTTCTAAGAAAACCAAGAAGTCACTTGATTTAATCTTCAGCAATTCCAAGAACTTTATTTGCAATTATAATAATGTATTGCATGCAAACACAATTCAAAAAAATATTAAGAATGCAACGTAAGTACTTCACAATAGATTCAGTATTATACCCGCGACTGCCGATCAATATCATTTGCCACAAAATATCCAGGATTACAAAACATTCGGAAGCTCTGACATATCAGTCGTTATGAAAATTAAACGATTTACTTTTATAACCAGCTAAATCACAAATGAGGTCCATTTGGTCAGCCGTCTCATGTATATAGCTTGAGCCCGATTTCTTAATCAGGGGATGGGACCATTTGGATTCATGCAGCCCCATCTAAAAAAAGCAAGTATCCACCTAATACTCGTCTCAAACATGCTGTATAAACCGAGTGCAGTGGCGCTGCTTTCTGAATTATTTTGAGTCATGACCGCAGAATGTGCGCATTAAAATTCGTTTCAGTGGTTGAGAAAATAAGGTTTCATTTCAAGACCTCATGTGTTGGTTCATTTTATAGTATATTATAATATCATGTTTTTCAATTTCATTAACTCATGATTTTAGTATGACACTTAAAAAATTGCAGAAATCTTACTAATTTCCAATTTATAATGTTACCCTCTATCAATAGGCCTACTTAGTTTCATTGTCTGATACTACCTGAAACCTTGATGCTGTAAACCTAGAACGCTACATCTACCGGATGAAAAAGGAGTAAAACATAAGCTGTTTTTGAATTCCTACCCAGTCTAAAACAGACGTGTCACATTCTCCAATATCTATTCCCGAATGAAACCCGGGTCAGAGTGAGAAAAAGAAATGGAACCCTCAATTGAAGCGCAGTATAAAAATGATCACGCTGATAATGATGCGACGCTTGAACTTTCCTACTGAATTTCAGAAAAATATTCATTGCTTTTAAATCAAAAACTTTAGCACCGGTAGGTCTAGAAAAAATGTTAAATTTTTTTTCAATCTCAAGCACATTATTTCAAAAAGGAGACCATGAAGGTGTACGTTTACAGCTAAAATACAATTTAACTCACACTTCATGGAATAATAACTTGGTTTGTAGCATGAGTGATCGTCTTACCTTCTTTTACGTGGCCTCCGCTCTATTCCTTACCAGCACGTAAACTTGAGAGAATCGGCAGAAATTGAGTCACACAGGTATTCGATTCACACTTCTATCATATTTCGTTTAATTCGAAGAAGCTTCACGAAATCATAGTTTACTAATGTAAAGAATCAGCATGAAAAGTCGTTGGCACATCCAGTGACAGCTTTACAATTCACAGCCCTTCTGTTCGACTGAGGAGCGCATATCGAAACGAGCGCAGCAGTATGGCCAGACAGTGAGGTCACGCATTGTTAAAAGAAACGTAAAGTAAGTCAGTGCGCGCCAAAGACGGCGAGGGCACGTGCACTCTATGCGTGAGTCGCTCTATAAAGCAATGATCCTATGTGTAAGGCAAGATTGATGTTGTTATGACGTCACTCGATCGTATTATATAGAAGTCCTCGACTGAAGGCATGCTAGGAAGAAACAAACGCTCATATTAATGTAGAGCTGCAATTATTAATGAAGTATGGTGAATATGGGTGCTGCTATTGTGCTTGTCTGTGAAATCAAACTGCATGTTCATCGACTTCAATGTGATGTGAAGATTAACACAGACACTGCTCCTTTGCAAGTTACACTGTTCAAGTTCAATTCCATTGTTCACGTATTTGTCTTGGAGATTCGGTTCCGTTTTGACACCAGCTGCTGGCTAGTGATAAAAAGTTGTGATTTTTCAATCATTTGACGTAAACATTGTTATCATGTAGCTAAACAGATGAGTTCAGAACTCCGCTTACTGCACTGTTTAATGGTAACAATTACATAAGTATGCAGAAACATTTTTGTTACATCGACAAATTAATTTATAAATATTTTTAAAATGTTTCAGATATGAACATTTAGGTGATTATGATAATATTTTAGCGCCGGTATAAATATTTTTGCAGTGAAATGGTTTTTTGAAGTCGTTTTTAAGTTTTCTAGTTCCGAAGTGAAATCAATTTATCGATCATTTGAAAACTATTACCTTAAGTTATCTGAAATTGATTGCGATTTGCTTTTGTGCAATACATGTCTCATATTTATATATATAGTATTATAATGACTATATTGCAATACAGTCATTAGGGTATTTTTATTACAATTTTCGTATACTACAGTGATATCAATTATAATCAACAAAAAGTAGCAATGATATGAATGTTTTCATTTTTTATCCTGAAGAGAGCAAAAATCTTTGTAAAGGAAGCAACACTGAGATGAATCGATGATGATAAATGTACGATGAAAATTTCGCAAACGAAAAATACAAAAATTGCAATTTATATATTGCATCATTTTATTGCAATTATCGTGTAAAATGACAATAAATTACAATTAACGCATAAAATCATATATAAATTGCAATGTTTCCGCAATTCTGTCCACTAGTGTGGGAAGGTCGTGTGTGTATTGAACAACAAAAGGGTGCGAGCACACATCCACGCGACACTCCGTTACGTAGGAAGCGGCGCCTGGACAGGAGGCCTCGAAGGGCTACAACAAAGCTTCTCTGGCTTATCATGGCCATGGTCATCTTGACCATGCCCTTCGAGGGGATGGCATTCAGAAGTTTGAGCGTCAGGCCGCGGTGCCAGTGCAATACAGTATCGTATGCAGCCGAAAGATCGACGAAGGCAGCGACAGAAAAGGCGTTTTATTTCGAAGGCGTCCTGATCTGTAGTGCAGCGCCCCGGGCGGAAGCCCGCCTGCTCTTGGGGGAGGACAGACTCGACGATTGGAAGGATACGGTTATAAATTAGTCGTTCCAGCAACCTGAATGCAATGTGGAGTAGACTGATCGGTCTGTAACTGGAAGGAGATTCTTGCGGCTTGTTGGGATTTAGAATGGCTGTGACTGTAGCAGTGCTGCAGATCTTTGGTGTCCTCTGAGTCTTGAAGCCATTGGTGAAGAAGGATGTCAACCAGGCAACTTAGGAGTCAGGAAGGTGTTGAAAAAATTCAGGGTGGAGGTTGTCGGGCCCAGGACTCCTGCCGGCTTTGCTACAGCGAATGGCTTTACGGACTTCAGCCTCTGTGAAGTCCTTACAAAGATTTAGATCGGCGGATGGGGCATGACAGGCGGTCCTCAGTTCCTGGTAAACGGTGCAGGTGAACTCTTTGTCCGGACGAGGGAAGGTTCCATTGGTCAAGAGGCAGTGAGCTATTTGGTTTGGCGTTACAGAACTGATCATGGTGGCTGTAAATTTCCTACTGTCAGTTTGTTTAAGATGCTCCAAGCCTCTCTAGAGTGCTTCACATCAATGGCACTGATGGTAGACAGCCAGCGCTCACGTCAGCGAGGATTGATGTAATTAATGAGCTCGTTGGCGGATCGCTGTTTGTCGTCCAGAGTGACAGCTTCCTCGTGTTTCTTAGCCCCCAGTAAGGGGGAATAGTGATGTTAAACCATTCATCAAGTAACATTCTTACTTTAACATCATCATAAAGATATAAGTTACAATAGGTGATCAGGTGTTTTAGGAGTCAATCCAATTGTTTTTCCAAGAGAAAAATAAATAGTGCCAATTTTTCCGATCGCCTATTTTTAATGTTACGTGTACATCACCGCTCCACTTGAAAGCCAACGGCGTCAAGCTTGTACATTACTTAATTATTTATTTTGTTGAAAGTAAAATAAGGAAGGAGTGACCAATAAAGTTGGTAATCCTTCTTTTCTCT
The DNA here is from genome assembly GCA_907163375.1 of Prostheceraeus crozeri. Taxonomy (NCBI): domain Eukaryota; kingdom Metazoa; phylum Platyhelminthes; order Polycladida; family Euryleptidae; genus Prostheceraeus; species Prostheceraeus crozeri. The sequence goes on along the minus strand of CAJQUW010003657.1, from coordinate 37,988 downwards.
TCGAAAAACAAAATGTCTAAGATTAATACGCACTTCCATATCATCACACCAATCTAATCATGGCTCAAGCAATAGGCCAATTCATTATTCATATTTGAGCTTAATTGTGATTTCTATTTAATTTTTCTTTATTTTGCCATCAAATTAAGATATTAACTTAATTAAATCTTGAGCTTTGTTGAATAAATAAATTGGAAATCAAAAGACCCGGAGATATGAAGCACCCGAGAAAAAAAACTTTTCAACCTTACCAAATATTTGATATTTACTTGGAAAATGTATAATATTTAAATAGTTTAACAAACGTTTTGGAAATTTAACAAATTTAAGAAATGCGTCTGACATGCCTAACAAATATTTGTTGCATTTTGTATGTGATCGACTTTTACGAATTGTGCGAAACTTAGAAAACGTTTCTCAAATGCCTGGGTACTATTTGTTTGGTTATCCAAACAAATGATTTTTTGCATTTACAAAGTTACATGGGTGGTTGTCCTTTACGGAAAGCTCAAGGTAATTGGAACTTTCTGTTGTACGCCGGTCCTTTAGTGTTTTACATGATTCGTCAACATCATGCGACAACCTTGCAGCTTTCATCTCTTTTTTATGTTTTAAGTGTGCTGATTTAAAGTGTGGAAAAGGTGATCTTGCAAAATGTTAACTCGTGCAGACATTTGGTGGAAGTATTTCAAAATGACTTGGTTTGTTATTTGGTTCTGGTGTGTGCACCATGAGTACTCATGCACTGTATCATCTTCCAGATCAGGTCATGAAGATGGAACCTTTAGGTGTGACCTCGACATCAGCATTTCAGAATTTGAACAGACCTTTAAAGCGTTCAATAACGGGCACCAAGGGACAAGCACATCAGATATCAACTCTTCATCTCGTCGCAACAGATATGTACATCTAAAGCTCGTGTGTCGTATCCCCATAGTTTAGGACACGCAAAGAATGATGAATGCCAAGATGAATTCAGTTTTAATGGACTTACCCTTCACTTGTCACTCGTATGTAGATCGATTCTTTTCTAATGGTGAAGTTTTTCACTCCTTTCATTATGGTTGAAAATTAAAATGTGCTTCCTACTATGCGTTTCTCAACGATCTGAGCTGTTTTGTGAAAATCAAGTACATTTTTCTTTCTTTCTTTGTATAGGCTATGTCGCCAATTTGAAAGCTTGAGAAATCTTCATAGTGATCTCTCGTTTTCGACTAGTGCATTACACATTTTGGATGCGATATCCCCATATTTTGTGTTTGCAAAACGTAGCATCAATGCTCTATAATACTTTCTTCCACCAGTCTCCATGTTTCATCATAAATTCGCTTGCGGTTGAGGTACCTTCGACTTCTAGACTGCAGCAAGTTATAGACTTATTGCATACTACTGCTATCTTGTCCTCAACGAGTAGTATACATTTTGAAGAGTAGTTTCCAAATTTTCGCGGAGTTTACAGTCTTTATATTATCCATTGTCTTTGCGTAGCATTGCCTGCTTCAAAGCAAACTTGTTCACAAGGACTTCTGTCAGTTTTATGCCGTACGAATTTTGAGCATGAATGATTTGAACATGGCGTTTTACTAGCTACCCTTTTGCCGAATTATTATTGCTTTGGTTTCCTATTTGATAGATATAAAAACATTTTGTACCAGAGGATATTTTTCATGAATTCAAATTTGCAGATGTTTCGTAATCGCCTATGAAGTAGGATGAAATTTGCTAATTATTTACTAAACATATTATAAAAGTTAGAAATAATTTGTTAAATGTTTTGTAAAAGTTAAGAATATTTGCCAAATATTTTGTGGAAGTTAGGAAAGTTTGCTAAATATTTAGTAAAAGTTTAGGAAATGTACTAGGTTTGATAAAGATTTCTTAAATGTTTAGGACTTTTATGCCAAACGCGTGGTAAGTATTAGTTAAACTGACAACGATTATATTACTCGGGCATCCAAATGAATCATATATTTCAAAATTAAGAGCTATTCTTGATTTATGTCTTCTTTCTGCTAAGACCCAAACATGTGCTGTTAAATATTTCTCACTTTGGTTTCCATAGCAACAGAAGTGCATTGTTCCGCCTATTCGTATGAAAGATGCAATGTGCTGCTAATTACGATTGCTGTGCAGTTCATGTCGAATTTCTGCAAATAGTCGCTTTAACTCCAATTGTTCGGATCTGCTCGAAGTTTGGCGACGGCGCAAAACGTTAGATGTCGTCGCATTGTAGAGTACGCTGTATTTTCACAATCTTAACCAAGCTCTTGTGGGATACACAAAATAAGGCACGATCAGCGAATAGTTTTTTTTTCGTAATGTCATTTAGTTTTAGCATTAGTGCAACAATAATAGATATTTAGGAATACAGACGTGTGTAGAAACGTTATTGGCAGTCATAGCAAGAGAAGAATTTTCTAAATTCACAAAATGATAACAATCACTAAGTTTCCTATGTACAATAAAGTGTACTAGTAAGAATTAAACGAAAGTAAATAAAACCAAGATCAAAAAATGAAAAGTTCATCCGTTTCATAGTTTATTTGATAGTTATTTTATAGTTTGATTTTATATTTTTTTTATATTTTTTATTTTATTTTTATAAAATTTTATCAAATATACATGTATTTTATTTGATAGTTTATTTTATAGTTATAGTTTTTTCACAGCGAATAGTTTATTTGGTGGTGCCGACGTTTCGGACTTTGTCAAGACAGTTCGGACGCTGTCTTGTATGAGATACTCAATTGACCACTCAGAGAAATCCCCACGCCGCAAGCAGCAGCGGACCACTGTCTGTCAATTAAGCTATCATGTGCGTGGCATCTTTAATTGAAAAGTTGATATCATTCAGACAGCTGATATCATTCATGAAAAATTGATATATCATTCATATTTGTAGCTGTGTCGATTTTTGAGCTTAGTTTAAAGCTCTTGATTTGACAGAGTTGACTGCTTTGTGAGAAATGATCGTCTAATCTAAATTCGAAGTGAGATATTTTATACTTGAATTGAGGAAGCTGATGAGCTAATTGTACAACTAAACAACTGAACTGAGATTCCTTAAGTGATATCTGAGATTCTTTGTTAATGATGTAAGTTCTTTAGTGCTAAAGACAACTGAATTGAGTAAATTTACTATCAGATTTAGTTAGTTGATACTGTACATGAGTTGGAAAAGGTGTACGCATTTCATTTGCAACTTCCAAATACGACTTGCTACTTACCTCCAATTAAGTAGTTATATCTATAATGATAAATTGCTATTAGATCTCGAGAATGAGTACTGGATTCTGCTAGCACTGGCTGGCTCGGTTGAAAACGGTTGAATGACTGTCGATAATTATATTGAAATGACATATTATGTTGACTGACAAAAAATCAGTGTCTTCGAACAACAAGCAGCCATATCTAATAATGGGCATTTCCAAGCAAGCGGGTTATTTTATTCTGCAAAATTATCATTAGCGAAACTCAGTTTAAGGACAATACCTGATAGGTGAGAACGGGGAGAAATGACCCATGAATTTCTATTTTCCACTATTTTTTTCTTTTAGTTGTCAGATTTCGAACGATATTTTCATCAGATTTTGTATGAATACGCTTTGAGAAATCATTGCTGAATAAAATATGCATTAGGTAATAATTAAAACAAAAGTCAGATCTCTTCCAGATAAACCCCGCCACTAATGCAAAAAAATTGTACGCGCGAAAAGTTAAGCCCCGCCACTTTTTGCCAGCTCTGATTTAATGTTTGCACACAACCTTGACCTATTTCTGATGTCTAGACATATGAATATTTAAACGCACGCATGTCTGATGTCTTATTGACATTTGAATATTTCCTTATCCGCCTCCATAGGCTCATTTCGTGCAGAAATTTACTACGTTTGGACTAAAAACCTGAAATGACCTTTCTTACGCTTTTGATTCGCGTTCATGGCATTATTAATGACGTCGCAATTTCTACCTCTTCAATAATAACTAAAAATGCAAGTTTCATATCTTCTAATCTAGTTTTTTTGGGTGGCGGGGTTAACTTTTGTGAGGGACTTTTCTGGAAAATATCCTTTCCTTCAACATACAATACGCGCTATTAATTTCGATTTCGCCGATTCGGACAGATCACAATTAGCACATGAACATTAAACAAAATCTTTTTATATACAGAAATCAAATGCTAAGTCGATTTTGGCATCATAATTTTCTGTGCTGAAAGACACAATTATTCTAATTATTATTTCATGAATATTTATTCAGTATTGATGTCTAAATCCTTCCCCACAACACAATTGAGCTAGATTCATTTCGAAGGAAAGCTCTGTGTAGCTTCTTCAACCGAACATGTTTCAGAAATTTTACATTTCCATCATCAGCGGTACATGCAATTATATAGCGTAAAATGAGATGAAAAGTTGATTTTTACTAAAATCAGCTAATGAAGTCTGAAGTCAAATACTGTTCGAAGTAAGTGCGCAGAAGAGTGAGGTCAGAGAGAAAATTTACAATCCGAGATACATGGTAATTATCTATTCCGTTCATTGGACAATACACTTTGATTCTCTTTAATGAAAATAGATTCCAGAATCAGAGAGTATTACAAGCCGACAACCGAGAAATTTTCAAACTTTGGGTGATACTCGTGCATAGAAATTTCTGTCGGACATGGATAGCCTTTAAGATGTTCGCTTATTATTCGAGTAGCAAGGTGCCTTTTAGTGTCCCCGATGTACCACATATAACAGCGGTCACAACTATAAGTAAGAGAGGTTGCATTTGAAGCCATTCGAAATGCGATCTTCGTTGCGGCAATAATTTTGCAATTTATTAATTTTGAAGATGGGGCGAACTTCGACGTTCTCAGGCAGCTTGTGATTTATTTCATTCATTTGACGTTTGAGATTTAAAAAATTATTTTCAATGGATTAAATCGCAAGCTGCCTTGAGATTGCTAGTGGGATATTTATCGAAGAAGCATATATTTTTCTCAAATGTTCAATAAGGTCTAAGAGAAAGCACCGGCGCGTTATTGGTTTCTTCGATACATGAGTGTAGTATTCTTGCGTTGATGACTGCAATATCTATGATATTTGATCACACAGCCAATGGCCATCTCCTTGATGCTGAACGCGCTTTATAAAGACGTAGCATTTGATCCACAGAATCGACACCAACTTCATTCTTATTATAATATAAAATAACTTCAGGCTTTCGTTTTCCTTCATGTTGAGTATCGGTTTTTGAGTGCAACGTAGAGAGCAGACAGACAAGTCTGTTTTCCTCTTTCGTTTGTATTTCACAAATAGTGCGTTGTCGTGTCGAAAGAAAGAACTATTGTGTTTCAGCCTTCACAGGATTTGTCATTGTGTCACATAATTCACGACGATTTTTTCGGATGGTCCCACCATCGAATTGTCTTGTGGTGAGAGGCAAGCTTTGTGGCAAGAAGGAGCGAAGTAAAAAAGTTATCGCAGCAAATATTGTAACCTTGCCCACGAATTGGTTGAATCAATTTCAATACGACAGATTCATCCAACGGAACATCGGCACGCTCATCACGCTCTTGTGCACCAAGATATGGAATTATATTGATGACATATTTCGTTTCGACATTGACCAACAGCCAGAATTTCAAACCAAACTTATCGGGTTTGTTTGGCATGTACGTCATGAAACCGCATCGTCTTGAGAGGTAGTAATTGTTCATCTACAGTCAAGGAATAGTAACAAGTGAACCTGACAATTACTCACAAATTTCTGAAACACCACGAATTGAAAGAAATTTGTCATTTGTGGGAGATCTCAAGCGTTTAGGTTTGTCATCAAATCTTAGAAATTTCGAAATTTTGAGGAAACAATCACATGCAATAGTTTTGCTAAACATTTGAATTCCATAGGTAGTGTTCCATAAAAACGACACAGGATGATTTTTTCCATACAGACCACGAGCATACATCAGGGACAAGAATTTCTCAAGTTCGTTCACAGTTAGTAGAAAATTTTTGTCGCCTCTTCTTTCAGCTTCTTCATTCGTATATATTATTCATTCGCTTATTCATTGGTATGCAACAATCTGGCGTAGAATAGACTCGTCAAGGTATTGCTTCCATGCGTCATAGGGTGTCACGACGGAAGATTGAATGGAGGTTCGGCAACCAGGAGAAGCAGTAAAAATATTGTGGACCGCAGTCCTTCCAATACAAGAAGCATTTGAAGCATTTGATGGAATGGAAGTCCATATAGTAGGCCTACCATCCTGACAGTTACACTTACAGAACTTGAACTTGATGATCTTGACGAATTTGAATGATTGAGCACATCGCTGGTATTGTCAGAGTGTTCTGATGCGCATTCGTGAACTACATTATGATTCTCTTCTGTAATTTCTTCGTCGGATAACTCATTATCAATGTCCCAATCATTTAGAATTCTAGCCATATACCTGTCACGGTCAATTTTTTCGTGTTGCCATTTTGTGTTGCGATTGATTATTGCAGTATTTCTGTAAGTCACAGCTATGAATACAAGCTCGTATACGTATCTACACAGCAGTCAGAGTCAAATGCTAGTAAATCAATAAATATATAGCAATCTGCAGTATGATGTGTAAAACGTGGTTGACTTGATGCATATAGACATTTCTCAGGCACAGTTTGAGGACATTGCAAAATTGTAAACATCGCAACTAACTGAATGGTCTATCTCATCTCTATGAATTCCCTGAGGAGATATCTATGCTGCCATTATTACTTTCCTGAGAATTGCACTAATTGGCACTAACACTTTTGTGTCGAAAATGACACCTCAGTAAAAATAGGGATTCTTTCCTAAACAGTGGCCCTCTCACTGTCCTAGGGCATCAATGTCAAATATAAGTGCATCAACTGCAAGCTTATACCGAACTATGAAAAGTCAGTTAATCTGTTGCCATTGCGACGAATACATGAAAAATTAGCAATGTACAAAATTTTGTTAGTTTTGAAAACGACACCTCAGTAATTCTACAGGTTTTCCCAGTTCAAAATGACCATTTCTCAAAAGAAAATTACCCTTTCTCAAATCAGAATGACCCTTTCTCAAAAGAAAATTACCCTTTCTCAAATGAAAATTACCGATTTTTTAAAAATATATTTTTCTTCAGAAAAACTGATCCTTAGTCATCTTTAATGACTATACATGCATGATTTTTGATCTAAAATATTCATCAACATTATTGCAACCTAAGAGCTGTGACTTAAACCTGATTCTTGATCTCATGATACATTATAGATGATCAAATACACTTACTTGGGTTAGTATTAGTTGCATAAATGTATCAAGTTACCTTCAAATACGCACGTATGATGGGAAACCACAATTATCCTGTTAGTTGGAGTTAAACTTGTAATCCAATTATTTCAATGGTTGCAAACGGTTCATGCTATCTATTGGGAATCTGCTTTTCCAAGGGCGATCAATAGAAGCGTTACTGTTTCGGTTGTTAAGCACAGTGAATACCGATTGCCGATTGACCAATAAGGGCAAAGAATAGGATAGCAATAGCGACTCCACGACGATAATAGACATCAGGCGATACCGAGTCACAGTTTCTCCTTCGAATATGGCTGATGTACGACGCAGGTACAAACACGTTTCAAAAGATGACAAGAGTCGCATTCTTGCTGCCTCGAGGTTAGGAGAAAGTGTATATGCAATGTCGAGAAGCTTAGGCATAAAGTACGGCACCGCAAAACGAATTGCCCGGCAAGAACATTCACCAATACGAAAAAGAGGTCACCGTCCGTCAAAGGTAACTGACCTTCACAGAGAGTTTTTGAGAGAAAAGGTCGACGAAGATCCAACCATAACCCTGAAGGCATTGAAAGAAAAACTCCTTGAAATTTTTCATTTAAATTAGTATCTCTACCATCGACCACCATCTGGATGGTATGCATTATAGTGTGAAGAAACTTAATGTACAGCCGCAAGAACGAAACAGCGAACGGACAAAACAACTTCGGCATGATTATGCCATATGGTTGAAAGATAATGCAATGCAAACGCATAGAATTTACATTGATGAAACAAACTACACTATTTGGGTATCACGATCGTTTGGTCGTTCACAACGAGGTGTGGCGGCAACAATGCACTGTCCATCGACTAGAAGTTCAAACCTGAACATCATCGCAGCGATCGACATTTCGGGTTTGGTCCACTTTGAAACCCATCCAAAGGTAAACCACTTGACTTTCAATGATTTTTTGCAGACCTGCTCACAAAAACTCGTAGACAGAGAAGTCGTTTCTATCATGGACAACGCTCCAGCCCACAAACGGACCAGAGAAGTCAATCTGCCTCCAAACCACACCATGAAATATCTGCCTGCATATTCACCTATGTTCAATCCAATAGAAGAATACTTTGCATCATTCAAGTCCGCGGTAAAACGCTACCTGCAAGAACGTAGGACTGAGATCTATGAGCGGCCTGTAGATGTTTCTCTTTCGACGCACCGCTTCGGAATGTTAAAGAAAGCAGCGTATGAAGTGAAGAACACACTTTCTTCATACCATTGTGCGAATTATGACAGGCATCAAATGACATTCATTCCCAAAGCAATTGCTAAGGAAGATTTATAGGTTGTTATTGTTCATCATTATTATTTTTTTAGCGTATGTTACTCGTTTCCTATCTCTGGCAGAAATTACTGTTGAATCTTTACAGAGTTGGCCAATATACTTATAAAGTGAATTTCTGATGTTTTTTTAAATTTATAGCAGTCTATACCCGGTACCGATAACTAAATGAATTAGATAAGCTTATGAAAGCTCATTTATCAATCACCAAATTAAATAGCGTATCACTGCTGAATAAAAACTTGATTACACGGAGGCTATTGTTGGTATTTTTGTAACAGGAAATTACGGTATTTCGATAAGATATCATAAGTTTTCATATTCTATGTACTGGCGATATCAATATGCTACACTCATCCACTTAGATAAGTTCTTAGGAAACTGAGGTAATATACTTATATTATTGTAATAATTGTCGATATATTTTAACAGTCATACCCTGCTGTCATCTGCGCATTAACATAGAAGGAAACATAAACAAAAGTCAGAAGGCCTTTTAAAAATATTAATATAGTCATTTTTTGTCAATAAAGATCAAAAATCAGGTTTCAGTCACAGCTCTTAGGTTGCAATAATGTTGATAAATATCTTAGATAAAAAATCATGCATACGTGTATATAGTCATTAAAGATGACTAAGGATCAGTTTTTCTGAAGAAAAATATATTTTAAAAATCGGTAATTTTCATTTGAGAAAGGGTAATTTTCTTTTAAGAAATGGTCATTTTCAACTGGGAAAACCTGTAGTGTTTAAGGCTATCCATGTCCGACAGAAATTTCTATGCACGAGTATCACCCAAAATTTGAAAATTTCTCGGTTGTCGGCTTGTAAATACCCTTTGATTCTGGAATCTATTTTCATTAAAGAGAATCAAAGTGTATTGTCCAATGAACGGAATATCACTACCATTGTGCCATCGCAAGCACTCCTCCAACGATTCGAAATGTGCAAAACTCGGGTGGAGATGCCGACCAATGGCGGTGTCTGTTTTTGGAGAATGCGGAAAGGAGTCGAACGATGTATTTTCGCGCATTGCTGGTGGGAAAATATCCATGTTGAATGGATACCGCTTTTCTGAAGTCAAAGCTGCAATAATAAGAAAGCTTCTGGAGGCCTTGATGTGCTGTAATGCCCGATCGCTTTTGGCACACAAGGAATGCACAATTGGGCAGGAAGAGCCTACCTTTGCAGGCAAACCTTTTCGGCTTTGACCGAGATTTTCTTTCCTTAATGGTTATGTGCCTTTTGTATTTATAAGGGTTGTTTTAATGGAGTTTCGTTGGACAATGATTTGATGATTTCTAGTTTTTGTAATTCCATTTTTGCTTTTTTTACACTGAATCTTTAACTTCTGTAACTTGTACACTCATTGTTTATTGTTCTCATCGGTATGAAACATAATAGAAAATCCGAAAAACCTTAATTTTGTTTTTCCTCCTCTCTTGCCCAATCATGAAATAAACTGTCCAGTGAAATCGCAGCAATTGAATTTCCGCGTCTCTTTGAAACACCTGTAAAGGAACTTATTCAATGACTGGACATTTTATCCTGCGCTGCTGATTTATGCTTTTTGCAGTTTTTTCATTATTCATTGATCCTATATAGTAGCTTTGAAATTGCGCAACATAATGCTACTTTAGAATCGTGATCAAATCAAATTTAAGGAAGCTCTGCTGTAAATAGTTGCTGTCATTTAAAAGACCTCCATAATCCTCCTATCTATAGTTTCAGGAATTACAATATGCTCCTCAGCAAACACTTTGCTTCAAAGCCTGCACTTGACTAGATGTTGTAAATTTCTTTGTCTTAGTGTATACTGTTGTAGATAACTTTGATTTGAATTTTATGAGGAATTCTTTGTTGTCTTATAACCTTCTAGTCTCTGGACACTTCTTGAAAATGCATTTTAGATGAAGTATCATGAATCTGCAAACTTTTTTGTACTTCATGCTATTTAAAAATATATTTACTGTTTATAACACGGCCTTCGCGTAGCAGAATTTTAAATTTTATCCGCATAAGAAGTCTTCATGCATTAGCAGGTACAGTGTAAGCATTGAATAGTTGTCTAGCCATACAGCAGTGTATACGTCCTTAAACAGCAAGTATAATGAAATGACCAAATTGACCACTTCTATTCAGAAATAGCTCACTTTGAACTGCTCGTATAAAGCGTTTTCATTATGACGTCATTTTACCGCATGGACCATGCAACTTACGAATCGACTGACAAAAGAAAATGTAAGACGTCATGCACAATGCATCGCCATTGTTATTCATTCAATCGTAAGACAGAAACTTATAAGGTCCATTGCGCCACGTCCACAGCAGAAGAAGCCGTGTTTAGTGAGAGCGTTGTCAGCAAGTATGCAGTGTACAATGATTGCTACATTTTTGGTGCTATACCTTTCTTCCATTGCTACTTCAATCAGTGTCCTTGATTCAACTAATCTCAGAAGTAGTTTGCTGGAACATCCACTATCATTAGTCATGTTTGAGGCCTCTTGGTCTCCACAGAGTCAAGAAGCGAAACCCGTACTAGAAAAGATTGGGTCAGATAAGAAGGACTTATTCATGGCGTCATTGGATTGTGAAACTCAGGAAACTAATGGTGAGTTACAGCAGTGCTTCCCAACACTTAATGTGCTGCGGCTTTTTTCTTGATGAACTTTTTGTGGTTTAGATTTCTCTAACCAATTTATAGGACGCGCATGAAATAATGATTTTTAAATGAAGTCTGTATGCTTGTAAATCAAATAACGTGCATATTATCATAATAGTATAAGGAAAGTATGTACTTTTATGCTTTCTATATCTTAGTGTGTCCAATGATAAATAGATACAAAATCCATTAAATCTACATGCACATGCTCCTGACCATATTTACAACTGATATAATTCCGAGTTTTTTAAAAAAATTGTCCAACTTGCAAAGAAGACAGTGTTTTGAAATGCTATGCTCATTCTCAGAAATTTCCTTTTTAACACCCACTTAATCAAAATACAAGCATTTATCATAGTAATGTATCAACTTAAATGACAAAATAAAAACTGTACATTTGAAAGCCCTCTGCAATGCTTGATGAGGTAATAGATGTCCAACTCAAATGATTGGCTTTGATTTTCCACCCACTTACTATATTTATATTGCCAAAACCCAGACCTGATATTTGAGCCACAAGGTCTACCTTGAGAAGCAGTGAGTTGCAAATTTCCTTCAGTTTAGTGACTATATTTTATTGGGGATAATTTGACGATTAGAAATTGCTTCAGCATTGTCATGCTTGAAGCGATACTCAATCATTCAAAGTTCATACTTACATAGCTCTTTTTACAGAAAACATGGACGAAGACCAAGGACGCCGGTAAGGGTGTTGCAGCTGTTGCACCCGTGCCCGCTCTATAAATTGCTGTAACTTTCCTTAAACTTGACAGATTGTAAGAAATCAACAATAAATTTGATATTTATTATATTGCATCATTACTTTTTATAAAATACTATACAAAAAGGATATTAGTTTTATGCTGCATGTATGAGTGTATATGTGCTTAAATGAATTCTTTCATGAATCATTGGCTATGAAGGCATACGAATTACGCAAAAATCAATATTGAAATTTCATTTCCAAATCAATGGCAAAAAGGTAGAGCAAACTTTCCGCAGAGAAAACATGCATGCTTTGCATACATACATGCTTAGTACACGCTTTATCGTCTCCATCATGTAAAGCATCGCATTTGCACGTTTTCTCCAAATGCCGGTGTAATGGATTCAAGCAATCATCACAATAGCTGCGAGATAGTTTCTACACCTGTGGCAGCGTCGTGCTTTCATGGAAGTGGATGTACGTGTACTGTACGTGATGAACGCGTGTCTTCAGAAAACCCGAAGAACTTTCCAGCATTTCGGATTGACGATGATATCCGCTTAAGTTCAATGAATTTCGGCGTCTTCCACACCCCTGTGCGAGATGAAGAGGCATATTCTTCAAAAACAACTTCCGATTAGAAGAACATCCGTCTGAAATGCATTGAAACCGCTGACATTAATGCTATTACATGTCAGCAAAAAAGGCCCGCTTTGGGTCTTTTAGCCTACAATGTCAGAGGAATTCCTCCACGTTTTGATCCATTTGATCGACGCCCCTATGTCTATATTCAAGTCTAAAACGAGTGAAGGCTTGTTGTCAGCTTCTTCTTCTCTACCTGAGAAGCTCAGCAGCATGACGTCTTTGTTCCCGGTCATTCGCAAAGATTGTCGAAGGTCCAGGTCGCTTTGTATTCTTCAGCAAATTCAGAATCTCTGTTCAATGGTTTCGGACGCGTTTCCAAGAAGTGCTAGGTCTTTCTGAAGCAAATCACAGGTTGAAGCATGTGAAGTGAACAAGATATCAGTCACTACATACATTATATCTCGCGATTGGTGCTGAAGTAAGGACCACAGAGTTCATGACCATATCACGTTAAGCGTTATTTTCACGACCGGTATACATTTTCGCATTCAAAGCAAAGCTAGGCAATGCCTCATGAAGCCAAAAAATTGAAGCCGTTGGCCTATTTCTGAGTTACTTCTTGGTAAGTCCTCCCGGAGATTCAACCCACTCGACCAATTTCTAGCTGAAGGTAAGATGCCATCTGGAATTTAATGAAATCGCATATTCTAAGGAAATGCTGTTCAAGTTTCAGTTGTTTTAACCATTCGATCATGACTAAGTCATTGTGGTTTCATGGAAAGGTCTACAGTCAATTATGCCAGATATCATAATTGATATTCTTATTCATTATATTATTATTCATTATCTGATTTCATTCGATCGTGTGCGCTTGCTGTGTACGGTCGGATTTAGCTAGCGCTGTTGCAGGCGTTGCTATTGTGTTAACATCGATATCTATCTTGATCTATATTATGCATAGAATTCAATACACTCGTGATGAATTGTTGCAACTTGGTGGAAAGCAATGTGTATGTGTCAACAGAAAAGTGAGAAGACGACTTTACTATTTTGGAATATATGTGCAGCACATCCTGGTTAGAATATCAAAGAGGAGACTTCCTGTTGAAAAGTACAATAATAAAAAATCTTCTTCCAAATGTCTAGTTCCTGTACCTACCACTTTGACAAGAAAGCAACGGCGGCCCGGAAAGCGAAGGTATGCATATCCAAAGAAGGTAGTTCTTTCAAATGTCCGATCCATTATCAATAAACAAGATGAAGTCAATCAGCTTCTTTTATCCTGTCGACCTGACATTTGTGTGTTTACTGAATCATGGCTTGATCATCTCATCCCTAATGACGCTCTTTCTGTCTCGGGTTTTTGCATTCATCGTCGTGACGTCTTGATCGCAAGGGTGGCGGAATCGTGTGTTATACCAATTCTATTTTGGACTGTGTCCCTATTGACCATCGTGAAATACCATCGCTATCTAATTGTGAGTTCATGTCACAATCAAAGATCATGTCGTCGTTGTTTGGAAACCAGCACAAAATACTCGGCCTACTACCTCAAAAATGATGGTAAGAAAAATGTCTCGTGCCAACAGTTCGGCCTTTTATTCGGCTATGTCCAGCTATGATTGGCTTGGCTTGATTCAGAGCACGAGCGATTTGAATGATGCCGCAGCCTTGTTATGTGACAGCATTTATCATCTATTCGATTTTTTCTTTCCGCATCGAATGGTTGGAGTTCGATCTGATGATCCTCCATGGATGAAGTTGTCACTTAAAATTCTCATTGATGATCGTGATCGGGCCTATTCAAGTGGACAGTTTGCAAAATACAAACGGCTACGTAAAGAAGTCAATAATCATATTCGTCATCTCAAATTCAAGTTTATGGAATCGACGGCATCGACTGGAGATAATAAGAAACTGTGGAAATCACTGCGTGTTCTAGGCAATTACACAAGAAACAATAGTCATCATCATGAATTCTCGGTCAGTGATCTGAATGCCTTCTTCACTTCGAATTTTCAGAGTGAGCCTGGTGCTTTGGAGGCTTACTTTTCAAGTAATTGGAATGAGACCATCCCTATTTTGACAGAAGCCGAAGTTTTTGAGTTGAGTACTACTTCCAATGAAAGTGCGGGTCCTGATGGTGTTCCCCCATGGGTGATCAGAGACTGTGCTGATTTTCTTTGTCCTGCTATTACACATCTATTCAACCGTTCATTGAGTGAAGGCTGTGTTCCTCTATGCTTGAAGATGTCTAATGTTACACCTGTTCCTAAATGTGAGAAACCGACGACTGCATCTCACTTTCGCCCTATCTCTATTTTGCCTATTTTGTCAAAAATTTTGGAGAAAATTGTCTGTCAAAAATTTATTTTTCCTGTTATCAAGCACAGAGTGGACCCTTGTCAATTTGCCTATATTCCCCGTCCGGGCTCTGGAGTCACTTCGGCTGTTGTTCTAGCATACCACAAAGTTATTGAATTTTTGGATAAAAAGTCTGGCGCTGTTAGAATTATGACAACTGATTTTTCTAAGGCTTTTGATAAATTGCTGCACTCTACTATTGTTTCAGCTTGTGTCAAGTTTGATTTGCCTAATTGTGTAGTCAGATGGGTGTATAGTTTCTTGTCTTGTCGAAAACAGCGAGTAAAATTTATCGGTGGTGTGACATCTGATTGGAGTTGTGTACCAAGTGGTGTCCCTCAAGGAAGTGTAATTGGGCCAGTATTGTTCTGCTTGGCTACTGATTCGCTTTCTGCTGTCTGTTGGAATACCTTCATGGTGCGCTATGCCGATGATGTTACCTTCCTTCATTTTATTCGAGACAGCTCTGAAGATAATCTCCAGCAAGAGCTTAATAGCATTGATAGATGGTCCTCCGATATTGGCTTGCCTCTCAATAAAAATAAGTGTTTTGTAATGGACATTGTAACAAAAAAGAATTTGGTTTTGTCTGATGTTTATTTTCCAGATGGTAATGCCTTGTGTCAGGTCTCATACATTCGCATTCTGGGCGTTACTTTTTCTAGTGACATGAAGTGGAATTTGTGTTTGGATGATTTGGTTATGAAAGCGAGGAAGAGACTTTATGTCATGTACAATCTTAAGAGATCGGGCTGCCCTGCTACCCTTATGTACAGATCATATGTCGCTTTTATTCGCTCCATATTTTTATTCGCTTATCCAGTTTGTTGCAATGCACCGGACTATCTATTTAATAAAATAATGCGCTTGGAGAAGCGAGTGTTTAGTATTATCAATTCGAATGAGTTTCCTTCATTCATCGAAGTTGCCACAGAGATGTGTTACAAAATGATTTCATCAATTGAGGGGTCGTCTTCTCACCCCTTGTCTGTTATGTTCCAACCACATAATTGTCGACTAATTCGTTCTCAGTGCACTTTGCATCCACCATTCGCAAAAACTGAACGCTTTCGTTGTTCATTTATGAAATTTTGTATTCTATGATCTTGCACTTTTGTAATGCGTTCACCGACTGTAACCATGTGAAGCAATAAAGATATTATTATTATTATTATTATTATCATGCGATGAAGCAAAGATATCATAATCCGCACCTGCATTGGCAATAACCAAACAAGTAGTAATTTTAAATCACATGAAAAGTCTTTCACATGCCATTTTGAAATAGAATTTTGTAGGTAAGAATCCTGTGCATAAGCTGATAGCACGTATGCCTATACAAACTATGGATAGTGGTCTTCACTTTGCATCCTCAGCAGCCAACAAACGATGGTCCAGGTAACAAAAACATGTGGTTTGTCAAGCTTCCGTGTGACCTCTCCTATCTTCAAAGCTTGTTAATCGACATATCAAATCATGAGAGTGGACCAGGGCCCAATTTCATGCTTTATTAATTCTGTTGATATCAGGTCTGTGAGCAATGCCTCCATGTGAAGATCATTATTGATCGTCAAAGAATTATTGTGATTATTCTTAGTATGCACTGACAAGAGCCATCATAACTGTTCATTCTCAGACTGTCTCGGAATGTTCAAAACATCCTCACGACATTTTCCAGATCAATATTATTTGAGGGATGTAATAATGATTTTAATAATTAGACAAATAGTGATAGTTATAAGGACTCTACCTGATTCGGTGACTAAAAGGAGATTTCCTATAAAAACCGGTTTGGCTTTTGATTAGATTTTGTCAAAAATCAGAATTCTTACCAGTGCCATACGTGCTGACGCGTGGTCGTGTGTCTGCAAGCGCTCTTAACAAAGTTGTGCGATTTCTGTTTCCTTCGTGCTCCGTCCGTCTATCAGCGTTAAATTTGGCATCATCTTAAAGCTCGTCCCTTCGTCTACATTTTGGTGTGATTATCATCTTCGTGGGACATCGCTGTGCTCCGCTATATCCATCGAAGTGATTTCTGTAACATACAATCTTTCACTTCCTGGTTTGAGCGACACATCACTCTGCGCCGCCATCTGCACTGAATTTCCATGATCCAGGATTAAGACTGTCTTTGCACACTCCGTGGCTTCAGCGATCGAGTGGTCTAGTGTCGTCGTCACGCGCACTGCAACCCAGGGCTCTTGGTTCAAATCTGTAATAGTTTTGGTTTTCCATTAATTCATTTTAGATATCCTTGGCAATGCCGGACCCCTGGAATTCGAGAAGTCTTCGATCAAACTCAATAAACAATGACCTATCCCCTGATGTTATAAAGCAAATGATAAAAGAAGGCAATCAAGAACTAAAGAATTTCTTTTCAAGCAAATTAGAAGTTCTAAGCACCAGTATCGCCGAAATGGTGGACAAGGTCAGAGAGCTTGAAACAACTATTGTATCATTCCAAAAGTCACAAATTGATCAGCAGCATGAGATGGAGTACTTAAAGCGTGAAGTGCGGCAACTGTCTGACTTACCTTTTGCTCCGGAGATTCTTTTTGATGAGATGGAGCAAAGGCAACGCCGATCGTCGAATTTAGTAATCGTTGGGTTGCCAGAGCTAGAACACGGAACTATAGACAATAAAAGAGAACACGACGGCAAAGAAGTAAAAAAGGTGGCAGCTGCTTTGAACTTGCAAGATTTGAATATTGTGGCATGCCACCGTTTGGGGCGTCCTCGTGAAATGGTAAAACGTATGTTGAAAGTGACAATCGGTTGTGGACACCAGAGAACTGAGCTACTCCGTCGTTCAAGGAATCTCAAGGACCACCATGAGTTCAAGAGAATCTTCATAAAGCGAGACTTGACACCAATGCAACAAGAGCAAGAGAATCTGTTGAGATCTGAGCTGCACCAGAGAAGGAAGAACGGTGAGGACGTTGTTCTCTATCGAGGAAAAGTCACAAATAAACATGAACTAAAGAATTTTCGCAACTGATTTTACGTGAGCGTTTCCATCATACCCTTCCCGTTATCATCTCTACAAATGTCAACCGTGTCTTTGCTAAAATAGATCATATCCGTGCTCTCATATCCTCGAAATCTGCCAAAATATTTGCTGCAACAGAGTCTTGGCTCACACAAGACCATTCGAACGATCTACTTTCGGTCCAAGATCATCTGGTATTCCGTGACGATCGAGCTGATGGGCGAATTGGAGGAGGAGTGGTCGTTTGGGTGCACTACAGCATCAAACCTGTCCTTTTCGAAGAGAGGGACGAACGTTGGGGAACGAACAGTGTTTGGCTGATTCTTCATTCAGTTGGCATCTGCTTTGCATGCATTTATATCCCGCCTTCTTCAGTGGATCGATTTTCAACAGAAGTTATCGATTTTATCACCAAGAACATTGATGAGATGCTGAATACATTCCCAAATTACAACATCATCTTGACCGGAGACTTCAATCGTATCAGAGCCAATTATTTAACAAATGCCTTTGACATACAGAACACCGTCTTGGAGCCAACTAGAAACGAAGCCATTTTGGACCTTATGTTCATGTCATCGGATCTGAAATCCAATTATAGGGTTGTTGTGGGTCCTCCTGTGGCTACATCTGACCATCGAACAATTTTGTGTACTCCTAGATATGAAAGCAGATCGAAGATTGGGAAAGAGTGTGAAGTGTACGACTTCCGAAGATCTAACGTCGATAAATTTCTAAGGAATCTGGACCAAGTCAATTTCTTGCCCATCTACGATATGAATCGTTCACTGGACGAAAAATGCCTTATGCTAACAGATACCCTACAAGCTTGCTTTCGAGAGAATATCCCTGTTACCACTGCAACTCTATACCCAAGCGACAAGCCATACATCACCCCTCTCCTGAAAAGTCTCATAAACAAAAGATGGAATGCATATCGCCAGAGGAATTTTGCACTTTATCGAAGGCTTAATTTGAAAGTCAAATGCCTTTTGACTGACGAAAAGAAGAAATGGGCTCTAAAAGCTGCAGAGGGTTCGAAGGAGCTGTGGAAGACGGTCAATGAAACCAAGGGATCAAAGACTTCTCGACTCACGGCCATCAACTCCCTGCTCAACTCGTTTCCCAATGCTTTCTGCGCTGCGGAAGAGATCAATGCCATCTTTAAGTCCTACCAAGTTGACATGCAAGATCTGTCTTTCCCGGACCAATACCAGGCTCGTGACTCTTCGTCCTCATGGTGCCCTGTCATTGAAGTGAAAGCCGTATTCGAATCTCTTGTCTCAATGAAGAGTCATAAAGCTCCGGGCTTTGATGACATTCCTGGGTTCCTTTGTAAAGCTGCAGCTCATGTTATTGCCCCGCCTTTGGCACACATTATAAATGTCTCTATACTACGATGTCAATTCCCTGCGAGCTGGAAAAGAAGTGTTATCTCTCCCGTACCAAAGTCGACTTCAATCTCAAAGCATGAATTGCGACCAATTTCGCTACTGCCGTATTTCTCAAAGATTTGTGAGAAACTGATCCTGGATACCGGAGTTTCTTCAGCACTCAGACAACATAGTGGGCCTCGTCAATTTGGGAATATGAAGCTATCCTCGACCACTTCAGCTCTGATTTGTATCCATGATCACATCACTAATTTCCTTGAAGACCCAGACACAGTGGGTGTGAGCATCCTTGCATACGACTTCACAAAAGCGTTTGATCAGGTACGTCACGATGTGATCTTAAAATGCCTCATTGAAAGCGACCTACCAGATGGCTTTATCAGATGGACTGCTGATTATCTGCAAAATAGAAGTCAATGTGTGAGAATTTTATCAGAAAACAGCAATTGGCTACCAGTCACGTCAGGAATTCCGCAGGGCTCCATCCTCGGACCGTTCTTGTTCAACTTGGTTGTTGCATCACTGCGTCCCAAAAAGGCCTCGAGCGTCGTAATCAAGTACATCGACGATTGTACCTTTGTAGTCCCGGCCACTTCAATGGACAATAACGACATGCAACATTGTGTTATTGAAAATGACAGCATGATGACATGGTCTCATTCTGTAGGTCACTCCCTAAACACTCGCAAATGCAAGCATCTATGGATTCCCAAGTCTCCAATGGTTTGCAGCCCTGTTGTCGGAACATTGGCTCAATTAACAGAATTGAAGATACTTGGCATGTTCCTAACTTCCGATCTGAAATGGGACAGACACTGTGCGCACATCAACAAGCTTTCCTCCCAACGACTATACGCACTGCGCATACTGAAGCCCTACATGGACAAGAGTAACCTGATGCGGATTTACAATGGCTTGATATTATCCATTATGGAATACTGCTCACCTGTTATGGTTGGAATGCTCACTAAGCACGAAGATGGCATGAGAAAGCTCCAAAAACGCGCCCACCACATCATTTGTGGAGAGAGTTGCCAATGCGACAGCTTTCCAGACTTGACATTACGCAGGCACGAGGCATCAGCGAAACTTCTGCTAAAGGCATCCAAATACAGAGAACATCCCCTTCATGAACTTTGCCCGCCAAGATCTCAGAGAACCGGTCGTTTCATCCAACCCGTCGCCAAAACTACGCGAAGACGGAACAGTTTCTTCCCATATACGTGTATTCTCATCAACCAGACACCAATCGCTTAACTTTTGAATTCATTATATAGGCCTACATAGTAGTAGCATCATAATTTGATCATGCAGCAGTTACTTTCTGTGTACTTTCCATGATTTCCATTGTCTTGAAAATATAAACATTTATCTCTCTCTCATTTATCTCTCTTTATTTTCCGTATATAGGGTATCGGTATTTTGAAAGAACTAGCCTACTTTAACATCGATTGAACATGATTTTGCTTTTGGGGGACAATGATAATGAAAATTAGCGTTCAGCCCGATGTGTATATTAAACTGCACAATAATTAGTTATCAAAGTGCCGTTAAATAAACACATTTTTGTACTGAACTTAATTTTTTATTACTTTAACACTGATGAGACACTGTCAGAGCATCGCCTCATAGCCTAAGATGGTTCGTCCCCTAGTTGCTTTTGCCCCTAATCAAATGTAACTGCACTTGTACAAGGGCATTTCCTCATGGCTAAGAGCTAGCATTTATACAAAATATAAGACGAATTCCGATCGAAAAATTACTTCTTTCGCGCATGTAAATTGCACATGTGTAATGCTCATCATCAATAACGACTGATGATGCAATTGCATACTTATATTCATTTTAATTACGCAAGCTATCATCATTTGGTCTACGTGATTAAAAATAAATTCACCTCAACAATCAACGCATATACATGTAGGTGTGCCTAATACACGCAGCAACATGTAATTATCTTTTTTATGCCACCGCTGCCCTATATGCCTATAGGCCTGTTGGCGGAGTCTTAGACTTATCAAGTTCAGCAGTCGTAGTCCTATCAAACTGATATGACTGCGTTTCCCTGTTTTACACGGCATGGAAAGGCAATACAAAAGAAGGTATGTTGCATTGTGTACTAGATTATTGCTAGCCATTTCCAAGTAGAAACTAAACGTGTTGCTTATAATCTGTTTGAATATATTTTTGTATATCTATTTGAATAGAAGTAAACTTTTTGTCTTGCAGTAAAAAGGAGTGAAGTAAATTTACAGAATAAATAAATGTGCTAGACTTATGTTAAAATTGACAACAACGTTATTTTTACTCATTCTATTTCCGCACTCATACATACCAGTTGTTGTCTTATGAGCATGGAATAGTTATCAACTCAAAAGTTACGGGAAGGCCAGTAAAAAACCTAAGGAGGCCTTCAACGCATTTAAGACATGAAATATTGGGTTGTGGGACGTGGGTGCGGTACCCCAAAGTGCCCTCCTTGATGTCGATGCAACACCTGCCATAAAAACTCGTGTCGGCGTCCCTGACGAAGAGACAAAAGTGACTCAACACTTGAGTTCAAATAAATGGAAATCACTTGCCGTATGTACTTACACCAATTTTGATTCAATAGATGAGCAATGTTTTCAATAATGCGCATTTATTTGTTAGATTGAAAATCAATAATATGCGATCATGCAGCTTCACGAGCATTTCAAATGATGATATAAAAGATGCATGAGCGCTTATTGATTTTGAATGTATAAACTGACATGCTTTGATAAGTCGCTTTTTATCAATCCTTCACAATTTTTCTTGCAAAACTAAGATGATGCATGACTTTAGCGAATTAAATCTTGACTTACTTAAACATGTTAACTATGTATTAATGAAAATGTCCACTCCTTCCAGACAGTGTCATTACGTGTATCAATATCATAATTACTTAATCTCACTTCCTCTTAGTTGTCATTTGTGTAAATACAGTGTATTTCCATTCGCCTTGTCATCAGTCATCTCACTCACTTCCATCTACTTTGTATACGTGTTTCCCAACAAATTCAGGAGACCCGCAGCACGTATTATCCGCCTGGTCAGACATAACACAATATTCAGTGAAATAATTGACTTAGTTTCAATTGCTAAAGATGACTTTTTGCATTTTTTGCAAGACATTTTAACTCGGGCGATGTGCGAACAAGAAATTTGGAAGCGCGCATTAAACTCATAGATGTAAATGAACATGACAAACATTAAGTCGAACTGGACGATATCATTCTATTTTTCCTATCACAATTTGACTGACTAGGATTCGAACACAAGTCGTACAGCAGAGCAAATGTTCTATCATACAGTATAAATGTACAAAATATGTACAGTGCCTCTATAACGGAAAGGTCAACATGACTTTCTATACATAAAACGTTTTCTATAAAAAAACTTAGTGACCTTCTATAAAGAGCAGGTATTGTCCTGAACATGACAGAGAAGGAAATAATGAGTGTAACACATGAGAAGGACACTCGATCTTCTTGAAGAATCTGATGGATGAAGTCTTACGTCAATAAGGACTGGACTTTCTCGGGCTCGGCATCACTTTCGTTTACTTGCGGACAAGGCCCATTTGGACTGGGTTCCTATAAACCTGTAAGGAGGTTTCTCTGATGGGTAATTCATGCCAACGTCCAATTTTAGCCTCAGTCGAAACGCCTTTCGTTTCGGTACCTGGAATGTCTTATCACAGAACTCTAGCAAGAATTTTAGCAAGGGTGTTGTTTTGGTTGCTAACCCAACGCCCACGGAGGCAAAGACTTATTTAGAGGCGGTCCTGACTCGCTTGTTTATTATTATTTCATAAAATAAGTACAACTTCCATCTGCATGAATGACTCGTTGAAAACTTGTATATGCTTGTTTTTTGTTTCAGAGGAAATCACTGAGTCCGATGTGTTGGCAAACAAAAACTAATTTTAATTTTCCAAGTACTTTCGGTGCGCTCCGCGTATCATCTTCAGAGAAACTGATATAAACAGATCATCATGCGGACATGACACAAGCAGATGAATGAGTTCAGACATGTATTGCAGTGCTGGAAGAATACAGCGCTGCATCGCTGAAGTACAGCGAACATCAAAATAATAAGCCATAAGACATAATAACACCACGAAGACAGAAAAACCAGCAGAAGTACAGTACATTACTAAAAATCAAAAATTAATATTGCATATGTTTGTATATTAATTGTATATGTTTGCAATTGTCTTATTTTAGAGTAACCATGTCATGATGTCCCCTAACTGCGATCATATCTGATTGCTGATGAACTCAATGAATTATAGTTTTTCGAACACTTTTGCAGATCTTTGCAATGAGGAGAAAATCATGGCTTATCCAACTGTTCGTCTCTACCGAAAAGGGAAAAGTTTCGTAGATTTCAACGACGATATAACGACTGAAAAATTGACAAAATTCCTCTCTGATCCAGATGGCTATCCAGTTGTAAAAGATGACTTTGAAGCAAAAGAAGAAACACCAGAACCAGACATCGGACTGGAAGTGGACGCTCTCAGAGTAGACTTAACAAAACACGAAGAATTTGTTGCAGAAGAGAAAAATGTAGCGATATTTTACTACGCCAGTTGGTGTCCTAGATGCAAGAATGCCATAAAGCTTATGAAGGAACCAGTTATGTCTGCGTTAGGAGAAGCTGGAATCAAATTTGCAACATGTGACTGTCAACTTGAAGCACATAAAGGTGAGTCTTCAATTTTCCGAAATACTTATTATAGCACACTACAGATCCGGTCTATGCACCGATGCACCGGAGATCCGTCTTCACCCAAAAGCTAATGTTTAATTTTTGAAATCCATCTCAAGCATCTGATTCAAAATAACACACACGATTCGCTGTTTGTAACTCCGAGCCGAATAATACGAAATGCGAATGATGGAAAAGTCGGAATTAGTGTAGACCTAAATTATAGACAAAATTTTTGTTTCGCACAAAATCGATATATAAATGAGTCACACGCCGACAATAGCATTTGAAGCAACCCAGCTCATAGGATGAAGCGCATCTTTTATTACTTATAGGCTACTCACTGATCAATGATCATTTGTTGAAAATATCGGATCGGTCGCAGTAACTAATTCTTTTACAGAAATTCCATGGCGGATGTTGGCAAAACAAAAAACAAATGCATAAGTTTTGAGTACTTTCGTTGCGATCCGCACATCATTATTAGAAAAAACTGATTTGCAAAACGGCATCATGCGGGTACACACAGTTGAGAAGAAATCGGAATGAACCAGCATGGGCCAGGGATTTCCGGTACTTCTGGGTTATGTCCTCCCAAGTTTTCAAATTTGTCCAAAATCTGCAAAAGTGATTCAATCGTCTTCAAGCTTCAGGTGACGTACTTAAACATATTTTCCATCTACATACCGAAATGTGTGCAAATCGGACAAGTGCTTTTTGAATTAAGGGTGACTACTTGAGGTGTAGCGATGTCTGCAGCCTGATCTGACTTCTTCTGACCCCATCGTTTGAGCAGAATACACTTGAGGTCAACAAAGTAATTTCTGGACAACTTGTGAAGTGATGATGCCCAGGTCACGTCCTTCATATTTACATTTTTAATTTAAAAAAGGTGTGGCAAGGTAGTGGTCGTTGGAAGATTTCAAACAGCAGTGGATGAGATGAAGGGGAGAGAGAACAGTGCACACACGAGTAGCAATAATGCGTCGAACAGTCGAAGTCAGATCAAGCTGTTGACATCGCTACACTTTACGTTATCGTCTCTAATGCAAAAAGTACTTTCCGATCTGCATACATTTTTGTATGTGAGTAGAAGATATGCTTAAGTACGTGTACTTGAAGCTTGGTGATGATTGATTTATTTCTGCAGATTTTAGACAAATTTGAAAACGTGGGGGGAGATAACTCATAAGTACCACGAACTGTGCAACATACGGGACCACAGTAGCAAAAACAAAATAAATATCTCATCTGAACCTGTCGATCAACAGGGAACGTGGACTTCCAAGAACACAATCTCTTTTAACAATTTGCCCATCAGGCATACTCTCAAAACATTTCTAAAATCGATTGTTTCCATCGACCATCATAAGGCTCTTAACGTCGAATGTCCATTCGTGGACTTACTTTGGTCTGTGGATATCACAACATTTTACGTGAATTTATGTCTAGTCAAAATGATTGTCGCACGAAGTGGTCTCAAAATGGTGATCATGCAGCTGCCCCATGGAAACGATCACGCGCTAACCAGTCAGAAATTGAGAGAATGTGGTCTCCTCTGTCAGAATATGTCGTCGAATTCACATACATGATCCGTAGGTTCAGTTTCTTTCACAGAACGAACACTAATCCTAGTCAGACTCAGCCAAATATTTTTGAGAAACTCTACTCTTAAATACAGCCGATATTACATCTGTTGGCCAACATGGGAATTTGACGGCATATTCTGATGAAGGAGATCATTCTCTCTACATTTTTGGCTGGTGAGCAGGTGTAAAATCGACTGTATGTAAGAGAAGCTTCTCAAAAATATCTGTTGGAGTCTGACTATGATTGGTGATAATTTCTCTGAAACCATGCATCTTGTATGGGAATTCAATGACATACTCTGATAGAGAAGATCATTTTCCCTTGACTTCTGGTTGATTAGTAGTTGCCAGGGAAATCCTCAAAATAAATTTTGAATGGCCGAAGCATTCTCAGCAGCATCAAAAACCTATGGTTCTGACAAAATTTTTAAGTTTTATGTGAATAACCTCTGACTGCTTGAAAGTGGACCTATTTAGGCTTACCTCCACTAGTTGTTAGAGGATATTGATTTTCCAGCTATAACTTTAACAGAAACAGAGGCTTATCCTGTCTGATATCTTTCTGATACAATTTCGGAAGCAAAATAGTACAAAGTGCATTGACAAAGCACTAAATCCAACAAATATTATCCAACTAGTCAAAACATGATTACGGGAATACAAGATTTAAGACTGTAAACATTACATTGAAATTTCAAACTTCAGAGAACAAGTCATAGTCATAGTAATAGATAATTGCTAAAACAGCAATGAAACTAACACGATCAAAGCATGTTCACGACAATCAGAAAGACATTATAAAAACAAGGTAGAAATGCACAAACCATACGATAAATGAAGCGGCCAGGTCAAAGGTATTTTTCTACATACTAACTAGGTAACCAAATGGTTTCCTTGCCTCCTCAAAGTGGTTCCGTTGCCCTGTAAGAAATTAAAATCTAGATAACCACACTTTTATATGCTAAACTGTTCGATTTCTAGAGAAATAAAGCATTTAAAAATTTGAGTGGGTAAATAAGCGTCAGTCCATGATCACACTTGAGTCTTAGACTGCATCCTCTATATATCACCCACATTTTCATAGAGAAAATGTTCGAGAATGGAAAGATTCGAAGCAAAAGTTGGCTATTTGGCAAGAATGTGCTCTTCAAGAAATATAACTGTGCTATGACATATACTTATAACATTTTTGTATCTGCACTATTTCAAAATGAGCTGACAAGATTTGACCTCTTCATGTCAGATGTATTGATCCTGCGCGATGCTGCTCTTCGAAAATTGTCTGATGTCATGAGAGACAATGCAATTTCTGGCGGATAAGACGAAAACTAAAAAAAGTAAAGCAGAGGAAGCAACGAGGATATTCAGTGTTCAGAAGCTGAAGCATTTTCCAACCAAAGTTGGAATTAATCTCCTCAGAGTGGAGAGCGATGATATAATCAACTCTGATAATTGCCATGAGTGGGGTTGGTACAGTCGTTTTTGATTACAAACTTGAGATAGCGAACTTCATGACTGAAAGAACGTTGTTTGCAGAAAGCTATCATTACTGACTGACAAGGGTAGACTTTGTAAGTTTTTCTTCTTTGTTTTTGGTGCTCACAAGGTGAAATATATAGGCCCTTTATGATACGCCGAACACCAAAATGCAAAACATGGTATGGCTTGCTCTACTACAGTCCAAACTCGCACTTGTCAAGCACAAATCACGAATCGCAAAGTCATACACTTCTGGTGGCTTTATCAGCGAACAAGATCTCCATTGAAGCCGTTGATCCTGGGACATTAGTGCGGATACTGACCAATGCATTCGAACTTTTGGGGGAGTGAGCAAACGATGTTTTCAGGCGTTCAGTGGTGACCGAGAGAACCCAGAGAACGGGATATTTCAGATTCTATCACGGGTCGTACGTGACATTATTTTGAAAAGGAGCCGCGCGGCGCATCAGAAGGAGGCTTCGCGGACCGCATTTGGCCCGTAGGTCGCAGGTTGCCGACCCCTGATGTAGGGGTTGACAAATCCACAATCAGTGTTAGGCAGAGTGGCATTGAGAGAGCAGTTTTTATTTGGAGGGGGTTGCAGTAGCGATTACGCAATCAGAGTCATTTTGACTCAACAATAAAAGCTGTTGTAACTTACTATACGTGCACTTTACAAAATTCAAAAGTGATACAGTACATATCATAATTTCGGGTACATGCATGCTCTGTATGGAAACAGTAGATATCATAATTGCGGGTACATGTATGCTCTGGATGCAAAAAGTAGAGAACATAATTGCAGGTACATGTATGCTCTGTATGGAACCAGCAGAGATCATAGTTACGGGTACATGCATGCTCCTCTGTGGAAAAAGAAGCTTCTGCATGAAAAGCTTAACTTCTATGCATAAGTTATGTATAAGCTGTAATGCAAGTGATTCGAGCAAACTCGATTATGGAAAGAGTTCGCTGTAGGTAAGCTTCTATCATAAGACACAATTACCGCATATTGAACTTTTTTTGAATAAGATAAAGTTTGTAATATCAATTAAAAGCCGAAATAAAAAATGCCGAGAAAAAGTGGCTTTCAAAAATTGGTATCATGACGTAATTCTAAAATCATAGGATCTATCAACAAGAGTGTATTCGACATTTTTCTCAATAGCTAGAATTGAATAGAATGTGTTTATTGATCACAAATAGTAATCAAAAAATCACGAATTACAGACTTGTGAAAAGCTGTGAAGTAAGATATAATAAAATCACAATGTTATCATAAATAGGCCTGCAATGTGAACGGATTCGCAATTATATTATAATCTGGCCCGCAACTACATGTACAGTGCACCCATGTTTCTTGGGATAAGACATTGGAAAACATCAACAAAACAGCAGCTAACGAAGAATCATCTACTATATGATAGATATACGTGTGCATCCGAATCACGACAATATGAAGTTTGATATCTATACATGTACATGTGCATATTCTCCTGATTTTTTGTTGTATAACGAGCTGCACTCGATGAAAGTCCTACAAACCCAATTTTTTTCTGATGGCATATTTGATGGCATTCTATAGTGATCTGTCCATCGAAAACTTTTGTCGACCCACCTACAGTGACTAAATTCGATTTCCGACCTATATCCGCGGCTGCATGTGCAAGTTTTGCTACTGACCTTGATGACTCAGAGTCACAGCCACTCTCCGAGTTGCTCCATTCACAAGATGCATGCTTTGCTGCATCATCACTGATTGTCTACCTAAGACAGCCTATCAACAAATATTTTCCACTACGTGCAGTCAGACTGACAAGTGATGACCAGCCATGGGTAAAATCCACAGACCTGTAAAACCACAGTAAAACCGTCCCAAAAGTTGATTAATCAGAGGGCCCGGGCGTGCAAAGAGAAGAAAACTCTAAAATATCTCATTTTTAGTGCGCAGTTTTATTATAAAGTTTACGCAAACATCATATCAACAATATACAAACTTGAGGATACTTCACTTAAATCAGTGGAGTCTGGATGTGTTCCAAGCACAGACGTAAAAAATATCTTCGTCTACATGAGGCTGTTATCTGTCATGCGGCCAAACTCAGAAGTGACTTTTTATGTGCATCTACTGACGCATCGACAACTTGGAATTCCATAAACAGTTTACTACATCGTAAACAGAGACACAAACTAACGACTGACATGAATGCGATCGCACATACCTTCTCATCTGTGTTCAGTGACTCAGTTCCTGTGATTTTCTCATCATATGATCTTCCATCTGATATCCTTCAAATTATCTCAACAGCGGATGTGATGAATGCATTGGCCGAACTGAAAAAGGGGTCACCAGGACCAGTTGAAATTACATTCTAACTACACCTTACATTCTAAACTAACACCTGTTCTGTACCACATTTTCCAACTAAGCATTACATCAGGAGTTGTGCGAGTTTGTTTTAAACAGGCCTATATAACTCCGATCTGAAATGTCATAATCCCTATGCTGCCTCAGACTATAGACCTATCTCCCTTGTGCCTATCATGTCGAAAGTCTTAAAGAAACACGTTCTCAAAAAGTGGTTCAAATCAATCATCTCCGCTCTAGACCAAGATCAGTTTGCTTTTATCCCAAGAGCAGGACAGGACATAGCAACAGCGCTAACCGACATCATTAATCATATTCTATCCTTCATTGACGACCCAGGCACAGTTAGACTTTTGATGATCGTATTTAAAAAGGCTTTTGAAAAAATACCCCATCAGACTATCATTGACTCACTTGTCGCCTTACAGGCCCCTAAAGTGCTTGTGGCTTGGATTTTATCGTATCTGCAACTACAATGTAAATCGCTCAATACCAATCACATACGAAGGATGCATACCAAAATATTTTTTTGGTATATTTCTGTATTCTCTTGGTATATATTTGCATGCTTTTCGTATGCTTTTTCAAATGTGGTATGCTTTACATACTAAAGCCATACCAGCACAATGTTAAAGGAATGCATCAATGATTTCTAATATACATGTATGTTGATTTATGGCCTTTTGTCAATAAAGATCACACTAATGTTACTACTGTTTTGTAATTAGTGAGATAATGACATTCAAGAGTCATACTTTCAATACTGAATTCGATTTTAATACACGTAAGTCTAAAGCATTTCATGAATAATCAATAAGATTTCAACCATCAACAATTATGCATCATGTAATTTTGAAATTAAGCATATTATCAATCCGAAATGAAAACACATTATAATTCATGAACGCAAAAATAGTTATGTTTGAGATATATAAGTCAACATGATTGCACGAAAGATGTCGTTTGAATGAACTGATGTTTATCAACTTGGGTCATAAAGTAGTGTTAAGTAAACGTCCTGTTACTGTTGCTAGACAAGTAACATCGACGATATATACGTGGAGCATAAAATTCACAATAAATCTAATGTACTTAAATATCACTCTATCAAAAAGAAATATTCACGACTGGTATTACCGAAAAAAGTTATTTGACAGTAGTGTGTAATATATATATTTTTTGCTATGTGACTTAAAGCTGCACATACCGAACATATACCAGAGGCATACGAATAAGGATGAATTTGCATCGGGTCTCGTATATAAAACATACCAACAATTCGTATTTCAGTGTAAAACAGCCAATCACAGACAGAATAGTTCGTATCGCTACATACCAATCACATACTAAAGTAACTGAGATGTGCTATGAAAAACATACACTGTAAATCGCTCAATACCAATCACATACGAAGGACGCATGCCGAAGTATTTTTTTGGTATATTTCTGTATTCTCTTCGCATATATTTGTATGCTTTTCGTATGTTATCTCAAATGTGGTATGCTTTACATACTAAAGCCAAACCAGTACAAGGTTAAAAGAAAGCATCAATCATTTTCAAAGTATGCTGATTTAAGGCCTTTTGTCAATAAAGATCACACTAATGCTACTACTGTTTTGTAAGTAGTGAGATAATGACATTCGACAGTAAAACTTCCAATACTGAATTCGATTTTAATACACGTAAATCTAAGGCATTTCATGACTAATCAATAAGTATTCAGCCAACCACAATTATGCATATGTAATTTTGAAGTTAAGCATATTATCAATCCGAAATAAAAACACCTTATAATTCATGAACGCAAAAGTAGTTATGTTTGAGATATATAAGTCAACATGGTTGCACAAAAGATATCGCGTGAATGAATTGATATTTATCTGCTTGGTTCATAAAGTAGAGCTAACTAAACGTCCTGTTAACGTTGCTAGACAAATAGCAACGACGTCAATCTCGAGGAGCATAAATTACACAATAAATCTAATCTACTTAAATAACACACTATCAAAAAATATATTCACGAATGGTATTACTGAAAAATGTTATTTGACAGTAGTATGTACTATATGCTTATTTTTTGCTATGTCACTTAAAGCTGCTCATACGAAAGACATACTAATTTGCATCGGGTCTCGTATGCAAAACATACTAACAACTCGTATTTCAGTGTAAAACAGCCAATCACAGATAGAATAGTTCGTATCGCTACATACCAATCACATACGAAAGCAAGTGAGGTGTGGTATGAAAAAGATACCAGATCTCTGTAAGCATACCAGAATCTCGTATCAGATGTTAGTTTCAAATTGTATGTAATTTTGGTATATGTTTGTATGTAATTTTCGTATCCAGCGATTTACAGTGTACCAGATCTCTGTAGACATACCAGAATCTCGTATCAGATGTTAGTTTCAAATTGTATGTGATCTTGGTATATGTTTGTATGTAATTTTCGTATCCATCGATTTACAGTGTACGATTTTATTAGGTGAAACACAATAAGACAGTCTCATCTGATTACATCAGCACAAGTAGCGTACCTCAGGGAACTGTTTTAGATCCGTTGCTATTCGCCATAATGATCAACAGCTTGAAAACGAAGTTCTGCAACAGCCTCTGTGTGAGGTTTGCAGATTGCGTCTCAATTCTTCATTTCGATGACCACCTATCAGAAGAACTCAGCCATATTACTCAGTGGTCTTCCACGAATTTTTAAATGAAAACCAATCTGCCAAATTAGTAGTTTAATCGCGACGTATCGCAGACCTGCTGCTTCCTCAGGCGAGTCAAGTAAAATGTGACCCTGACACGCAGTACATCATGACATCGATATCTGAAGAACATGATCATAACTCTAGCACCAACTTTCAAGTCGCAGAGTGAAATGTCCGTCATCTGGAACAGTAGTAGTGCAAGACATTCGATAGCTGAAAGATCACGTGTAAAGAAATAAAAGTCAAAAATACAAGTTTGGAGGTGCAAAAGGGAAATTTAAAGGCATGCAAGCACTACTACTGTTCCAGATGACGGACATTTCACTCTGCGACTTGAAAGTTGGTGCTAGAGTTATGATCATGTTCTTCAGATATCGATGTCATGATGTACTGCGTGTCAGGGTCACATTTTACTTAACTCGCCTGAGGAAGCAGCAGGTCTGCGATACGTCGCGATTAAACTACTAATTTGGCAGATTGGTTTTCATTTAAAAATTCGTGGATAACTTATGCGTCTGCCTCAACACGCCGTATCCGCTATTTCACTCAGTGGTCTAATCAATATGGACTAGCCATCAATACCGCGAAATCAAGGGTTATGAATTTCAAAACAAAACTATCTCTTTATCTTCCTGAAATTACGGATTATCTCTAGAAATGGTTATTTCTACAGTGACTTTAACAAAGCTACTGGGACTTACGATCGACTATCATGGTCACAACATACTGAGTCAACATTAACGAAAATGCGAAAGAGAATGCACATGCTGTGCTTTCTCAAACAGGCAAATGCTAACTCTTCAATCATAGTCTTCAATTCTGCGGACAGTCTACCAACTCATCATTAGATCGATTGGCTGCTACGGCTACGCAGCATGGTGCAACATAGCCGCCACCAGATTCAAGCGACTTGTGACATTTGAAAAAAGAATTTGCAGATTGTTTCAAATTTCAGCAATGGACACTTTCCATGAGCTGCCACAAATACGCTAAGAATTTGACCCATAATGCAAGATGCGCGAACCATCCACTTCATTTTGTATTTGACAAAAAGGCAGCCAGGTACTTTTTACGTCATGGCAACTGCTACAGGCGACTACGTGCTAAACAGTAGGCCTACACTTCAAGAGCTCTATCATCAGATTTGTAGTGTAATGCTACTTCTGAACCTTTAGTGTGAAGTACAAAATAAAGAGATTATAAACTTAAAGAAGTGATAGTAATGACTGTCGTAACAAGGTTTTGTTGCACCGTAATGGGGCGTCCACTTCGAGGTGATGTCACGCAAGTATGTTTCTTCTGCCCCGTTTATGATACCGGTTTGAGAAAAAACTTTCCCTTTTCGTATGAATGAACATACACGTAATTTACATTGTATAAAGTGGTCCCAAAGCGCACTTTTTGATCTTCCAGTCATAACGCTCATACCCGTTTCACACGAAACAGTAAAGACGAAATTGTCACGACAGAGATGGCAACCAGCCAATCACATAATGGCAACCTACGCGTCATCACATCAAAATCAACGCTTTTCTCACATTCCTTCTCATAAGTCGGATTACTTCGTCAAGAAGGTGAATGGGGCTATAATACCAGTTACTGGGTGGATTACTAGGATATCCTGCTATGCTTTAGGATTCTATGTAGCCTATATCATTGCTGCGGAAATCTCACAGAATGAAACACTGTCTGAAATATTTCCCTTGAAAGCATGTAGGCCCACTGTAGCATGCAACTTGTAGTTTGGCGCATTCCGAGATCTGAGTTGGGGTGATGTCCATTCATTTTTACCTTATCAGAACTATCTTCTTCACCGAGTTTGAAAACGAAAATGCCAAAGACGAGGAAGTTTTTGTTACCTCATTCGGAGACGATACTTGTATTCCAAAAAATGAGCAATCCTTCAGTAGACGAGATTGTGCTTTGCCAAAAGAATCCCTTCTATGGTGCTCATATTTCCTCAAAGCTGGATACAAATGCTGCGATGTGTAGCACTCATGGGAATCTTAGTATCTTCCTGTCCCAAATCGCTGATGCTCAGCACCCGATGACGTTGCCATTGCAGTTCTGTACACTGATATCAGTGAAGTTCATAATGACAGCCAATGAGTTAAAGCTGCATAATATTAACTCTTGGTGTCAGTCTAGCGGTCTAGTCATGAACAATTCGAAACTAAAATAATCGACAAAAGACCTCGTCAAATTGCAAGAGATGCATCTATCCCAGAGGTTGGCATTATAATTTTCGAGTCGGATTTCCAACGTGACTTAAAATGGGACTCATCATGTTGACCACAGGCGAGCCAACGCATAGCTAATTTGAAATGGTGGAAGGATTTTCGCACAATCAAAATTTGATGATTAGCCTATCTTGGACAAAGATTTGATTTTAGCGTGTTTGAATTCAATTCTCCGCTTCTTATCGGTCTGAATGAGAAAAACTCTATAAAACTTTAGAAGATGAAAAAGCTCTGTTATTGCAATATACTATACATGTCGTTCCATGTTCATGTATTATTGTTTCCGTTCTTCCTATGCTTGATGACTTATCTACCTATAACATAACTTTTTATCAAATCATCAATAAATATCAAAAGTTCTTGTACATTACTTCCACAAATGAAGCATTTTAATTGGCTGCATCAGTAAAGTGCATGATTTTTCTCTCGAAATTTTTAAATGATAATGTGTATAATTTACTTCGTTTCGCCTGTGTCAGATGTTGATGCATGCATTCATTACAATATAGCTTAGTTGCATGACAAAAAAATGAAAAAAATGAATTATTTGAAGAAGTATCTGATTAAAGAAAGCATAGCAGATCGTTGGACGAAACAATGAAAGAAATCTTTATTTATTGATGTGGATAGAGTTGAACTTTATGATACCATTTATGATTATAGCAGGTTGATGGCCTGCAAAAATCATGGAATCCCTCTTCAATAATTAGTATTGCCACAGTTAAGCGCACAAACATCAAACTAAGCAATATTTTGATCTGAAATTCAACTTCTAATCTATACTTTCAATGTCTCTATTTCAGAGCTATGTCGCGACAAGATGACTCATTTGCCATTGCTTGAAGTATTCAAGGATGGAAAGGAGACATTTAATTCAGAGAAGAATTCCGGAGGAGAAATAGTTGACTGGGCGAATGAGAGCGTTGAGTCAATGTTGGATGGCATTCTCGGTAAACCAAACAAGAATGTTAGACGTGGAGAAGGTGAGGAACAGAATGAGCAAGGAGAAGAAGGACCAGAAGGTGAAGAAGGACAGGAAGGTCCGGAGGGAGATGCACAATCGGCTCCCAGGGATGAACTGTAAATTGTGTATATCAGCTGTTTTTCAACATATAAATGGTCGCTAAATGTCATGACCTTCTCAGTGTGAATTTAAATCCAATCCAGAGTAGTCTTGGCTTTTAGGTACTGGAATACTAAGGAAAGATAGGCCTAGTATACGGAGCAATGATGGAAATGAAAGAAAACTCTACAAAACCTCTTCGATATTTAGCTTGCAAACCGATAATTAAAACTGTAGGACCTATTAAAAAATCAATTGAACTTGCAATCACATATGATCAAAAGAAAAAATGATGATAACATTTGAGTTATGAAAAGATTATACTAATGCAGTATAACCTCGTTATAGCGGAGCCCTACGCAAGGGATGTACCTCACATTCGGCTATAGCGTACAGAACAAATATTTCTGATAAAAAATCGTGTCTGACTCCTATTAAAGCACCATGGAAATAGCGTATACACAGACAGTGCTCAGATACACATACTAGAGGCTCCGTAGGCTTAGCACTCATTACGTTTTGCTGCGTAACTCTTTGGGTATGTAAAGGCTAGGGAACAAAAATATTAAATTCTATTTTTAGTTGTTTATAGCTTGAATTCTGTAGCTTCTCTTCAATCAGTACCCCAACTATAAGAAGAACGATCGGTAACTTGGCAAGAGTTGGTCCTTCAATTCATAGAATGTTTCCTGAACGTCGCTTCAATAGATTTTCGGCGTAAAATGTAACATGTAGTAGGTCCATTCTATATGTAGATATATCTAGATAGATGAAAATTCATTTAGTTGCAGTGTTAATCAGGTGTATTTTCTCTTTTTTTAAGCCAGCTAGTGTAGTTCCATGCCAAAAATGAAATTTCCGGTTCAGCATATTAACGGTTAAATGATGAACCCGGGTCTGGCCAGACCCGGGCTATCTTTCATACAAGATATCTCCGAAACTAAAATCGACAGGAGGCTGAAATTTCATGACTTTTCTACATTATTCGAGTACTCAATCTGAGAGCTTTTGTTAGAGTCCACGATAGTTTGTTTTACTACATCGAGCCTATGACTAGGTAGATGATGAACCCGGGTCTGGCCAGACCCGGTCGTGTCTATGGCATAACGGGCTATCTTCTCGTCTGATAACGGTCTTATTTTCTGTCAGTATGCGCTATTAGTGAAGTTCATGACTTTTCTTACTTACATTCTCACTTTGTAAACCTTAGACTCGACTGTTGTAAAGCATAATGTACTTACATAGTACTTGCAGTACATGTACTTGTAAAGCTACTCATCAAGGTCAAATGTTTGTGCATCGTTCGCAGCATCGCCTACCTAGCGTGTGTGCTTCTCATGGATTACCTGCTTGGTAACACATGGTAACATCTAGAGAATCACACACACACAAGTACACGCGCGCGCTTATTGCCCATCTGTTTTTCTATTTGATCAGAAGGAATCAAGGGACCAATAGGAGTCACGAAATCGTCTGATTGAATGAATTCATTTTTCTTCAAGAACGAAAGGTGACTCTCGGCATTTCGTATCTGGTCAAAAGGTGCTATGCTCCTA
This sequence comes from Prostheceraeus crozeri, assembly GCA_907163375.1. Classification (NCBI taxonomy): domain Eukaryota; kingdom Metazoa; phylum Platyhelminthes; order Polycladida; family Euryleptidae; genus Prostheceraeus; species Prostheceraeus crozeri. Next base: position 922 of record CAJQUW010003657.1, on the reverse strand, counting down.
TTTTGACAAAGGCAATGCACCCGTTCTCCTTCTATCGACAAAGCACACCTATGACAAGCACAACGAGAATGAGAAGCCCGAAATCGTGGAATGCTACAATGCGACAAAGTCGGGAGTCGATAACCTAGACAAGTTGGTCCGTAGTGGCCCTACGGTGTGTTCATGGCACTGATGGATGTTGCTGTTATTGCAGCCATGAGAACAATGGCAGCTACGAACCATTACTCCTTCAAGATGGATCTTGGCTACGAGATGACCCTCCCTCTTGTTCTTCAACGTGCTACTCATTCTCGTCTAACCAACTCAATCAAAGTGGCCATGGAGTTGGTCGGTATCAACCCAACATCTCGCAGCCTGCTGTCGACAGCAACCAGCAACGTCAACGCTGTCGGATCTGCTTGGATGAAGGTGTAAAGGAAGACTCGCTTCAAATGTGCTGAGTGTCAAAAAGCCATTGCATACAGCATGCAACAACCGTTATTATTGTCCTGATTGTATGTAATACTTATGAACTTTCTCATTACTCAGTAATGGAATACAGCAGCTGACTATTTCAATTATACTGGTACCTGGATGAATTGTGTTTTACATTATAATACGTACAGTATGTAGGCCTATAATTGACAACTGCTATCACTTTTTAGATAAGCCAGATAAACATATATTTCCACAGACTACATGGCATCACCCAAAACAGTTTCACAACATAGGCCTACTGTGGCAAGCATACAGGCCTAGTTATTAGCTGAAACTAGCTAAATGCAGAAGTGAAGTGATGATAAACCATGGTATTCTAAAATCCAATGTTCCTACAACCTTCACTATAGATGAATAGCGGTGCTTATCTTCAATTTTATTACGGGTCTGGCCAGACCCGGGTTCATCATTTACCTAGTCTTACGTGAGGACATCATTTAACCGT